>CAJHNH020000729.1:37500-165000 GCA_905116865.2 Candidula unifasciata
TACTACTACTACTACTACTACTACTAGTACTACTACTTTGTTCTGCCTTGTGATATGGTTTACTGTTAGGCTTCACTATCTACGTTTTTCGGTACAACATATTTGATTCAAGCATTCCTTATAAGGCGGCCTTTTACGACATGCTTTTTTTAGGGTGCAGTTTGTCGATTTCACCTTCAAATTGGGATCCCTCGACCCAACCTGGGACACGGCTGTGAGTGAATTATTTTGAACGCAGACTATAGTTCTTTTATTGTTGTCCGGCCGCTTGAGCTTTTTATGTAAATATTTCCTGTGAAGGTTAACCTGGCCAACAGATGGCTGAAGAAGTCAAATATGTAAACGAAAGGAGTAAAAAATATCGCAGCACTTCTGTAAGCTGGCACAAGAGAGTCACGTCCCTGAGTGAAACAATTTACAGCTTTCTGTGTTGTTATTTGTCTCTTCTTTTAAAAGTCCATACTATGTGGCGATTGCAGTCATGTCTATCCACAACATTCTGTCTCGGATACTTTTAGTCATCTCTGACACAGATGAACCTCCATACCTTTAAGTCAAAACTGTCCAGCATCTGTTCTCTCGGTCTTCCTCTGCCTCTCCTCCCCTACAACTTTCCTAATGTCATTATGTACTCCAGTTTTCTTCTTCTCATCACATGACCAAAGAATTTAGATTGTCTTTGATGTGAGCAATTAGTTCTCTTTGTGAGTCAGTATCTTTCAAGGCATTTTAATTTCTCTGTGTATCTGCCCAGTGTATTCTCATCATTCTTCTAGACAACTACATCTGCGCAGCTTCCAAATAAGTTTGTTTTCCACGTACAAAAAGTCGAATTTCTCAATTTCCTTACTTCCTTTCAAAACAAAACCGTTAAAATATAAGTTATAGCAGTCCTCAAAAAGAAAAACCAGGACATTCTCCAGGATTTCATGTAAAACCGGAAAGATCACGTTCTCCTCCAACAGCCGTGGAATGCTTTCACTGTCTCCAACCATACATTACATCCATCCGTGTCACTGCACAAGCCGTTGACATGTCCATATTTTATTGTGCCATTCAATCCGTCAGCTAACTCGGGAAACAGACGGAGATTGCAATCTTTAACTAGATTTTCTTTTAAAAAAAGAAAAAAAAAAGATCGAACGAATAAAATGCAGAAACATTAAGCTCTATGGCACTCCGCTCAAATCCCATAATTTCTTGACATCGCTGACATTTTAAACTCTTTTGTATTGTCGCTTTTTATTGTCCCTGCGAATCCAACAGATGGGATAAATTCTTGTTTATACGTATTTCAACAAGAAGAAACTTTCAGCTTGCATAAATATCTTCTGTTCAACAATTTACGAGGCAAGCAGTTTTTCATCGTTTTATTTCCTACAGAAATTGCGATGGGTAGGGGATACTCTCACGGCTGCTATGGCTGTGCTCTAATAAACTTCTGCTTCGCCTTTTGAAAATAAATAAAGATCCCTTTTCACGCCTTGGGTGCATCGGGCATATGGGAGAAGCACCCCATATTTTTACAGACCAATCGTCACTAGGTGGGTAATGTGGTCAGCATTACACCGGCCGCTGCACCTTTTGCTTTATGAAAATGCCTGTTCGATTTATAGAGGCCTGTGTTTGCAAAACAGTTTTTGCTGTTTGTGGTTGTGATAGGCAATTTTAAAGCTGATTGTGGTTTTGATAGGCAATTTTATCGCTCATTAGTTCGCCATTGCCGATTCTTAATACCAGTTTCAGTACGAACTCAGCCAACTCGGAGTTAGGAGGCGGGTTCCCAACGTCTAAGCTATAGACACGGAGTGTAGTAAGCAAAGGGCTCCTGGTGTTACTGGGCTATTGATGCATCGAGTGTATGTAGTCTGAGATATTTCAAAAACCAACCGGTAGTCCACGAGCGAACATAAAGCTCCCGCTTGACTTCCTAAGATAAAGCCTGTGAGTGTGTTTTTATATATATATATATATACACATATTCATATGTCAGTTCGTTCACTCTCTCTCTCTCTCTCTCTCTATATATATATATATTATATATATATATATATATATATATATATATATATATATATATATTAGGGCTGTACCGAATAGTGATTTTCACTATTTGGCCCAATATGAATAGCTGGACCAGCTGTTCGGCAGAATACGAATACGAATAGTGTATTATCATCATCATCAGGTGCCTTGCTGACTGGCGTAGGCGATTATGCCACGCCACAATCTGCGATCTCCTGCAGCACGTATCAGTTTCTGTGCTGACACACCTTCATGCCATGCAACAAGACTGTCAAGAATCGTCATTCGTTGTCCTTCCTCTGTCTCTCCTTCCACAGATCTTTTCAATGGTCAGAACATGTTCTATTTCCTTCTTCTCATAACATGGCCGAAAATGATAGCTGTCTCCCTCTGATGTCTGTGATAAGTTGTCTTTAGGCTCCCGCCTCTTTCAAAACTTCTTGGTTGCTCTTTTTGGCTGTCCAAGGTATTTTAAGCATTCTTCTGTAAAGCCACATCTCTGAGGCCTCAAGAAATTTTTTGGCCTACCTACCGATTGTCCAGGACTCACAGCCATATGTTAAAATTTAATGTGTGTAGCAAGCAAGAATTCTTTTTCTAACCGCCAATGACAAAGATATATTGCATAAGCCATTCTTCATTTTATAAAATGCCTGTTTTGCCTGTTCTATTCTGTTTCCTATTTTAGTAATACATCTTCCATCTGATGTTATCCATGTGCCCAGATACTTAAATTTCTGTACTTGTCCCTAAATAACACCATTGACTTTTATCACATATTTAGGAATAATTCTTTTCTTTGATACCACCATTACTTCTGTCTTCCCACTATTCCAACTGAAGCCCATTTTTCCACTTTCAAATAGTGTCACAATTTATCGCCGACTTTTCTTGATTTTCGCCGCGGTACCCCTGACATACGCATCGAGTTTGAGAACCTCTGCTGTAATGTCGAGTCAGCAGGCAAAGATCTTGCCAGCTGCTGTACTATGCAACCGGGTCGCAGTTTCCCCCGCTATGACAGACTTAAGCAACAGCAACTATTGTGTTAATGAGAGAGTTATATCAGTTCATCACAGAGAATGCAGAAACGGGTGTAAGGTAACCACTATTCGTATTCGGCCCAAACGCAAGTATTCGGCCGAATACCGAATAGTTATTAGGTCCACTATTCGGCCCCGAAGCGAATACGAAGCGAATATTCGGTACAGCCCTAATACATACTCATGCATAGACACACCCATTCATACACATAAAGGCTCAACTGCACATATACAAAGAAACAAACACACTTATACATTCATACAGACACCCACTCATACATACCATACACATAATTATATTATAATATATCTATATATTTATATATATATATATATATATATATATATATATATATATATATATATATATACATATTCAAACACACACACACACACACCTGCATTCATACATACATACAAAGATGCATGCATGCACGCATGCATGCGTGCGTGCGTGCATACGTTCGTACAGACAGACAGACATACAGACAGACACTTCTACTACAAATTTGTCAGAAATCAGCTAAGATGTGCGTTTGTGCGGTTGCGCATTCGTGTTAAGGGGATTTGTATGATGTACCGTTAGCAAGTCATAACAAACAATCTGAAGCGGAAATGTACAGCAGGGTTTTTAATTAGTTTTACCCAGGCTCCTAAAGTCTAGCCGTCGCTTTGAACTCATTATTAAAGGGATTATTACTTAACGAAAAGAGCATTTTAATTATGTGCGGTGTTGCTGTTTAGTGGTATGATGTAGTCTTTATCGCAAAGATTTTTTTTTTTTTTCAAAAGGAATGTGGCTCTCGGGTCTGCTAACTCTGAAATGAGCACTAGGTACAGTCCTGGGAAGTAAAACGGGTTAAGTCTTAAATAAGTACTAGTACAGTACTGGGAAGTAAAGACGGGCCAAGCCTTAAATAAGTACTAAGTACAGTCCTGGGAAGTAAAGACGGGCCAAGCCTTAAATAAGTACTAGTACAGTCCTGAGAAGTAAAGACGGGCCAATCCTTAAATAAGTACTAGTACAGTACTGGGAAGTAAAGACGGGCCAAGTCTTAAATAATTTCTAAGTACAGTCCTGGGAAGTAAAGACGGACCAAGTCCTGAATAAGTTCTAAGTACAGTCCTGGGAAGTAAAGACGGACCAAGTCCTGAATAAGTTCTAAGTACAGTCCTGGGAAGTAAAGACGGGCCAAGTCCTGAATAAGTTCTAAGCACAGTCCTGGGAAGTAAAGACGGGCCAAGTCCTGAATAAGTTCTAAGTACAGTCCTGGGAAGTAAATACGGGCCAAGTCCTGAATAAGTTCTAAGTACAGTCCTGGGAAATAAAGACGGGCCAAGTCTTAAATAAGGACTAGTACAGTCCTGAGAAGTAATGACGGCCATGTTTTAAATAACTACTAAGTAAAGTCCTAGGAAGTAAAGACGGGCTAAGTCTTAAATAAGAACTAAGTACAGCTGTAGGCCCTCAACCAACTCACGCCAAGTCGTTCTATCTTTCACCATTGCATGGAGCTCTCCCTATGTCATCCCCATCTTTCTAACTTCATTCTCCAGCTCTTTTCTCCGCGTGTTTTTTGGGCCTTCCTTTATTCTTAAGCCCCTGTGGGTTCCAATAAAAAGACATTATAGCATTTGGGGGATAAAAAAGCAGAAGAGAGACAGTCCTAGGAAGTAAAGACGGATCAAGTCTTAAATAAGTACTAGGTACAGTCCTGTCAAGTAAAGACGGCCGTTGTTGACCATATCCACTGAGCGCCAATTGGTTTATAAAATATAGGTCTAGCCTTATATGCCCAGGAGGCGTGGGAAAGGGTCATTTGCCGTAATTTGAACATTGGATATAATCAGGATATACCTAAGTCTCCTTCTGGTATTTATTATCAGTTGGTATTTCTCTCCCCCCCCCCCCCCCCAGTCCTTACCCGCGTAGGACTGCAAGTAACACCAGGCCTTAATTATAACTTGTTTGGAGGTTGAACGGTATTTCTGGCAACTGCCTTGTTGGTCCAAATTAGCTTTTGTTTTTCAATCTGAGGACCCTCTTCTTTTTTTTTTTTTTTTTTTTTTTTTTTTTTTTTTTTTTTTTTTTTCTTTAATCGGTGATTAACTCTAATTCTTATTCTAGTTCTAATTGTTCATCCTGGAATTTATTTTTATTTTTAATCTCAAAGCTGTAATTTGTCCAAAAACATATGTCAAAAAACATGTGTCCAAAAACATAGTAAAGATCAAAACCTATTCTTGAATTTTACGAAAACAAAACTAATGCCCACAGGCAAAACTGGCTGTTACAGAAAAATAACAATAAATGATGAAGAAATTGAAAATGTCACAAACTTTGAGTATTTAGGCTTTATAAAACATAGCAATGGAGACTATCTGACAGAAATCAAAAGGAAGATGGCCATAGCAGTGCAGAGATTAAACAGCATTACAACTCTATGGCTAAGCTCCAGCAACGGAATTAAAATTAAAATGTTGAGAGCATGCATCTTCCCTTTAGCAACATAAGGATGTGAGTCACGGACAAATGAAGTGGAACAAATTATCAACCTCCTGCTAGCACCATCGGTACTGGAACTCTGAGTCGGCTGCTGAAGAGCTGATATGGAAATGTTCAAAATTCTACGATGTCAACTATTAACTCAGGCTAGTTTAATATAATCGAGAATTTAATCAAGTATGAATACATTTCTCATGCTATTCGAATACCTTGGACGGCCAGAGTAACTAAAAACGATTGCTTGAAAGCGGCTAATGACAGTAAATCTCTATATACAACAGTCAGAAAGATACCAACACTGTTCCTTGGTCATATAATGAGAAGAGAGACATTGGAGAATATCGTGGCAATTAGATAGATCAGTGGGAAAAGGGATAGAGGCAGACCAAGAGAGAGATAATGCTGGATTTGCTGAAACGATGGCATGGAGGGATATCATCAAGAGAGCTGTTCCAGGCAACCAGGGATCGTGATCTGTGGAGAGGCAAGAGCGCCTATTTCAGTTGGCAGGGCACATGATGATGATGATGATGATCTAAATGACCAAACACCGTATAACATAACCATACATAACTTCTAAAAGTCGGCTTCTGTGGTTTAGGCTTTGCGAACGCGCTTCGTAATGCGGTGGTGCCGGATTCGATTCCTTTTTTGCGGACGATTTGTCTTGCGTTGGTTTCGATAGTGGTACCGAGAGCGGACCTCTGAGTACTTAATGGTAAACTAACTAACATAAAATTTGCCAAGAAAAAAAAAAAAAACCAACAGACAAAAAATGCCGGGGTTGGTTTTGCAACATCTTGTAAAGATTACGCAACTAACTAACTAACTTCAATCCGCTTAGGAACAACTAACAGCTTACCGTGTGAGTATGCAGAGTTATCCAACGTAAGGCATCAAAGAATTCAAGTTTAAAAGACGAAGACAACCACTAAACATTTTATACAATTCAGTACAATATACAGTCGCGTGCATACAGCACAGGGTTCTGAGCTACATAAACCAATAGCGAGGCTGATAGGTAAGAAATTCAAAGCAGAGATTAATCATCAGAACAGGCTCGTTAGCGATGGCGTCAACTGGATAACTGAGTGCAGGTGAGAGCTCATGGTAATTGCTTTGCTAACATGATAATTTGAGCTTGGTAGATTTAAGTCTTCATGGGATAAAAATGTGTTCTCTTTAATAATGACTACTGTTAGGGCATGAAACTATTTTTGTGTCAATTTGTTCCCCGTTTCAGGACTGTGGTCTGAAGGATTAACATCTCAAGGGTGAGAATCACACGGAAACCGTCTGTCAACTGTATGCTGACAACAGAGACGCAATCTGGCATGTTCCAGCCACATATAAGACAAAGTTGTATGGTAACTAGAGGATATGGACTGCACGATAACTTTCATAAAGGCTACCGGCTTCCTGATATAAGTTTTATGACAGAAGGATCGAAGAAGAAGAAGAAGCTACACCAAAATTATAATGCGACACCCCAAAATGGTTACGAGGTGACCTGTAGTACAGAATGTGTGTAATTAATAAAAATTTCCAGCAGAAACAAATGAAGAACTAGGATAAAGCAAGGTCCCATCTATCTTCTTTTACCCCACCAGGACATCACACAAGCGATAAACACCCGATGACACAAAGTGCCACTATGCGGAAGAGGATCACTGTGGAGAGGTCCCAGAGACCGTGTTCAGCCATCAGGCCATAATTATGGCCGAGCTTTATTGCGGCCCCTGGCATGAGCCAGAGTAGAGCTTCAAACAACGAAAAATATAATCCTAAAAATAACGTCAAGATTGAAAACGTATGGACCCATCGTTCTGCGCATCAGACATACGGCGCATGACATCCAATCAAATGCATTGCTGTAAAAAGAGTCGACGCCTTCAACCAGCATCCCCGAATGGGCAGCTTTAGGTTATAATTGTGACTAGGTTATGTGTGCCACATAAAATGGCTTAGCATTGCACGCCCTGAAAAGGACTCCTGAAGTGTTGATGCGATCAAAGGAGTTTAAAAATTAGTTGCGTATCCTTTACAGGACGTTGCAGAACCAACCACAGCATTTTTTAGCTATTGTGGTTTTTCTAGGCAAATTTTGCATTCACTGGTTTGCAACTGAACTGAACGGTCAGATCTCGGTACCACTGTTGAAACCGACGCAAGAAAAATCGTCCGCAGCTGGAATGAAACCGGTACCCCGCCATTACGAAGCACGTTGGCAACGTTTAAGCCTTAGACTCCAACAGTCAAAGAAGACAGTGTCCTAATTAGCGACGACGTCGTCTACCGGCCAGCCAATGTATGACCAGGTCAACGATGATGGGCGGATCCGCATGACGAAAAGTTTTAATATTTAGGAGTTAAGAATGACGTCAAGGCATTCAGAAAATTCCAAGAAAAGCTCTCTCATTTTCAGCAACCAGCCAAGTCTTAGATTCCAACAAAGTCCAACATATGTCCGGTAGACTTGAAGCTTGCCACTTGATCGTACAGATATGCAGACTGCTTTAATTATGCTACCGCAACGACTTCTTATCTCACAGTACCTTTTGCAAAGTCACCAATTCGTCTTGTCCCTGTCCGATAACATCCGGTAATACGTGCAGCAGGAGAAACCAACCCTGAGCCTCATGAACTCAGGTGGGCCCACTCTCTGAAAATGTCTAGGAGCTCGTGGGCCGAAACATTTGTCGACGAGAGATTACTTCTACTGATGATTGGTAGACTCCTGCTGTACATGCTCCCCTGTGGAGTTTCTTCTTATCGTGCAGTACTGTAAACTACTCGGTACTTGACTCGATACGTGATGTGGTCAATACCACGCCGGCCGGCTTTACTTCGCATTACATATCTTGGTATGCATTTTAGGTTGAATGGACACGGTCAATTTCCAAACTCCGTTTCCACGACAATTTGAACTTATGACCACTGTACCAGCAGGTAAGGATTCTAGTGGCTTATTTGTGTGGAGTTGTTTGGTACCTTGTAGGTCGGGCAGATGCACTCCGACTTCGAAGGAAGTCCCTAATTAGTGGACTTTTACGACATGCTTTTGAGGAGGCAGTGGGTCTTTTCTTGTTTTCCCAGAACCCACAAGGGGGCAATATTCTTCTTGTTCTTCTTCTTCTTCTTCTTCTTCTTCTTCTTCTTCTTCTTCTTCTTCTTCTTCTTCTTCTTCTTCTTCTTCTTCTTTTTCTTCTTTTTCTTCTCTTTCTTCTCTTTCTTCTTCTTCTTCTTCTTCTTCTTCTTCTTTTTCTTCTTTTTCTTCTTCTTCTACTTCTTCTTCTTCTTCTTCTTCTTCTTCTTCTTCTTCTTCTTCTTCTTCTTCTTCTTCTTCTTCTTCTTCTTCTTCTTCTTTCTTCTTCTTTTTTTCTTCTTCTTTTTTCTTCTTCTTCTTCTTCTTCTTCTTCTTCTTCTTCTTCTCTTCTTCTTCTTCTTCTTCTTCTTCTTCTTCTTCTTCTTCTTCTTCTTCTTCTTCTTCTTCTTCTTCTTCTTCTTCTTCTTCTTTTTCTTCTTCTTCTTCTTCTTCTTCTTCTTCTTTTTCTTCTTCTTTTTCTTCTACTTCTTCTTCTTTTTCTTCTTCTTCTTCTTCTTCTTCTTCTTCTTCTTCTTCTTCTTCTTCTTCTTCTTCTTCTTCTTCTTCTTCTTCTTCTTCTTCTTCTTCTTCTTCTCCTTTCTTCTTCTTCTTCTTCTTCTTCTTCTTTCTTCTTCTTCTTCTTCTTCTTCTTCTTCTTCTTCTTCTTCTTCTTCTTCTTCTTCCTTTTCTTCTTCTACTTCTTCTTCTTCTTCTTCTTCTTCTTCTTCTTCTTTTTAATCGTCTTCTTCTTTTTTTTCTTCTTCGTTTTTCTTCTACTTCTTCTTTTTTTGTCTTCTTCTTTTTCTTCTTCTTCTTCTTCTTCTTCTTCTTCTTCTTCTTCTTCTTCTTCTTCTTCTTCTTCTTCTTCTTCTTCTTCTTCTTCTTCTTCTTCTTCTTCTTCTTTTTCTTCTTCTTCTTCTTTTTCTTCTTCTTGTGCTTCTTCTTCTCCTCCTCCTCTTTTTTTCTCTTCTTCTCATCATATTCCTCTTCTTCTTCTGCTACTTCTACTACTACTTCCTCTCCTCCTCCTCTCCCTTCTCTTCTTCTTCCTCCTCCAATGATGTTGCTTCCGCTGCTGCTGCTCCCATTGCTGCTGCTGCATGGAATGACAATCTAACGCCGCCGTTGGAACGCTGGACTATCATTTATGTTTCCTCATCCACGTTTGCAGTAACAATGTATGATGAAAGCGATGTTGACGACGATCATTACGACCATGTTATACATTCTTTTTTGCCAAAGACTATTTTCACCACAGTAAGTAGCGATCTAATCTCTTTCAAGCAGACGTGATGACACAGAGAAAACATTCGGAAACCCCCCAGCCTTACTCACTCCACATTCTCACCCCCACCTTCGATCTCCATATATAGTTTCTAGGCAACAAGAGGAGGAGGGGTTTCAAGCAGCCAAGTACTGTTTTAAGAGTATAATAATTTAAGAGTATAATAATAATAATGTTCTGAATGGTAAATAAATAAAACAATATTTAAAAGAGCATGAAAAGTATAAATAAACACTTTTAAAGATAATTTATATACATTTTTATTGGGGGCTAATTAACCTCCCTAAACACGAAGATAACTCGAATATCTCCCGTCTCCCCCCTCACCTCCACCCATTTCCCACTGTACAGGAAACATAAATTTAGACTAAGCAGTTGCTCTTGTTTAGTGTTGCCAAAAGTGCGTCCGCGCGCGCGTTTTGAAATTCTTACTCGAACAATATTAAATATATTGCTCCAGATTGTGTCCATTACTTCCGAAATCCATTAAAAGACGTCTGTTAAACCGTGGTTTGGATGTGCCACACAAAAAAACGGGAGACGGAATAATAGAGGAGACAAACTAAAGGGAATTGGCAGGCGTGAACAGCGTTGATTATAATTGGAAACGCGCGGTTTAACGCCCCTTGGACAGGACGGAATTCTGTGGAATATTTCAGAACTAAATTGATTATATCCTGAATCATAATTGCACACAGATGCACTGCTATACGGGGGGGGGGGGGGGGGGGGGGGGGGGGGGGGGGGGGGGAAATCAAGATCAGGATGTGAGTGGTACAAATTGCATCTGCTAGCAGGGCAGCAGGACACGGAGTTTAAGCACCTTGAAACCCCTCACCCATAACCCAGCCTCACCCACCCCTCCCAAACCCAGTCTGTAAGTAGGGCAGCTATTCTCACCCCCCTCCCCCCCCCCTTTTTTTTTTTCCACAACCATATGCAGAAGAGCTCTTTATAGGTTTTCGTTTTTATATATACTGCTTTAGATACACTATTATACTTAGTTACTATTCATACTACTATTGCTGCTGCTGCTACTACTATTACTACTACTATTATTAAGCACGTATACAAGATTCTTCAGCCCCTAGAAAATGTGTAAATGTGACTGAGATGCTCCACTTCACACCCACCACCCCCTCCCAAACGGCACACATGCAATATTTTTGTTGGCGCCCCTGTTTAGCAGTGATCCAAATAACACATTTTAAACATTACTAAGCCCATCTACACCGGACCATAAAGTCAGTGTTCTTCAACCACTTGACCCCTGTTAGCCGCCAAAAAGAATCTGCTTCATCATGTAACGAATATGGACAGGTGTTTGTGTTTTCCACCTCTAATTTGTAGAATTAACGTCTCAAGGTCTTCCTATCTGTGTCTAAAGACTTTCACAGGCATGTCAATATTAAAAATCAAACAGAGACATTGAAATGATGTTATTGTAGCGCTTTATATATCAGAAACATTGCTCGCGTCACGCATATCAGACTTTTTAACAAATAAACTGATATTAAAATTAGTTTTTGATTCGTGCTAAGTTTTTAATCAGGTGGGTGGCCAAGTTTAGTTTTTAACAAGGTGGGTCGCGAAACAATTTCCCCTCTTTTGATGGGCCATAAATGTAAAAGAATGTCGAGGAAGACTGTCCCACTACAAATCTGTTATATGGGTATACGGCTGAACATGATTTCTGCGATTTGTACCCGCACGATACTCGTCCTTGAGATGTTAATCCTATAGACTGCAATTATGGAAGGTCCATATTCTAAATGGTTGCGGAAGATGTGGGGGTGGGGGGGGGGTCAAAATAAAGTGCATGTAGTATTAGCCTCCAAGTGTCTTGATGAAAACTGTGCGTGTGGTGTCTACCTCATACTTGTTATGTTATCACTGTGAACGTTACTGCTCATGTGGCATCCCCATGCATGCTAAATTTTTCAGTGCAGCAACAATCCCGTGGTGCCACTAATGTCACATGCACGAACTATCTATAAACCCATATTTTCTAGACCAACTGGTATTTAATGTGTGATGAGTTAGTATTACCAGGCAATATTTACTTACCATATTACTTTGTAGAATCCAGTTTTGGTTAACCAATTCTACGAAAACCAGTGGCCAGATATGCACACTATTTGGCTCCAGAAACAACTACAAGATTGAGTTTTTGAATGTCATAACCGTGGCAAAAACACAATTGCCCAATGAAACTGATCAACATTAAATGAGAAGGCTTAAAAAAAAGGGCGGCGGGGGGGGGGGGTAAAAAAGTATCTGTGCAACAGTAGGTATCGACTTTTATATTATGGTGGTATATGTGGCAAAGGCTAAGCTAAGACAAAGGGAAAAAAGAAACGACAAAAAGGCACTAAAATGGGACACAACCAGACTGAGGAAGCAAAAACATCTAAGTAAAACTACAAAGAACGCTGGCGAAAGAAGTCAAATGTTCACATACAAAAGTTCATACACAATATGCAAAAACGCACACAGGGTACACAAGTAATGGATTAATTGACTGTAAGCCCTGTGTGACGAAGGGAGACACACCAGGATAACGAAACAATTGATGTATGAATACATTATTGAACTGGGAACGCTTGTAATTTTTGTTTAGGTATAGACGACGGATGGGAGTCGCCGTGGCAGAGCGGCTAGACGCGCGCCGCGGATCGGAAGGTCGTGGGTTCGCTCCCTGGTGGAGACGGACTTTTCTTCAAAAATGACCTTGGCTCCCAGGTCGACCCAGCCTTGAGTGGGTACTGGGTGCAATCCCGGGAAATAGAGGCGGCCGGCGTGATGCTGACCACATCACCCATCTTGTGCCGTTGGTCTATAAAAATATAGGTCTAGCCCTATATGCCCTATACGCCTATGGCGTGGAAAGGGTCCTTTACTTTTCTACTTTACTATAGACGACGGATCAACATCATGGCACAAGGGTATTAACCCATAAGTGCTCTGTTCTACCTCTGACTCAAGCCTGAGTCTGGAGAGTCTCAGCGCAGTGCACGAACTCCGTAGCACTGGCGAGGATCCTGAAATACTTCGGGTAGATTTTTAACTCCAAATGTTGCCCGGGCAGAGCCGTTCGGCTATCCTTTTTCGATTTCCAGCTTCCAGTGTAATTTTTGTTTAAAAACATCCAGGTGGGTAATGATTCAAACCTGTTCCATCGTTGACAGTTAGAGTGTTTGCTGCTACAGCTCCTCCAGTACAACTACAAACAGCAGTGCCTTCAATGTAATCTCTTTAAATACGAGCTTTCGGGGAATGGAGCCAGTTTCTCGAAGCAGGCAAATAAGATAGTTCTAGAACAATTCAGTTTAAAACTAGTCGCGCCGAAGGAAAAATAAAAGACACAAAGCAATTTGGTCAGATGAAATCTCATACTAATCTGCTGGGGAAAAAATACGGTGCTTTATTAATATCCTACGTCAAACAGGTAAAATCCACAGGTCACGGGACAGTCTAATATATCAAGGGTGGTAGATAGGCTGCATGTAGTCGTGGGACCTAGGCTGCATGCAGTCGTGGGACCTAGGCTGCACTCTTTCGTGGGACGTAGATGGGTTAAGGTTATGATAATATGTTTTGGGGTCGTTAAAAGCCTCGGAAAGCCGGGAAACCCAGTCTTACCACCCTCTCAAATGTTGGACTGTCATGTGACGCAGTCTGTGGTAGGATATTAACGTACCAAAAATGCATGTCGAAATGTATGGCAAACTCAACAGCTCACAAGATAATATGGCCACAGATGGCTGTAGACTGTACCACAAATGTCAGGCAGAAGTTGCCGAAAAGCTGTCGCAGTAATCTCTCGGTGTATGGAATAAATGTGTAATGATTTAGCATAAAAACGTATTCATATTTTGACCGTTGAACGACGGACATTCAGAAATTAGTTAGTTAGTCTTTCCTCTTCAGTCTTCTTATTACATTTAAGATTCGTCGCAGATTGTTTATTTCTCTTATTGCTTCTGTTTTTTGTTTTATTTTTCTCGTTGCTGATTTCCATTGTTGTCACTTTCAAGTTAATGCTAAAAGTAAAGAGCATTATCGATTACTTTAACATTTGAAAAAAAATACCAAATATAAAATCAGTAGTATCTGTCAATCGTAAGAAAGTTTGTATTATGAAAAAAAACTTTTAATTTTTTACCTGCGACTGTTAATTGCTGTATCCACTTCAGTGTAATGAAATCTTTGAGACTGATTCGTTACTTGGAGTGCCCCCGTGGATCATGTTACAGCAGTTATGTATATCACGTTACGTGAAGCTGCAAGCAAATATATCCTTTCATAACGCATATTTGAGCTTTTTTATTATCTTTTCTTAAGTTAATTCTTTCAGTCTTAAACAACGAATGAAATGCGACAAGCTCTTCTGCTTGAATCTCACTTATCGTATATTGTGCTCCCATGCTCTTTACATTTGGTCAGAACATTAATAAAATCTGGCGTTTAAACTGACAATTTTAAAAGTAATGGATGATATTTCTCATAGCATCATCGTAGACATCCTCCTTGAAAATTCTGGGACCAAAAGAGTGTTTACACTTATAATGGTTCGGTCTTCTTTTTCTTCTTCGCGTTCTTCAGCTGTAAACTCTGACGCAGAGTTCTGGTTGTTCGTCCACTTCCGGATTTTAGTCTTGTTCCAGAACTGGAGTTTTGCGTGCACTTCATTTGATAGTGTATCTTATTTGTATGCAGACTGGTGGTTCTTTGCCTCTCATGCAGATGCACTCTGACTTAGAAACAAACTCCTTATTAGTCGACTCATACGAGATACTTCATAGGAAGGCAGTACGTCTAGTTTCTCCCCCCCCCCCCCCACCTCACCCCACAATCAGGCCTTTGAACCCACCGGAGGAGATCCGCATTATTGTGTAATGACTATATACTCGCCTGCCAATCTGAAGGTTTGAGGTTCGAATCTAATGCTTTATAATTTTTTTTTCATAATTAATTTGCGCTACGATGTCGATCCAGGAACAAAATGAGTATCTGAAAATGTTCTGGGAGGTAAAGCTGGTCGGCGTGACCACATAGTTTATTCTATTAAATATGGAGTAGCACCAAGCGTTTGATTCCCCAATGACTTGAAAGGTTGATTCAGTTTTTTATGGCTGTTGGTTTCACTTTGTCGACCCATTTAACGATCACAGTGACTCAGTGACAGCAGCGTCGCATACTGATGGTATAAGCACTTTGAACCACCTCCCTCCAGCCATGTGTAAGAGTTCTCTTTTTAAGTTTTTATTATATATTTCATACTATTTAAAATATATTGTTTTTGCAGTTGTTGTTGTTGTTGAAGTAGCGGTAGCTGTAGTAGTGGAAGTAGTTGTAGTTGTTGTAGTTGTAGTAGTATTGGTCGTCGTCGTTGCAGTAGTATAAGTAGCTGCAGCATTAGTAGTAAGCAGTAGTAGTAGGTAGTAGTAGTAAGTAGTAGTAGTAGCAGCAGCAGTAATAGTAGCAGCAGCAGCAGTAGTAGTAGTAGCAACAGAAGCAGCAGTAGTAGTAGTAGCAGTAGTTGAACTAAGTAGTAGTAGTAGTAGTAGTAGTAGTAGTAGTAGTAGTAGTAGTAGTAGTAGTAGTAGTAGTAGTAGTAGTAGTAGTAGTAGTAGTAGTAGCAGCAGCAGCAGCAGCAGTAGTAGTAGTAGTAGTAGTAAGTAGTATTAGTAGCCCGGCTCGCTAGCGTAGTTGGCTAAATCGGATTGCGCAGTGACCGGGTGACGAACTTCTTGTGGTCCGGGTTCACGTCCGGGGGTAGGCAGAAAAGCCACATTTCTCCCAGATTTACGGTATTTATCATGGAATCAAGGCCGAAGGGTTGCGATATCCATAATACCGAGCCTAAGGGTTACCAACATTTGGCTTCTGGATACTGAAAAAAAAATTAGTAATAGTAGTAAAATTTTTAACTTCCCTGCAATCGGGGCACCCCTATCTTGATTCGTTTCTGTGCCAGTAAAAATCCAATGAAATACCTCTCACTTTCCCATATGAAAAACTGATGAACAAACAATTAGTCCCGACAAGTCTCATTCCACACAAATTCCAAGGAGCCAGAAGAAATCAAGAGTGCGTGTTACACATGGGGAGAGAGAAATACAATATCTGTGCCCGCCTCCTGCTGAACACACCCCCCCCCCCCCCAAGTTACGTTAACACAGTGTTTGTCTTAACCGAGTTCGTGTTAACAAGGTCACAAGGTTTACTCAATAAATTGTTTTGCCAGTTAGCAAATTACTACTACAACTACTTCTACTGCTGCTGATGCTGTTAATGTTGCTGCTGCAGCGACTGCTACTGTTACTGTTGCTGCTGCAACGACTGCTGCTGCTACTATTACTACTGCTACTACTACTACTACTACTACTACTACAACTACTATTACAACTACCGCAACAACTACTATTACTGAAACAAGATTTTATAAATACTATGACATGTATAAGGAAATAATATGATATGTTTAATGAAATAATATGATAAGTACAATTAAATAATATGAATTGTATAATTCATATAATGAAATAATATTACATGTATAATTAAAACTCGTAGTAGTAGCAGTAGTAGTATTTCCAGTGAGGGCTATAGTAACGTTTTCCGGCCTATACAGAGAGCGACTTCCTTTGCTATTCATGCCTCGTCGAGTCATTGGACATGTCCTGTGTCGCGAGGTTGTCGCGAGAACTGGTCCTAAACCCTTTCCCCCCCCCCCCCTTCTTTTTTTCCCCACAGCCTCAGCCTGCATCCTACAAATGCATGCAGTCTAGGTCGCACGACTGTGTGTAGCGTATATTATAGGTTGCATACAGTCGTGGGACATAGGCTGCACTCTCTCGTGGGACGTAGGTTGAGACTGTGTGATAGGGGGTTGGGGTTAGGGCCAGTTCTACATGTTAGTGGACCGTTAGAGATCATTTCGTGGAATATAAGGATACGCGATATTGCCAGGTGCTGACAACTACGTGTTAGGGGCCGGTCACTAAGTGTGACACTCCCGTAACACAATACCGGCCCTGCGGCAGGACAGCGATGAATGGGAAGGAAAGTCTCTTCCTCGGGCGGAAAAATTTACTAGAATAAGTAGTAGTGGTAGCAGAAACTGATTATCATTTTTACTGAGTCCTTAAACCAGGCTTAGGTCCCTTGAGCACCCACTTCCCTTCACAACAATTTGTTTTAAAAAAGGTTTGGACCCTCCTTTCCTTCCACTTAAATATTTTCTTTGTGCCAGCTGTCCCGCTCAAAAATAAAGTAAAAGGTTATATCTAAACCGTTCTGCTCTTTTACTGAGTTTATTATATGTCCTAGAAAATGTCGAAAAATGGTCTCTTATAGAAAATATCATTACGGGCAACAGTGTAAAGAACACTTTGTGGTAATTTTCAACTGCGATCTTTCCTTCTACCAAAATTGAGGAAACCTTTTAACGGGATTTTAACACCTTGAGCAGACAGATTGAGCAATCACGTTGTCCCTACGGCTGCTATCCTAAAGGTTTATCATTTTAAATATATCTTAAAATCTCGATCAGGCATCAAATAATTTAGATTCTAGATTCCTCTTTCAGACTTTTGAGAAGTAATAATTAGGGCGTCCGTCGGCGACCGTGTCGCCCATTGGCTCGCCGGTAGACGAATTCCTTGCCGGTTAGGACAGTATTAGGGACTGTCTCCTTTGATAGCATCAACACTGGAGAATTCCTTTTCATGACTCTTGGTGGCGTGCAATGTGCACATAACTTAGTCACAATTACAACCTAAAGCTCCCCCTTCTGGGATTCCGATTAAACGTGAAAGTATTTTTTTAAAGAAAAGCGGGGACGGGGAGTCGACGTGGTCTAGCGGCTAGACGCTCGCCTGCGGATCGGAAGGTCATGGGTTCGGTACCCATTTTTGTTCATTTATGACCTTCGCTCCCAGATCAACCCAGTCTTGAGAGGGTATAAGGTACAGTCCTGGGAAGTAAAGGCCGCCGGCGTGATGATGACCACATCACCCACCCATTTCGTATATAAAATATAGGTTTAGCCTAATATACCCAATGCGCCTGAAAGGCGTGGAGAAGAGTCCTTTACTTTCAAAGTAGGGACGGAATTGGGGCACCCGTAACTGCTACATCAGCCAGGTGTAACAAAGAAATACGAAATATGTGTAGAACTGCTAAGGAAACATGGATTCAGTTAAAACGAAAAGAAATAGAGGATCTTGAAAAAAAATACAGAACTAAGGTAATATATGCAAATATAAGAAAACGTACAAGCAAGGAAAAACATTTAACAGGAAATGGTTGTATTAGGGGGAAGGATGGAAAAATTATTGTTGATAAGAAAGATATAATAAAAAGATGGACTGAATACACAGAAGACCTGTTTTGGGACAACAGAGGTGACAAACCGCCAATCCATAATATTCAAGAGAGGCCAAACATATTAAAGTCTGAAGTAGAGAAAGCCATTAAGCAGATGAAGCAGGGAAAAGCTGCAGGTCCAGACAACATAACTGCAGAAATGTTACAATCATTATCTACTTTTGGAATTGATACTATCACAGAAATATGCAATGACATTTATAACTATGGGTACATTCCCAGGGACATGAAAACGTCTGTTTTTATCATACTACCCAAGAAATCAACATGACTGACATGTTTTAAATGTATGCTAGTCAAAAGGTGTTACTCCCCCCCCCCCCTCTCACCTTTTCCCCCCAGTGACAAGGTCTATATTCTATACAGTGAGTCTTGAAATATAGATACTATACAGTAAGTCCATATACTTAACAGAGCCCGTTGCTTCAGAGTAGTTGATAGCCCGTTAGGCATCAGGTGACAAAGCATTTTCGGTGGCGTTTCGAGGCAGGGGATGGCAGAAAAGCCGCATACTCCCCAGATTAACGGTGCACGTGACAACAAAGCTTAAGGGCTTCGATGCTAACGTCAGTGGGCTAAATGAGCAATGCTCACGTGCTTCCGGTTCCCAAAAAATCTACTAACTAGCAAGATTAAAAATATCGAGGATTTAAATCTAGAAAACGATATACTATTTACTAACTTTATAAATTGTTAGACTATAAGTATGTCTATAAATCTGTATTCTGTACAGTAAGTTTAAAACTCTATATACTATTACACTTAATTTAGAAATCTTTAAGCTATAGAGTAAGTCAACTTCTATATACTATAAGTCTAGAAATATGTTTACACATCAGTAAGTCTAGAGCTGACAAGTTGTAACAGGAAACAATGGTTATGGGAAATCTGATCGTGAACTGGTGGTGTAACAGCCAGGCATTATTGATCATGAATAAGATATATGTCACATGAGAGATCCAATCAAACAGTCGCTGATTAGTTTATTCCACTATTGCTAGAAAATGGAACAAATAGAAAAAAAACATAAAATAACTTTATAACGGGTCACATTACAAAACTACCTCCTCGCATTTCAATAGAATTATCAGAAATGACATTTAAGCAGCAATTTTTTAGAATCGTGTTGCTTCAGTTGCAGAAATGAAAAAAAAAATGCAATTACAGTTTATTAGTGTATAGATGTTTGAAGAAACGTACATTGACACTGTAAACTCGGATCATGAAATTAGTTCCTTTTTTGGCTCCGTTTGCGAACCGAAATGTTCGCAAAAGGAACATCCCCCCCCCCCCCCCCCCCCCCCCCCCCCCATCCAACCACCCCCCTCACCCCTACTGAAAATAATGTTAATCTAATAAATCCGTTCGCCTGTCTCAGGGGAATTATCCAAGAAACAAACAAAAGATTTACCCGCTTCATCACAAATAAAGACTCGAAGTGTTGCGTAAACTGCAGAGTTGATAAAGTTTTCAAATTCCCCCACACAGACATCTGCTGCTTTATTTCCAATCTAGCTGCCTCTTCGTGTCTAATAGTACAGTAAAGTAAAGGTTCTTTTCCCCGCCTTTGGGCGTATAGGGCATATAGGGCTAGACCTATATTTGTATGGACCAATCGGCACAGGATGGTTGATGTGGTCAGCATCAAGCCGGCCGTCCTTACTTCCCAAGACTGCACCCGGTACCCACTCAAGGCTAGGTCGACAAAAAAAGTCTGGCCCCGCAAAGGAGCGAACCCACGAACTTCCGATCCGCTACGCCACGGCGACTCCCTCTCCATGTATAATAACACAATGATTTTAAGTTTGTCGAAGAAATTTCTCGAACCAGTTTGTCGATCAAATGTATCTAACCAGTTTGTCGACGAAATTTATCGAACCAGATTGCTGATAAAATTTCTCAAACCAGTTCGTCGACGAAAAGTCTCAAACCAGTCTGTCGACGAAATGTCTCGAACCAGTTTGTCGACGAAATTTCTCGAACCAGTTTATCGATGAAATTTCTCGAACAAGTTTGTCGAAGAAATGTTTCGAACCAGTTTGTCGACGAAATTAATCGAACCAGTTTGTCGACGAAATTTCTCAAACCAGTTTGTCGACAAAATTTTTCGAACCAGTTTGTCGACAAAATTTCTCAAACCAGTTTGTCGACGAAATGCCTCGAACCAGATTGTTGATGAAATTGCTCAAACCAGTCTGTCGACGAAATGCCTCAAACCAGTCTGTCGACGAAATGTCTCAAACCAGTTTGTCGACGAAATTTCGAAGGAGGCACGGGACTTAAGTAATATGGTGATGAATGTTGAATGTGACAGCAAGACCCTCTTGCGTAAAGAAAAGTCTTCCACAATCAGAGCATGAGATTTTAGGATCACTTTTGCCATAGCATGTACTTAGTCTGCTTCTTCTCATCCGCTCAGTTATGATTCTATCTGTAATCATATTCTCCTTAAGGCATATTCCCTTCCTTATTTGTACCCTCCATATAACATGACACCCTGTTTCGGCGAATCTAAAGACAATACTTACCAAGTACAAAAATGTCACACTTTGAAACGGAAAGTAGCAGTCCTTAACAGCACCAGAAAACAAGTGTGTTTTTGATTTTGATAAGCCCTCGCTCTATTCAATATTGATAGTTAATGAAGAAAAGATAGAATGGCTGTTAATCACGTTCTCGCAATATTCACTTTGATAGATAGTGTAGAAAAGATAGGATGACTGTTAATCGCGTCCTCGCGATGTTCACTTCGATAGTTAATGTAGAAAAGATAGGATGACTGTTAATCGCATCCTCGCGATGTTCACTTCGATAGTTAGTGTAGAAAAGATAGGATGACTGTTAATCGCATCCTCGCGATGTTCACTTCGATAGTTAGTATAGAAAAGATAGGATGACTGTTAATCGCATCCTCGCGATGTTCACTTCGATAGTTAGTGTAGAAAAGATAGGATGACTGTTAATCGCATCCTCGCGATGTTCACTTCGATAGTTAGTGTAGAAAAGATAGGATGACTGTTAATCGCATCATCGCGATGTTCACCTCGATAGTTAGTGTAGAAAAGATAGGATGACTGTTAATCGCATCCTCGCGATGTTCACTTCGATAGTTAGTGTAGAAAAGATAGGATGACTGTTAATCGCATCCTCGCGATGTTCACTTCGATAGTTAGTGTAGAGAAGATAGGATGACTGTTAATCGCATCCTCGCGATGTTCACTTCGATAGTTAGTGTAGAAAAGATAGGATGACTGTTAATCACGTCCTCGCGATGTTCACTTCGATAGTTAGTGTTGAAAAGATAGGATGACTGTTAATCGCATCCTCGCGATGTTCACTTCGATAGTTAGTGTAGAAAAGATAGGATGACTGTTAATCGCATCCTCGCGATGTTCACTTCGATAGTTAGTGTAGAGAAGATAAGATGACTGTTAATCGAGCTATCACTGGCGCCAACAGCATCATATTTCTTCTTTAGCTACATAAGGAGACGTTCTCAAACGCAGAGATGTCAATTTATTCAATCATTCGTTTATTATTGTATTCATTCGTTCAGTCATTTATTTACTCATACCTTTATCCAATGATTCATTTTTCCAGTCACGTTAGGTTATGTTATCACAATCGACGTCACTGCACACTGGACATTTCCATGCGTACTCAGTCCTCCGGTGCAGCAGCCACTCCAAAGTACTTCTACTAATTGTTCCCATGAGAAGATGGTTATTTTGTCTCCTATCTCAGCCTCGAAGATGGCAAAGACATTCTTCACCATGCGTTGCTCAGGTGTCACGCAATCGTGTTAGTGACAAGGATTCCTCATTATCCACTAACCCAGTCCGTACAGCGTTGCTGATATCTGCTCCGTCCATGCTTTTTCCACAATCCTTAGTGCAGTGCTTGCCAGGTGGTCCGCTCGCTCATTTCAGTTTACACCCGATTGCATTCATTACGTCACTCACTCATTCCTTTATTCACTAAAATGCGTTTCTTTGAGCAAAAGTCGTATATTCCAAAGAAAGGCATTTCCTTTAACATAAGTCCTAAATGTCAGTCACAACAATGACAATTAAACGACGAACAAACTACTTTCTCCAGACAAAAAAATTTTAAAAAAAACTGTTAGTGTTAGTAGTCACAGTCAAATAAAGCAGCAGATTAACTCTTCTGTACCAAGCAACATACCGTGCGTTCATTAGCTAGTTCAAAGAAATTAATCTTTTCTGAAATGCATCTTTTTTAGAGCAATTCTCTAAATTACTCACTGCATACGAATTGTAATCTTAAATTGTTCTGTGTTATAGTATTAATATTTCGAATATTGTAACTTCTCATGACCTATACATGGTCTTCTGTTTAAATAGATCTCTTAGGGATTTAAGAGTTAAAGTAATAACTAGCTGAGTCGTAGACTGTTACATGCTAACGCGGATTCTTGATAGAAGGAGCCGAGATTTCAACATGACATAAAACACCCACTTTGAAACTAAAAGTAATCTAACACAAAAAGTAATCTGTGCTGATGACATCTCAATAATAACAGTTCGAAAGTGTCACATTGCTAATGGAATAAAAGATTTTATAAAGTCACTAGGGAAACGGATCACACGAAGATGCAGGGATACTAGTCCACTGTGACAGTTGGGTTTTAAGGAAGAAACTTCACATAACACAATGAATAGAAAGTTCAACAGAGGGAATTTAAAATAGAAATACAACTCAACGTTTCGGCTTAAGTATCGATACATCTCACAAAATAGCAGAAATATAAACAACTACATTGTTAATTACTGCTATTTTGAGAGAATAAGTGAGATTAACCCCTCGCCCCCCCCCCCCCTTCCCTCACCTTTTCCCAAAGACATCCATCAAGCGATAAATACCCTGTGACAGAAAGTGCCACCATGCGGAAGAGGATCACACGGTAAAACCACGTTTAGCCGTTGGATTAGATTAGGGCTCCTGACTACGGCCGGTGTTGGGCTTCAAATTAACGAAAAATTGCGTCCCCTTTAGAGAAAAAACTGTCGGCTCTCTTGTCAAATCGATGAGAACCCTTCGTAATGCCGTGATGCCGGGTTCGATCCCAGCGTTGGTTTCGACAGTGGTATCCAGAAAACTGACCGTCCAGAAAGCAATGACAAACTACTGGACATAAATTTGCCTAGAAAAACCACACAATAGCCATGGGCTTTGTTCTGCAACGTCCTGTAAAGGATACGTTAGAGAAAAAATATTCACTATAAACAGAACGCCCATGTTTCATCCCAACACTTCCTAATTATTTTGGGATAATCTACGGTTATAATTCCTCGCTACGCCTCTGGCCAGACACATTAAAGCCCTTCTCTCTCTCTCTCTCTATATATATATATATATATATATATATATATATATATATATATATATATATATATATTAGGGTTGTACCGAATAGTGATTTTAACTATTCGGCCGAATACGAATAACGGGACCAACTATTCGGCCGAATAGGAATACGAATAGTGTATAGTGTATAAAATATATCTAAAACACACCCAAAAAAAAAAAAAACATTCATAATGTCAAATGTACCCTGAACTTTTACTTCACATAAAGTAGCACAGAATAGTCTTCTTCTTCTTTAGCATTCCGAGCCCTTGAGGTTTACTGCTGCAGATAGCAAGATTAAGGTATATCACTCGTCTCCATTCATTTCTCTGGCTGGCCTTATCTTCACAATTTGTGACACCAGTTGTTTGCAGGTCTGGCTGGACATTATCTCTCGAACTTTTGTTTTTTTCTGCCTCGTGGTCTACGCCCATTGCTCTCTCATGTGTATACAGTTTCACTTCTCTGTCATCTGACATTCTTTCAATATGCCCCAACCATTTTTGTCTGTTAGCTCTCATGATGTCAGTGATCAATGGTGATTTAAACAGATTATGTGTTACGTTGTTGCTTCTCACTATCCATTCCCCGCTGTCTGCATCTTTGATGGGTCCAAAGATTTGTCGTAAGACTGTTTTCGAAAACCTGTAATAAGGCCTCATCTCTTTTATTTCTGCTTCAAGTTTCAGAGCCATATAAAATGAATGGTCTTATCAACGTTTTATTTATTTTGATCTTGGCGTTGCGAGACAGACAATTAGACCTTAGCAGATGTTGAATGGCGCAGTATACTTTATTTCTAGATTGTATTCTAGATTTTATTTCTTCTCTCAGCATGTAAGAGCAGTTGAAGTTTGCACCTAAGTACTTATATGTTTCCGTTCGTTTGATTTTCATATTATCGACTTGGATGTGGCCGGAGTTTATATTCTTTCCATGTCTAGTTAGTATTCGTAGAGAATAGTAAACATTTAAAACCATGTTATGTCTTGCATCCTTTAGTCAGTCTGTGGTAACTAATAACTAGGAATGAAAGAATCCTAAGTATTAAAACAAGTAACTAAACTTGGAAATTGTCACTAACAGCTTAGTTAATGCATGAAAGCTGCATTAGCTTTTAACTAAACCAATCGTTCCATGTTGTCAGTATCAAGGCCGTGTATGCACAAGCGGGTGTAAGGTAACTACTATTTGAATTCGGCCCACCGCAACTATTCGGCCGAATACCGAATAGTCAATAGGTCCACTATTCGACCCCGAAACGAATATTCGGTACAGCCCTAAAATATATATATGTGTGTGTGTGTGTGTGTGTGTGTGTGTGTGTGTGTGTGTGTCGTGTGTCGTGTGTTGTTTTCAAAAATGACCTTGACTCCCAGGTCAAACGGGTCTTGAGTGGGTGCCATGTGCTCTCCTGGGAAGTCAAGGCGGCCGGCAGGATGCTGACCACATTACCCACCAAATGCCACCTTGTATATAAAAATATAGGTCTAGCCCTATATTCCCAATACCTTCCAATACTCCCAATTCCTAAAAAAGGAGTGAAAAGGGAACCTTTACTATACACACTCACATACACACACACACACACACACACACACACACACACACACACACACACATATATATATATATATATATATATATATATATATATATATATATATATATATATATATATATATATATTATCATCATCAATCAGAACGTTGTTTACACAAGGTCGCTTTCTTCACGGCACGCCTGAAAGTATCCTTTTCCCTAGCCAGCTCTCCGGCCTCGTGTGCTTTCAATGCCAATGCATCTTCAATGTCATGTATCCATCTTCGCGGTGGTCGACCCCTGCCTCGCCTTCCACAAACTGCACCTTCCATCACTGTCTTTTCCAAGTCGCCATGACGCTTGATATGGCTAAAATGCTTTAACTTTCGGAACTTGATGCTGTTTATAAGCTAGTTCTCCTTGATGATCAACTCGTTTAGAATATCGATGTTTTCATCTTCTTGATCTATGGTATTCTAAGAATTTTTCTATAACATTTCAATTCAAAAGCTCCAATCGTTTTCCTCGGTGACTGAGTGAGAGTCCAGGACTCACAGCCATAAGTTGATACAGGAATGCCACAGAAAAAAATCCATGATCTCAAGATTTTTTATTTAACCAATTTATTAGCTTTTATTATATATATAAGCCTGGTCCTCCAGGCTCAGGGGGTTGGGCGCAGTGTTGACAGCTCTGCCCTGTAAAAAATCTACAACGTTACTGAAACTTCAAGAGGAAATAAGTGCTCTAAACGTCCGGTGGTCTTGAGACAGAGTCCCTCTGTCAGCATGAACAACATGGGTGAAAGCCGAAAGGAAGCCCATGATGGGAAAACAAGTCTGCTGGATGTCAAAACCAAATTAAGAATTGGCTTCTGGAATGTAAGAACCATGTTTGAAACGGCCAAAACCGCCCAAGTAATTAAAGAAATGCAGAACTATAAACTGCATATTCTTGGAGTTAGTGAAATCAGGTGGACAGGGTTTGGACAATCCACAACAGGTACAGGAGAAACCATAATATACTCAGAAAGATATGATAACCTACATTCTGCAGGAGTGGCACTTATTTTAAAGAAAGGTATACACAAACATCTCATCGAGTGGCATCCAATCAATGAAAGAATAATGACAGCACGATTCAATGGCAAACATGCCAAACTTACAGTTATCCAGTGCTAAGCACCGACTAATGAAGCTGAAGATGAAAATAAAGAAACATTCTTTAGGAGACTGCAAGAGGTAGTAGATAAAGTACCAGCCCATGATATTCTATGCATTATGGGAGATCTCAATGCAAAAGTTGGTAACAACAACTTGAATAGAGAATTATCAATGGGAAATCAAGGATGTGGTACAATTAATGACAACATGGAAAGACTGAGTGACTTCTGCACTGCGAATAGACTTTTTATAGGAGGAACACTATTTCCTCACAAGAATATACACAAGCTTACATGGATATCCCCAAACAGAAGAGATGTAAACCAGATCGACCATTTCATGGTAAACAGAAAAGGGCGTGGGTCCCTACTAGATGGGCGTGTCAAAAGGGGAGCAGATGTGGGAAGCGATCATCACCTTGTAGTCGCTCTACTACGACTTAAACTCAAAAAAGTTTACACGCAAGTTAAGACACAGACAGCACGTTACAATGTTAACCTTTTAAAAGAAAAAGACATTGCTACTAGAACTCAAGAATAGATTTCAAACCCTATCAAGTGACCTAGAAACTCCAACTACAATCAGCATTCAAGACAGATATAACCAGATCAAAGAAACATACAAATCAACTAGCAATAACATATTAGGAACCAGGAAACAACACCACAAAGAATGGATAGGTAGTCAAACCATGGACTATATTGCCTAGCAAAAAAGAATAAAGAGCATCATAAATCACACTAAATCAGAACGTCAGAAAGACAAACTAATGTTAGAATATAGCGAACTAAATAAAATGACGAAGAAAAGTGTCAGAGCTGACAAGAAAAGATTTATGGAAAATCTTGCAGAAACAGCAGAAAATGCTGCTAAAGCAAATGATCTACAAACCCTACACAAAATTGCCTAGGTAATTTGCGGAAACAGAAACAACTATCACAGCATACCCATCAGAGATAACCAAGGCAGACTGCTCACCACAGAACAAAAACAAGACACGCAGTGGACTAAACACTTCTCCGACCTCTTGAACAGACCTGATCCTGAAAATCCCCCAGATATTCAACCAGCCTCTCAGGACCTTGACATTATTACGGAACCACCAAGCAAACAAGAAATCCGTACAGCTATCCACACTTTAAAGAACAACAAAGCACCAGGCAAAGACGAACTGCCAGCAGAACTTCTCAAAGTAGATCCCAACACAACTGCTAGCATTCAAGAACCATTTTTCAAGGATGTTTGGGAAAAAGAAGTGTTGCCTGATGACTGGACTGAAGGAACAATAGTCAAAATCCCCAAAAAAGGAGACTTAACATACTGCACTAATTGGAGGGGAATTACTCTACTCTCAGTACCAAGCAAAATATTTTGTAAAATCATCATAATGCGGCTTGAAAAAGGAGTAGATAAATGCCTACGAGTGGAACAAGCAGGATTCAGAAAGGGCAGAGGAACAACTGAGCACATCTTCGCCATACGTAACATTTTATAACAATGCAATGAATATATTAATTTTGTGGACTTTGAGAAAGCCTTTGACAGCGTCCATAAAGACGGTCTGTGGAAAATTTTACGACATTATGGAATTCCATAAAAAATAGTCAACATAATTGCTCCCTTCTATAAAGACTTTTCCTGCAGTATAAAAAATTACAATACATCTTTCCCAGTAAAGACAGGTGTAAGACAGGGATGTGTTATGTCATCTCTCCTCTTCAACCTTGCCATTGATTGGATACTATAAAGAACACAGCAGACAGGACATTAAGAGGCATACGATGGGCTCCATTCACCATGCTTGATGACTTTGATTTTGCAGATGATATAGCACTCCTATCACATAAACATGAACATATACAAGAGAAAAGTAACAGACTACACTGCACAGCAGAAATGGTGGGACTGAGAATAAATATAAAGAAAACTAAGATCATGACAAACAGTCCAAACCAACAACCAGTGACCATAAAAAACCAATCACTTGAAAATGTAGAACATTTCACATATCTTGGCAGTGTGTTGTCCCTACTGGGAGGGACAGAGGAAGACACACAGTCACGCATGAACAAAGCTAGAGCTGCTTTTGGAAATATGAGTCAAATCTGGAAATCCAACAATTACTGCAGAGGAACAAAACTCCGACTCTACAAGAGCATAATTTTGCCAGTTCTTCTTTATGGAGCAGAATGCTGGAGAATAACCAAAAAGGATGCACACAAGCTGTCCACCTTCCACCACACATGTCCACGTAGAATTATCAAAATTTTCTGGCCAGATACAATCTCAAACTATAAACTACTTCAAGCCACAAACCAAGAAACTTTAGACAATATGATAACTAAGAGAAGATGGAAATGGCTTTTCCACGTTATGAGAATGACTTCTGATATACCTGCCAAAACAGCTCTCACATGGACACCAGAGGGAAAGAGGAAGGAAAACAGGGGCGCCCAGAAACAACATGGAGACGAACGATGGAAAGTGACCTGAGTGCGGCATCTTTGATATGGAAAACTGCACTGAAGATTGCACAGGACAAGAAAGCATGGAAAGTCCTTTCTGAAGCCTCATGTGCCACTAGGCTTAACGAGAACTGATGATGATGAGAGAGAGAGAGAGAGAGAGAGAGAGAGAGAGAGAGAGAGAGATACATACTACGATATAAGAGGGACATGAATGATACAGGTATAGAGGTGGTTACAAAATTCCATTGACCGTGTTGTGTGGAGGGGGCACATTAGGAAGGGAGTGAGAATGAAGAAAGAAACCATTGCAGAAAGGATGAGAGCTGAGCGTCTGAGAATAAACAGACTAAACACAAATGTTGACAACAATGGTCCTAAAACTCCATGCTATCATTGTGGAAGACTTTTCTGAACGCGGGCTGGTCTTGCTAGTTACACTCGCCATCACCACGGGCTGCGAGTTCCATGCCTCCTCCTAGCGCAGTTTAACACTATCGTCTGGAAAGACGGAAAGGTGCCAAGGTGCTAAACCTTCATCTTTACAGCCAATCAGTATTCAATGGTTAACGTAGTCACATTATGTCTGCCATCTTTACCTCACAGGGCATTACCTAAAACCCATTTTAGTCGGCCAGGAAGCCCAGTAATAATTTTGATTATTTATATACATACATATAATGGCGCTTGAGTTAGGTTTTGCACACTTGACTTTCGGGCCGGCAGGCGAGCGTCTAGCCCCTAGGTTCCCAGCAGAGTATAGACCTTCTATCAGCTAGCACCCAGTCTTATCTGTTGCCATCGTTTAAACCAGCGGTTTCCAACCTTTTTCACGTGGCGCCCCTTGAGTATATGGCACGATCCCCATGCGCTCCCCCCCCCCCTTGAGTAAACGGCAAGACAACCAACCCCCTTCCCCCCGCCCCCTCCTTGAGTGTTTCTCAACACCCCCCCCCCCCCCCCTCCTCTTTTTTTAATATTTGCAAGACCCTCACCCACCCTTTTTTTTTTTTTTTAGTATTTAGAACCCCCCCCCCCTTTTGATATATTAAAGACTCCCACGCCCCCTCCTCCCTTCGAGTATATGGCAAGACCCCCAAGCGACCCCCCCCCCCCTTTTTTTTTTTTTTTTTTATTTGAGCTAAAGGAAAGGCACAGCTTACAAAGACTACAGGAAACCGCACGAAGCCTCATCTGTCTCAGCGCTTTAAAACGCTAAAGACAGTCTTAAAACACTCCACGAATTTGAAACGGAGAGAGGACTAAAAGAATTACGGAACAGAAAATGTTGCAAGACTAAGAAAGAAAGAGGTACACAAGAACACTCTCACTAGGCCTATACGATTCTGCTTGTTCGATTACAGAAGGCATATTTCAATGCATGGAATAGACTCAAGACTTTGGTGACAGCTGGCAATTTTGATAGAAAGTAGACAGGGAGAAAGCAAACAGGTAAATAACTTGATGGTATGGCTACATGTATGAGGAGGTACAGGAGCACCGCCAGATCCAAGATTATGTTGACCGTGAAATTTGGCGAATGACGACCGCCTTTGATTTGCAGCATGGCAGATGAGGACGATACCTTCCCCCCCCCCCCCTTTTCCCCCCAAAAAAGAGGCGCTAGGTGATATTTTGGTTTTTTAACCAAAAAGGGGGCCGTTAGCCAGACAAGTCTGGGAATCACTGGGTTACAACAACCAAATGTCATAGAATATCTCAGTATGAAGGCGAGACTCAAATTCTCATCAACAATCGTTTGAATACTATTTATGGAGATTCAAACGAAGATGTTAGTACTGTCCAACGCTAGGTACCTTAGTGTGATGAAGCTGAAGTAGGTCTATCCTTAATCATCATCATCATGTGCCCTGCCAACTGGCGTAGGCGTTTATGCGTATCCACAGATCACGATCCCTGATTGACTGGAACAGCTCTCTTGATTATATCTCTCCACGCCTTCGTTTTAGCCCATCCAGCATCATCTCTCTTGGTCTGCCTCTACCCTTTTTTTTCCACTGATCTTTCCAGTTGTTTCGATGTTCTCCAGTGTCCCTCTTCCTATTATGTGGTCAAAGAACTGTGTTTGTCTTTTTCTTATTTTTGTATATAAAGATCTACTTTCATTAGAATCTTTCAAGTAATCGTTGTTAGTTACTTTGCCCGTTCAAGGTATTCGTAACATTCGTCTCAGAAACCACATCTCTAACGCTTCCAAATTCTTCTTAATTTGTTCACTGACATTCCAAGATTCGCTTCCATACAGCAGAACAGGTTCTATGTAACATTTTAGCACCCTCTTTCTGACATTAAATGAGAGCGATTTACTGCATAAGATATTTTTCAGTTTCTAAAATGCAACTTTCGCTTGACCTATTCTGCTTTTAATCTCTGTCACACATTTTCCATATGATAATATGATTGTTTCCAAATATTTAAATTTATTGACTTGGCTAAGTCGTTTTCCCTCAGTTGAGATAACACAACGTGAAATTGTCTTCTTCTTTGATATAACCATTACCTCCGTTTTCTTAATATTCAATGCAAGTCCTTTCTTAGCACTCTCCATCCCCACAATATCCAGCAGTTGTTGTAAATCAGTTGCATTTCCAAATATCAAAACAGTGTCGTCTGCATAACGCAAATTATTTATATTGCATCCTCCACCTCTTACTCTTTCTTTCTTTTTAATTTCCCTCAAAATTATTTTACTAAATAGAGAGAAAAGGTCTGAGAATAAGAAACATCCCTGTCTTAATCCTTGCTTTATCTGTTCAAAGTACCCAATCTGTTTCCCACTTTAATTGCTCCTACTTGGTTCCAGTAAATGTTTTTAATTATCCTGAGATCTTTCCTGTCTACATTGATATCTTCCAACATTTGTATCATCTCTTCATGTTTAACTTTGTCAAATGCTTTGGTATAATCTATAAAGCACAAATATAAGTCTTTTTGTATGTCTTCGATGGCTGACAAAGAGCAAATCTGTCGTCTGTTTACAACACTTACTCCGCACAGTATTCGTGGATCTGATGACATTATTCTTCACAGCACTCCAGACACAGCTACAGGCGCTCAGATTCCCCTCTCAACATATTCATCAGCGTCGTGTTGGTAATATTGCCAGTCCTGTGTTGGTTAACAAGATTTCGTGTGCTTCCAGTGTGCTTCTCATGCTTGGCTGTGCCGATCTTGACTCCAAACGTTTCCGGACGGTACCAGCACGCTTGCCGATCTTTGTTCTTGTTGCCCGCCGTAGGATTTCCATGAATGAAATGATGACATTATTCGTGCTGACCGTCGAGCAACACTAGAGGTACTGATGGTCTGGACACTGCTTCTACTAATGGACAACAGGGAATAAAGTTTATCCATTCTTCAAACGCTTGTGGATGCATACTGGGATCTCGCCTTCAGCATTGGGGTATTATATATGTTGTTGTTTCAATCAAACGTCTTTGGAAGCCATTTTTAAACCCTCACGGTGGTGCCACCTATTATTGAAACAGGTTGGTAATGCTACACAGTGCAGAAGAGTGTCGGGGGAATCCTGCTCAATTTTCATATTCCACGCTGATGCAGTATTTACATGGATTTAACAAACAGAACAGGAGGCATAACGTTTTGACCGTCCCTAATAACATTATTCTACAGGGCACAGACATCTTCCGCTCTCGTACTCAAATCAGAATCTGACATCTGCCAAGAGAAACAACTCCATTGTCCTTAATAATGGTTTCTGGACTCTTGAAAAGAGATTGGAGAGAAGAAATAACTTCCGAACGCTAATTTCAATTTCCCTCTTTCTGATATTCACTTACAGATTGCAAGAATGCTTACTCTATTTTAAATACAGATTCCCTATCCTTCTCCATTTGGGAATTTTGGAAAATGTGGGGTATTTTATTCTGGCCGCATCGGCCGTAAAATTGAAAGGCTTTGTTCGAAGAAGGGCCAATCTCGGCTTTATGGGAGATTCATGGCTGCAGCTTACATGCAGATCTGGCCATTCTGTAGTGGCTAATAATGTTAGAAGGAGGGTTGGGGGTTGGATGGTTGGGTGGGAGCGGGGAAGAGATGTCAAAGAAATATGAACAACAAAATCCGAGATGCAGTTAAATGCTCATTTTACAGTCTTTGGAATGTTTAAATTCTGGAGAACCTTTTTTATACTTCCTGGTTTCTTCTTTTTGTTTCTTAATTTTTTTTTTTTTTTTTTTTTTTTTTTGGTCCTTTTTTTTCTCCATTTGTCCTTTTAATATTATTATTAATTATTATTATTATTATATTCTTCACATTGTACAAATGAAATAACTTCTTCTCGAGACTCTCTAAGGTAGCTACAATTTGTACTTCATTTTCATGTAAATAATATTTACTGAAATCCTAAAGCTATTGATTAGTTTCTAAATGTCCTCCTGTATTTAAACTATTTCAATGCTCAGACGTGGTAACATTTTACAATGTTATTTAACTAACATCGATCTCCAGAAAACAGACATCGCCACCTAAAATGAACTCAGCAACGGAAGTCTGCTAAGAGAGCTAACTCTCTCGTCTTAAAAATTGCGTTTAGTAACTTATATACAGGCCCCTTTTCGCTCATTCAGCGCACCGAGTATGTATAGTCGTTTCATCATCTTCCGCCCTGTATCCCCCAAATGAAGCATAGACCCTTACCCGATCAGATCTGATGCTTTGCTGAAGAAAAAATAGCATCGTCTCCTTCAACCAGCATTCTTGAAGGAGGAGTTCAGGTTATAAGTGTGACTACGTTTTTTTGCGACATATAAAATAGCTTAGCACTGCATGCTATCAAGAGCCCCGAAAACGATTCCCACAGTGCTCGTCTACCTGTGATTCTGCTTCAAGTCCTTACGTCCTTTTCAGGACGTAATTTTTTGTTTTTTGAAGCCCCACTCTGGCTTTTGCCAGGGGCCGCAATATAGGCAGGCCATAAAAGTGGCCAAATGTCTGAACGCGGTTTCTGGGACCTCTCCACGGTGATCCTCATCCACATGATGGCACGTTGTGTCATCGGGTGTTTATCGCTTGTGTGATGTCCTAGTGGGGTAGAAAGTCACTCACTCACTCTACCTGTGAGTCTATAAGTGCCCCTGTCGGCTCTTGACCAACTCCAAGTCGTCATATCCTTTGCTATCGCATGAAGCTCACCCCATATCTTCCCCATCTTTTTAACTTTACTCTCTAGTTCCCTCTCTGTGTGTTTTCGTTTAATCTACGTTTATTTTAATACCCTTGTGGGTTCAAGTATAAAGCCCTTCTAGTTTTATTGTTCTATGGTTTTCTCAATGCGTGTCACTCCGACGCCAGCGTCTTCTCCTCACCTTCTGATTCACTTGAATTTCTTTAGTTCACTACTAAAGCTTATCAATTTGTGATTTTATCATACATTTAATTCTTTCTATTTTGCACAGGCACCAACTGATAAAGGTTTGTGGTTTATTGTAACTGTTTTGATTGTTCTCTATTTTTCTTCCCCAACAGTACTGATTTCACATTAGGCTTTACAAAATCTAAATATAATATTATTTTTCTTTCCTTTGACTTTCAAAAATGTCCTAATGAAAACTCCTGCTGCCTGCCTTTAGTATTCTTAGGGTATATAGTGATAGAACTATATTTTTTTAGACCAACTAAGATTCAATGGGCGATGCGGTCAACATCACACTGACCCCCTTTTTTATTTTTTTTTTAATGACATTACCTGGTAGCAATTTTAGTCTGGGTCAATTTGGGAGCCAAGGTAAACTTTGAAAGGACAAAATTATCTCCATGCGATCAGAGCCCGTGACCTTTGCACCGGAAGGGGAGAATAATAGTTTATAGGTTAGTTGCGTATCCTTTACAGGACGTTGCAGAACCAACCCCAGCTACCCGTGGCTGTTGTGTGGTTTCTCTAGGCAAATTTACGTCCAGTAGTTTGCCATTGCTATCTGGACGGTCGGCCCCCTGATACCGCATGGCCCGCAGCTGGGATCGAACCCGGCACCCCGGCATTACGAAGCGTTCGCATCGACTTAGCTACAGAGCCAACAATAGTTTTTAGATTTTTAAAAATAAACCGAGTTAAAAGATAACTCCAAGCAGGGCTGCCGAAGTTGGTACTTTCGTACAAATTGTGTGCTATTAGAAACGTGCCGAGCAAAACACAACTTACATCACCGATGGTTTTGATACTTTTACGAAGTTTTAGATCAGTATTTTAAAAGTTGTCATTGTGCACTGCATTCAACAAGTGGTACTGGAGGAAGACCGACATCAACTATGCCACTAGACAAGAAATGGTCCAGCCTTGATAAAAAGGAGCATTGTGAACAAATAAATCCACAATAAAGATTTCAGGAAAAAAAAATGCTTAGATGAAAATCACTTTTCTCTGGTATCAAAATTAAGCTTAGTCTTTTGGAATTACATCATTTCTCTGCAGCTTAAGAAAGAGTTTTCTCTCTGCATAACAACATAACAATTAAATAAATCGCTCTTTTCCGACGACATTAACAGCAAAAATGTTTATGAAATCAAAGTTACTGCTCCAAGACATTAACAGCACTAACTGAAAACTGTCACAAAAGCTTTGTTTGACAAAACTAGCGGAGATAAATTGTACAGCACTGATGAAACTGACAAATAATTGCAACTCCTATCAGGTCTATTTTAAATTTAGCTGCTTATCCTTTACAGGTCGTTGCAGAACCAACGCCAGAGTTTTTTTTTTTTTTTTTTTTTTTTTTTTTTTTGCTGTTGTGCTTTTTCTAGGTAAATTTACTTCTGCAGTTTGCCATTGCTTTCTGTACGTTCAGTTTCTCCATACCAGCGTCAATATCAACGCAAGACGCAAGGCCTGGAGCGGGAACGACCCCAGCACCCAGGCATTACAAAGAGCGTTCTCAACGCCTAAGCCACAGACGCTGACATACAAGGTAGACCAGTTTTATGTATGTGTGTGTGTGTGTGTGTGTGTGTGTGTGTGTGTTTGTTTGTTTGTTTAAGACGTTTGTAACGGATTTTAATAATAAATAATTATGCTTCACCTACCAGTTAGCACCACTGTTTAGACACCCAAATGTCTTCTTTCTAGCAAAACAGCAAACGATTAGTAGCATCTTTATCCCTACTTTATGCTATCAGTGCCATACATGGACATTGGATAGGGCACTAGAACTGAGAGTAACTACACGTGAGATGCTCCGTCTCCGCAAGGTCACTAACAACATAAGAAGAGACAGGGTTACGAATACCAGCATTTGAAAGTTGCAATAGGACCAGGTCTGGATTATACTGACAGACAAAGAATAAAATGGTTCGGCCATCTAGTGAGAATGCAAGCCAGACCGAACTACAGGTGAGACTTTTGACAGCAAAACATCGGGGAGGAAGGCGAAAGGAAGACCACAAATGAGATGGGTATATGGTTTAGCCGAAACCTACGAAGAGATGAACAAATCCATCACCTAAGCCACCCTAGAAGAGTAAAACAAATACAGAAAACAACGACAGGGGGCTACATTCTGGAATCAATGAGACGAAAAAAGAAGAAATAGAATTAAAATTTAAACCTAGGTATATTTTGGTGTGTTGTGGTACCTTTAGAGAGAAAAAAATGTTTCATTTCGCCCCCCCCCCCCCCCCGCGCCCCCACCTCACATCCCAATTCTGCAGCCCTGCTTCCGAACGCATCACCTTTGAACTTCTATTTTTCTCTTTCTGGTATTCACTTAATGATTACAAGAATGTCTACTCTATTCTTACTACAGCTTTCCTGTCCCTCTCATTTAGATTTAAGCTAATACAGATATTTTATTCTAACCGCACGGGCCTAAAAAATGAAAGGCTTTGTATTTTTTTTTAAAGGTGGCTAATCTCGGCTATCAGGCAGACTCGTCCCTGTGGCTTGCTTCAGATATAGTCATTCTAGTTAACAATAATGTCCGAAAAGAATAATGGGAGATGCGAGCACGGATTTAGAGAAGAAATCAAACGCTTTGTAGGCTGTCTGTATTTTGCCTGTTTTATTTTCATGCTAACGTTCCTTGGTGGGCATTCTTGTTCTCCCTATTCTCTTTCCTCGTCCACTTTTTTTGCTTCTTCTTCTTAATTTTTGTCCTAAACAGTCACCTCCTTTTTCGTTATTTGAAGCCCTACTCTGGCTCATGATAGGGGCCTCATTATAGTCCGACCATAAATATGTCCTAATGGTTTAACGCGGTTTCTATGACCTCTCCACGGTGATACTCGTCCACATGGTGGCATTTTGTGTCATCGGGTGTTTATCGCTTGTGTGATGTCCTAGTGGGGTAAACATCTACTACTACTTCTTCTTCTTCTTCTTCTTGTATTCCTCTGTTAACGGCAGCTACCCCAGCGACATGTTGAAAGGAGATACATAAGGTTTATCTTTGTGTAAGTTGGTCTTAGAGGCTCCTGTTGCCATCGTTCCACTTTGTGTGTGGTCTTCTCATTCCTTGGTGTTCGTTATATTTCATGAACGTGGTGTGTTAGTTTGTAAGTCATAATTCTCGTTAGATGGCCAAATAATTTCATTTGCTTCTGTTTATGCTGTTTAATTTTACGACAGCTTTCAGTACTAGCCTTCCTTCGAGTTCAGTTTTGAAAACGGCTGTCCCCCAAAAAAGTAAAAAAAATGAAAGGACTCTTTTCTTTTCTTCCTTCAGGCGTATTGGGAATACAGGGCTAGACCTATATTTTACAGAAAAATCGACACTCGATGGGTGATGTCAAAATCACTCCGGTCGCTTTTACTTCCCAGGACTATACCGGGTAGCCACTCAAGACTAGGTCAACCGTTATTTTTGAACAAAAGACGGCTCTGTCAGGACCTGAACCCAGGACTTTTAGATCCGTTAGTGAGCGTCTAGACGCTAAACCATGACGGTTCCCGGCGGCTCTTTTAAGTAATAATTTTCTGCTCATTCACAATCATTTAGTGAAGGTTAGCTGCAACAGATCTCCAACACGCTCTGTTTCTTGTCCTGGCTGTACACTCTCTCAGACTGCTGTTTGTCTATCACTTGATGTTGTCCTCCCACCTGTATCGTTGCCCACTTCTTGCTCTCTTGCCTTCGACCTTTCCCTCCAGTATGGCTTTTAAAACGTGCTATGTCTTTTAATGTGGCAAAAGTGATTTTTATTTATTTCAGTAATTCTCTTTTAATTTGTAGTCTTTCCAGAACCTAGTTAGATGTAGTAAGGACCCGTATTTGACACTGGTAGCCTAATGTCGGCTCAAAATATACATTAGGTAATCGAGTAATCTAATTACCTGGTGAATATATTTTAAATCAGCTATTCGCAGTTTCAACTTCCCAATAAACGGATCACACCATAGCTGCTGCGTTCCTGTGCCAACGAAAACCATACAGAATAGTCATCACTGTCCCTCTGTGGAAACATTGATCAGACTGCAGTATTGACAGAGCCAATAGCATATATCATCATGTCCCAGCTTTCTAATGCTTTTAACAATCCCGAAACATCTAGGACTCGCCCTAACCCTAACCTACCTACGTCATGCAGCCTAGATCCCTCGACTGCATGCAGCCTATTTACAACCCTCTGAAATATTAGACTGTTCCGTGACCTATGGATTTCCCCTGTTTGGGGTAGGATACTAAGAAAGCTCTGTAAAGACTTGCCACGACACAAAAAAAAACAGAATGGCCGCCTATTCGCTATATTGATCGGAAGGTTGGCCCAACCAAAAATATAGGCCTTGTAAGAAGTTTCTTATGTTACAGATATGTATTATTTTTTAATTTTTTTTAAACTTCTTTAGCATTCATCTAAAGTTTAAATTGCGTTGTGATCATTTACAACATGGTTGCGATATTGTCGCCTTTCGGCCAAAACATCCGACTTATGCAGGCATTTGTTGACCACATAAGCCTTTCCAGACTTCTAATACATAAATTAAAAATGTATTGTATAATGTCTATGCGTTGTTACTACAGCGGCTAGACAGATGCCAGTCGGCAAGATATTGATCAAATCATCCAACGAGTGTCGACTGGTCTTTAGAAAAATGGGTCTGATTCGCATTCTTTCGTTTGGTTCCGAGGTAGAAGTTTTTAGAAGATCTATGAGTTTGTCGCTGAAGCTATGTCAGCCCGTGCTTTTTGTGAATATCCTCTCTTCCGAGAGAGACCAGGCCATGTCGGAAAATAAATTTTGAAAATAAATCGCTCCCCTCGACTTTACAGATTTTTCACTCTCACTTTTCTCCTTCCTCGGTCTTTTTTCCTATGTATGTCTAACTGATGGTCCGTCAGTTCGTCTGTCTGCTGTATATCTGTTTATATATATATATATATATATATATATATATATATATATATATATATATATATATATATATCTTTCCATTTATCCCTCTCCCTCTTTCTCCTCAAATCAAAGAATGATGTACTGACATGTTGGAAACGTCGGCTCTTAAAACTAACCCTTCCCCCCCCCCCCCACACCTTCTTTTTTTCGCTAGCCTATTTAGCTACCAAACACACACACACACACACACAAACACAGAGTCACGTGTTCTTGGGGGGTGGATTTACAATGGGGGGGGGGGGTAAAAGACCCTTTTCCACGCCTGTTGGACATATATGGCTAGACCTACATTTTATAGACCAACTAGTACTTGGCGAGGGATGTGGTCAACATTACGCCTGCGGCCTTTACTTCCCAGGACTGTACCTGATACCCACTCAAGGCTGGATCTACCTGGGAGCCTAGGTCGATTTTTTTTAAAAAAATAAAAGCCCGGTTCAGTCGGGAGCGAAACCCAGACCCTCCGATCCGCAGGCGATCGTCTAGCTGCTACACCACGGTGTCTGCCCGAGAGAGACGAAACTGGCAAGAAAAGTTGTTGAAACAACTGAAACACTTAAACGTTCTTTTTTACTTAACACTAGCCTATCGGGCATATGACGCTTGACTCATATTTTTATAGACCATGCTGCTTCAAATGGGTGATTTGATCAACATCATATCGGCTGTCTTTACTTCTCATTGCTTTGACATTAGCCTCTGTACTTTCAGTCCATTTTTTCTAAGTGTGTCATTTCACGAGAATCTTATTAGTCACTTTTTACGACACGCTTGTTAAAAGTTAGTAAGTCTATACCCCCCTCCTCCCTCCCCCCAATTTTTTTACGCCTTACTTCACGAATGGGTCCTCTGAGACCATACGGAGACATGCAGCCTAAATTCACATTCTAAAAATGAACTCCCTACCACACACTCCCCTAAAAAGTAGTATAACATGAGCAACAAAAAGTCGGTACGGTTTCTCTATTGCTGTCATGTTTAAATCGTCTGTCACAACCTGAATCGATCTACGTTGTGGTCTTCCTATACTCCGCTTCAGTTAAACTCCTCTTTTTCAATTAGCATATTTTCCAGGCCTCTATACCATCACTCTTTTAATGCCGAGCATATCTCAAGTTAGTCACTTACATTTGTCCTAATAATGCATTCTTCTTTCCGCCCCCCCCCCCCCCACCCGCCCTTTTTTCCCCGCCCAACCCCTTTCCGGTAGAATTTTGAATAGGTGTCTGGTGCCTGCTTTGGTGTCTGCTATGTAGATACTGGAATTCGCGGCCTTATATATGACATCCATCCAAAGTCTATCTAATCTTCAGCATTCCGTTCTTATTTTAGATATCTGCCAAATCTCTTTTCTGCCATATGGCTTTTAGTGCTGCCCGCCCGTAACGTTTATAATTACTGTAATAATCAGCTTTCTTCATCATCATTCTTTTCATTCTCCCTGCCAGTAGTTTTCAGATGAGAAAAAACAGGCCTTTAAGAAGTCTGTTGTATGACGCATGTCTTATACTGTTTCAGGTAAGAAGGCTACATGCTTTCACGAAGTCTATGGTGCGACGCATGTCTTCTACTGTTCCATACATCTTGATTCCCTCGGAATGCCAACTGGCCAAACCTGGGATATCTCTACTGCACGTAGAGATAGTGTATGTAGCACATGTTCAGTTTTTCTATGGTGCTTGTCCTTATGGGCAAAGTTCTGAATCCCCAATCTTGAATTTCTTGTACACATGGCTGCAGAGTCTCTTGTGTCCGGTAAACGCAATCTAAATATCATGAGTTGCCTTTGTGCGAAGAGTTTGACTGAGTCTTCAAGACTGTGTCAAGGATAAGAAGTGTTCCAATGGGTTCTAATAGCTGCCTTGATCCGATCTTTTTTTCCCCAGAAGTGCATCCTGTATCTGGCTGTTCTGTCTTTCGCTGGTGGTCATGGATTCGAATCCACAGGAATGCGAATTATACACAAAAATGATAGGAACTATCAGCAGGACAAAATCTTTAGGTTTTTTTTTTTTTTTAAATTGGTTCCTGTAAAGTAAGGGCGGCCAGAATATTGCTGACTGCATCACCTAACGAGTCATTATTGACGGGAAGCTAGCCTCAGAAGCGACCTTGCTTACCTGCAGCCATCAAAGGGCTGCTGTTAACACCTGCCGGGTATCAAAGTGTGAGCAAAGAGTGCTTAAACATGACCGGCTCCAGCTGAGGTCCGTGCTGCTGACGTCATTAGGTAGGGCTAACGATGCGTTAATACAGCTGTTCTCAAACAAGAAATAAACTATTTTTGACAGTAGCGAAGAAAGACAACCTAAATTTTAACTTTTGTATATCTACATGCCTTTTTTTTCATTATTTCACAATTTTTAACCGACTTTTCTTGATTATTGCCGCGGCACCTCTGGCATACGTTCATGGTAGCACAGGGTGTCCTGGCACCCAGTTTGAGAACCGCTGCTTTAACGTATCGTTAGCCCGACCCGGTGACGTCAGCAACACGGCCGGTCATCTGGAGCCGGTCGTAGCTTAAATAGAGATGGAAGATCCTAGAAGCGGCTCATTTATGGAGGTGAAAGATAAGGATGTGTGTGGTTGTATCACTAGTCGACAAATATTTCAATGAAAAGATTCCCGCTGGTTTAGTTTGTTTCAATGTGACTCAGGATAGGTGTCTCAGTTTGTGCAAGTGCCCGTCGTTTGTACATCACAAAGAACATCGTTGATATGTTCATTCTGCTTGTTTGTGTCATTCTTAATCGAGCATCCTAATCACGTTTACGTTCGTTATTTTAGGAGTCGCATTCAAAAATTTCTACATTTTTTCTGGTTATTTTATAAGCTCATCTTCTTCTTCGTCTCTCTACTCCTGGAATGCCTCGCGGCGTCAGGGGAGAAAGAGATCTATAGAACTGGCTTTTCTGTTCGCTCCGTATATAATACTTTTCAGTGTCTTTGATATTTCTGCTGTCCATTTTCTGCGTTGTCGACCTCCGGGTCTGTTACCACTGTATCTGAAAAACATTGCTCTCTGTGGTGCCATGTCTGCTGACAATTTTCTTACATGGCGAAACAATTTCGTTTGTTGTCTGCCTATAACGTTCAGTATTGGTCCTGTGCCGATTCTCCTCCTGATATCGTTCCTAATTTTTCCTTTGTTACGCTTTGCATACTTCGTAAACATTTCATTTCGGTCGTGACTATTCTCCTAAAATTTTTTGTTTGTGTCCATGTTTGACATTGATAGCAGAGCGATTTTAAGAATATTGTGTTAAACAGTGTTCTTTTAGTGTTCATTTTCACATACTTGCATTTCAAAATGTGTGCCATTTGGCCTAAAGCCTGACTGACTTTGTTGCATCATTGTTGGATTTCTTCATTAATTCTTCCGTCTTCTAAAAAAAATGCTCCCCAGATGTGTAAAATCCTTCGCCTGCTGTAACTGGTGCTCATCAATTTTGATATTGATGATTCATAAGCTCCAAGGATTAATTTCCCATCACCAGTGCAGACTTAATCGTTTACATTAGCGACTCTGTTAAACAGATCTGCACTTGATTTGACACTGCAACAAACAGAACTCCTGTATAAAGCATGACACGTAAGGTCAAATTAACGACATATAAGGTCAGGACAACTCGACACCGTGACCGGAAACGTTCGAGTAGTAAGTGACTGGCATAGTTTACCCTCCGACTACTGTCTAAAGGTCTGACACCCTGACGACTCATTGTGTCGCATATTGAATAGCAATCCAACAGGCGAATTCCCAGATACCTTGTTTAATCTATAAAATGTTGTCATTAGGACGCCCATAACGGATTCGCCTAGTACTTTCTGTAACCTAAAGTATGTGCGGGTAGAAATTAGTATTGTTCCACTAGTAAACTGAGGAAAGCATACTCTGTTCTCCACTTCACCCATATTCTTTGTTTGAAAAAAAAAAGTAGGTTAAATTACACTAAAAGCTTCGGTTACAATTAAAAGCTATCAGACAACGCCTCTGACAAACTGCAAATTAATTTCTATATTACTCCAAACCAAAGTCCCATTTTTTTATTTTTTTTTTATTTTAAATAACGGTAGGAATCCAGGAGTGGACTATTTATTCTGACCAAATCCCCCCTGCCCATCGTCTGTTTGTACGATAAAACATCCAACATTCTTTAGTGTGTTTCAAATGTTGTGTCCTCACACTTTAGCAAATACCTTGAAAACGTCGGTACAGATAAACACGAATGTGTGCATGTGGCCTTAGATTTGTCATGTAAGTATAATTTTAACATTTACAATTGCACCAGTGCTGCTGTTTTCTTCAAGGGGCGAATTTATGTGATCTTTGACTAATAATATGTATTCTAAATAAGAAGAAACTCCACAGGGAAGCATGTACAGCAGGAGTCTACCAATCATCAAAAGAAGTGATCCCTCGTCCACAAATGATTCGGCCCAGGAGCTTCTAGACAATTTCAGAGGGTGGGCCCACCTGAGTTCATAAACCTCAGGCTTGATCTGCTCCTGCTGCACGTATTACCGGATGTTCTGCAGCAGGGACAAGACGAAATTGGTAACTATGCAACAGGTACTGTAAGATTTGAAGTTTATTTATAGTCGCTGTGGTAGCATATTAGAGCAGTCAGCATACCTGGACGACCAAGTGGCAAGCTTACGGTTGGTTTATCGGACACATGTTAGACGTGATGGCAAATGGCAGAGGGACACCGGCAGACAATTCGGACACGATGGACTTTAAAAAAAAAAAATATGCAGTAACTGACACAAGCGTGGATGCTAATGCTGGAGATGACCACAGGAGAGGGAAACGAAAATGAAACGCGAGCAATTTGATGTTCTGAAAAGTTCCTGTTACCCACTTAACTGTAAGTATGCTGACTGCTTCATCTGAATCGATGTCTGTCTGTCTGTCTGTCTGTCTGTCTGTCTGTCTGTCTGTCTGTCTGTCTGTCTGTCTGTCTGTCTGTCTGTCTGTCTGTCTGTCTGTCTGTCTGTCTGTCTGTCTGTCTGTCTGTCTGTCTGTCTGTCTGTCTGTCTGTCTGTCTGTCTGTCTGTCTGTCTGTCTGTCTGTCTGTCTGTCTGTCTGTCTGTCTGTCTGTCTGTCTGTCTGTCTGTCTGTCTGTCTGTCTGTCTGTGTGCGTGCGTGCGTGTGTGTTTCTCCATTTACCGCAAATAAGGCAAGATGAAAACTAAAATTTTATTTATTTTTTAACATTCTTTCAAGGACATGATTATTATCAGGTTGCATGGAAAACCTCAACAAATTACACCGAACGGTTACGAAGGAACAGCATTTTTTTAAAGTTAGGCATGATTTGTGTAACGGACTGTAGATGGTACGTTCAACTATTTGCTTTACTCACGGCTTGCATTTTTTTTAAATCATGCACTCACTGTTTACATCGTTTTAATGGATTCTTTAACTAGCAGACTATGCCGATTCCATCGCTAGATAAGACTCTTAACTTCATGATGTGTAAGCTTTTATACAGGCCGGATGTAGCAACAAACAATGAAGTCCATAATATATTCAAATTAGCAATTATTGCTGGCATCATGAAAGCTTCAAGACTACAATGGTAAGAACATACAACGAGAACGCAGATAACAGAGGGACAAAAACTGAATATACAGAAGAGTTGAGTGGGCGTAGACCACAATCAGGGTAAGAAGGCTGTGGAGAGATAATATACATAAAGATCTACAAACAGTTTGAGTCACCCATTAGAATAAGAAGGTGAATCGAAGACAACGATGAAGAAAAAGAAGAAGAAGATGATGACGATGAAGAAGAAGTAGAACAAGAAGAACAAGAAGGAGGAATAGGAGGAGGAGGAAGAGAAGAAGAAGGTGAATGAGAAGGATAAGGAGAAAAAAGAATGAAAATGCAACACACACACACACACACACACACACACACAGAGTGAGGGAGAAAGAGAGAGAGAGGGAGAGAGAGAGAGAGAGAGAGAGAGAGAGAGAGAGAGAGAGAGAGAGAGAGAGAGAATAAGTAGCTCTACTGACACATTTATCTTGTAAACATAATATCATTTAACAATTATCCAAAACATCATAAAGTTCTGCCAATCTGTATGTCACACAAAGCTCGCGATCAATTACTCAGTTTAGTTTTGGTCTGCGGAAACTGTTTAAAATAAAGTGATGAAAAAATAATCTGTAAGAAATCTGGTCACGCACGTCTAGCCTCTGTTTCATCAACGTTTTGCGAAGCTCTCTCGGGCGTCCTCACTTCCGTACTGTTTACGCATTTCAGTACTTGTTTTGTATCCACGACATGACTAACCCGTTCTTGTTGCAGGAAGACAACCAAAAGACTACTATTGTCTTACGCGAAATATGGTCACATTTCGGAACTATCCAAAATTTAAAAATGTTTTCAGTACTTTTTGGTAAAATAATATTCTCAAAATTTTAAAACTATAAATGGCAGTCTAAATCATTTTACTTACGTCCTTTTTAGGACGTAATTTTTTGTTATTTGAAACCCCACTCTGGCTTTTGCCAGGGGCCGCAATATAGGCAGGCCATCAATATGGCCAATTGTCTGAACGCGGTTTTTGGGACCTCTCCACGGTGATCCTCATCCGCATGGTGGCACTTTGTGTCATCGGGTGTTTATCGCTTGTGTTATGTCCTGGTGGGGTAGAAATTCAAGTCATGGCGGTCTAATGGACGTTGTATAGAAAAGCTCGCTCCCATACGAAATACGCCTGGTCAAAACAGAAGGAGATTAAACCAGGAGGAAACAGCAAGAAAGAAAAGGAAAGAAATGCACAGCTAACAACAGGGTAGAGGACGAGCGGTCTGACTCGAAAGGAAGCATTAAGCCCAGAGACGGTGCAAATAACAAATTTAGTCATGAAAGTGACGCAAACAACTCCGACCACAAATATAAGCGGAGACTGTTAGCAGCCTCAGCTAGCTAGCATCAGTCTGAAAGTGGTCGAACTTTTAATTTTTTTCTCGAAAGGAATCGGAATCAAAACTTGTTTTGTGATTCTTTGTTTGTTTTGTCTCAGAATGTGTCCAGTAATATATCGCCAAAGATCTTTACTGCTGTTGGTACTTTTCCATCTTTACAGACAATAGTGTTGTTATATTGCGTTATAGGGAGTATGGGAAAAGGTCCATGGAAATAACGATGTGTGTGACTAGCACGACTCGCTTGCGTGAAGTAAAAGAAAGATCCCTTTTCACGCCTTAGGCGCATCAGGTATATGGGAAGAGCGTCCCATATTTTCACAGACCAATCGGCTCTGGGTTAGCAATGTGGTCAGCATTACGCCGGCCGTCTTTACTTCCCCATGACAGATATCCGAGTACCCATTTTAGGGTGGGTCGTCCTGCGACGCCCTATTTTTTTTTTTTTTTTTTTTTTGCGTATCCTTTACAGGACGTTGCAGAACCAACCCTAACAGCCCCTGGCTGTTGTGTGGTTTCTCTAGGCAAATTACGTCCAGTAGTTTGCCATTGCTTTCTGGACGGTCGGCTTTCTTGATACCACTGTCGAAACCAATGCAAGGCGCATTGCCCGCAGCTGGGATCGAACCTGGCATCCCGGCAACGCCCTGGCTCTTGCCTTGGTTGTGTACTCTCTCTGACTATATTATCCTTTTAACTTCTCTTTTCTCTGTTCCCTTTCTGATTTGATCCAAGGGCTGCGTCTAACACCTGGCTGATGCAGCCGTTACGAGCGTCCTAAATATAAATTCTTTGGACCCTGAATAGCGTATCTGGTTTGTTTGCCGTCCAGATAGAGATTTTCAAATCTTGGGATTGGTATTCTAAACATGTAGGTAGCAGCCCGGATGGGACATCCTGATTTGATCAATCGATCGACTTGGTAACTGGGCTTTGGTGGGCGGGTTTATCCTTTAAAAAAAATTTGTGTCGTTTTTATACATCTTCTTCTGTTCCACCTTGTATCTCAGCGAAGTGAAGTGTCGGTGAGAGATTAACATTCGTTGATGAGCTCTGTCAAGAGCACTTTTAAGATTGATGTTCATTTTTGTAAGGCTGTTCCTAATGTCATCACTCTAAGTTTTCCGAGGTCTTCCACTCGCTCTATATCCGTTGTTACGTTTTAGTGTCGCTTGCTGTTGCATATAGTACCAGGGCATTCTTGTTATGTGTCCAAACCACTTTATTTGTTGTTCTTTGATGACTTGTACGACTGGCTGTATTCCTGGCATTCCTCTGATTTTGTGATTTCGTACTCTGTCTTTCCTTCAAACTCCTGCAGCTCTTCTGAGGCATTTCATCCCTGTTGTCACAATTTTACGTTCATTGGAAGATGTAAGTGTCCATCTTTATCCCCGATAGCATAGTGTTGGCCAAACAATTGTTCTGCTATGATTTAATGTAGTACTTCGGGGTATCTCCTTGTGCGTCAACAGGGAAGATAGTTACCCCATTACTTGATTAGCTTTGGCACATCTCGAGCTAGTTTCTCTGTCCAGTTTTCCATTGGATGTTGGCTCCCAAGTCGACCTAACCATAAATGGATACCAGGTAACGTCCTGGGAAGTAAAGGCGGGTGGTGTGCTTCTGACAATATCACCCACTGAGTGCCGTTTGTTTCATGAAATAAGGTCCATCCCTGTATGCCAAATATGCCTAAAGGCGTGAAAAGGGTTCTTTATATTGTCATCGTACACACTCACACACACGTATACATACTCCTACGTTCTCATACACGCACACTCATATACAGACATACGTAATACATACACACATGCATCTACATAAACACACAGACATAAAATACATACATACACATACATTGACATAAATGCACAAACAGAAAACACATACACATACATTTATGGATATACATGCGCACCGACACTCTATACATGCATCCATGCATACACACATAGACAATCACATGTACAGACACCAACATATGCCCACAACCACAAAGAGCTTCTACATGGACACAGAATGACAATAGCCAATGATGCCCGTCAAACAATGGATTGCAAACTGTTCATCCCGGCAACTCTTAACAGCAGAAGTGGCACTAGATGATAATGATCACTGCAAATTGTTAGACGTTTAAACTACTTCGGCAACCGTAGACAATGAAAGAGTTAATATGCGAGCCCAGTAGAATTCCAAACAGTTTTACTATAGCAGCCATGTATACAGCATGACTTAATTATGAGTTAATGGGTTCAGCGGACTGCAAGAAGCTTGTTATTTCCCAACGGAATGCAGCACTTCCGGGCACACAAGCCTGCCTTCAGGTGTCTGGTCTGCGGTTTACATTTCGGAAATCATCGCTAAAAATACAACAGAAAAAAAGCTGATCGATATCAAGTGTAATTTTTAGTCCTTGGTACCTTTGCATCGATCCTATAAATTGTTCATAAAAGGTACCTTAACTGGCGTTTGCTCTACCGGGTTTGGTGTGTTTTTCGTTATTTTCTCAGCCGTAATTTCCTTCAAATATCACAACTGAGTCATTCGTCATTTTTGCATTTTTTTTTTAAGTTTTAGTAATAATTGCTTCTATATTGTGGAAATTAAAACTGTAGTTTTGAGAAACAGTGAGTATTCGTGGGTATCAAGCATGGCTATAAACTGCGTTAAGAGACAATATGACTGCAACTCTAGCGTAAATATTAGTTTTGTAACTGTAACTACATCACCAGATCACGAAATACAGATAAACTCATTCCTTACTCATCTCAACATATTGCTGGCTATATTTGGCTTTTTTTGCAACATCTTCGTTTTCGTTGGATTGAAAGAGAAGAGCAAGAAAATGCGAGCACCGGACACTTTACTTTTGAATCTGACTCTTTGGGACAGTGTCTTTCTTTGTTCGCGGGCTTGCCAGCACATTGTCAAAGCACTTTTTGCCTTCTGCATAGATATTTCCACATGCACCGCGATGAACTTAGCACAGCTCTTGTTTAATTACGTAGCGAGAACATCTTTCATAACATCAATGCTGTCAACAATACCCATAGCTTTAGAGCGGTGTCTCTTCAGTTTTATGCCTATCAAAGTAACATCCTATAGCAACAAGAAACGAACGTGGCTTATAATGTTCGCTGTTATTGGGATATCACTAGCTGTTTCCATTCCAGAGATGATTACGGTGATTTGTGTGTATCATGTATACCCTGCGTATAACTTCTCGGATAACACGCATAGTTCTTGGTCGTTCTGCACTGTCAGATCCTTCGAGAACATTGTAGAAAGCAGTGTGCTGCTACGCCTAACCATCAAGATTCTGGCATGGATCATTCTTCTAGTTCTGGACTCAATCCTCATCTACAGACTTCTTTTGGGAGCTCGTAATGCCCGCAGAACGTACATACAGGACAGCGGTCAATTCAATCATCCTCGCAGTTATAATGAGCGAAGTTTAACCTTTGCAACGATTGCATTAGTTCTAATGGCTTTGATTGCATACCCGGTAACTGGCCTCGTGTGGGCATTGACCTACAAGGCCGCTGACGGGGACGTTCTTCTGGATCCCAGAATGACACCGAAGCTACAAGAGGCTGGAAGAATTGTCCAGTTGATCTACGCATCCTGCAATCTATTTTTTCTTCTGACGTTTGGCACACGATTCCGACGAAACCTTTTCAGCAGGCTTTACCCTTGTGTCATTAGATGCCGGCTAGAGAGACAGTTTCAATGATAAAAAAGACGGTATCGGTTGTTTCTACACACCGCAAGTTAATACATTTCAGGCCATTTGAAGATTCAATAAAGATAACTTGGGATGGCTGCAGAATCGGAGAAAAACTGAGTACTCATAGGAACGTCTAATGTGCAATGACGTCGATTGTCAAAATATAATACTGCAGCACTCAGGATAGAAATGTGTAGACAGTATACATTAGTATCTGTAGAGCTGTGACTTTCCAATGCAGGATATGTAAAATCGTAATCCGGAAATTTTTGCGTGAGATATTTAACTTCAAGCAACAAAGTTTGCTGAATAACAAGATCAACCCCAAAGCTGAGACTGTTGAATCCGCATAAGTTTCAAAATTGACTATTATTTAAAGTTTTTAAGGCTTTGATAATTATTATATGATTATGATGGCGAAGATGATTATGATGATGACGTAATTAAAGTCAATCTTGTTCCGAAATCATAACATAGCATTTGTATGGAATTTTGGCTTACCTATATAGGTATATATATATACATGTGTGTGTGTGTGTGTGTGTGTGTGCATGTGTGTGTAAAATAGTAGTCTCACATTGGGCGCCAGTTTGTCATGGCTCTTTACAATTTTTTCCTGGCTCCTTAATATTTTATTGTGATCTTCGTTTGATAATCGATTTTTCTGAGCCCGTATTTGGAGAAAAAAAAAACGGCTTCTGGCGAAAATCGTCGAGTATGGTTTGAAAAACTTCCTAAGTGGTTTGAAAAACGTCTTAGGTCGGTTTGAATTAATCAAGTAACAGAAAGTTTGTGAACGGCACTCATAGAAAGAAGTAGAAAGATAGAAGAACACACTAGACAACATAAAAATCGAAAGCTATAGTTACCGTGCCGGGAATTGAACCTGTCACCTCCAGACGGCGTCTGCGCCTCGCCATGAATACAAGTGCACTAAGATACATGGTCAACTCGGCACCCCCAAAAAAAGGTGTCTCATTGGCCATGTCTATCATACAGCTTGAAATCCACGACTATGGAATAGGGACAGAATTCATTTCAACAAATTGAAATGGCACCATAGGTTACATAAATTTATATTAACGAAGTAAATGTCGAATAACAATCACAGCAACAATTTACGAACACAGTAGACCTTATTGCCTTGTCTAGAATACACAAACATTTAAGAAAGGTATTTAATTGGTAGGTTCCGGTGTGTATACGTCATTTCTATAAATAAACAGAGAGGGGAACCATTTGAGGCCGTTAAATATTATGAATTAATCAAGTAACAGAAAGTATTGTGAACGGCACTCATAGAAAGAAGTAGAAAGATAGAAGAACACACTAGACAACATAAAAATTGAAAGCTATAGTTACCGTGCCGGGAATTGAACCTGTCACCTCCAGACGGCGTCTGCGCCTCGCCATGAATACAAGTGCACTAAGATACATGGTCAACTCGGCACCCCCCAAAAAATGTGTCTCATTGGCCAGGTCTATCGTACAGCTTGAAATCCACGACTATGGAATACGGACAGAATTCATTTCAACAAATTGAAATGGCACCATAGGTTACATAAATTTATATTAACGAAGCAAATGTCGAATAACAATCACAGCAACAATTTTCGAACACAGTAAGACCTTATTGCCTTGTCTAGAATACACAAACATTTAAGAAAGGTATTTAATTGGTAGGTTCCGGTGTGTATACGTCATATTAGTTGGTTTGAGAAATGTCCTGGGTGCTATTAAAAACGTCCTGGGTGGTTTGAGAAACGTCCTAGGTAGTATGAAAACGTCCCATGTGGTTTGAAAAAAAAAGTGTTCTAGATGGCTTGAAAATCGTCTAGTTTGGTTTAAACAACATCTAAAATGGCTTGAAAAACGTCCATTTTGGTTTCATAAACATCCTATGTGGTTTTAAAAGTGTCCAGTTGAAAGTGAAAAGAGTGTGTGTGTGTGTGTGTGTGTGTGTCTGCTTGTGTGGAGGAAAAGGAGGGGCGTGTAAAAATAAGTACTTTACATGACTTCATAACCGGTCTTAGTATTTACTGCTTCTTGCGTGGTTTTACTAGGTATATGAATTTTTTTTTTTTTAAAGGAAGGAAAAAAACGCGAAAGCCCCAGAACACTTGCATACTGCAGCCCAAAAACTAATTCCCACTGGGATGGCGACGCGATTCTCAGGCTATGAGAGTAAGCGGTATTTTGATAGAGGTCAAAGATTACCACGAACTATACATTAATTTCTCTTAGGAGTCCTTTGATAATGTTCACGAAATCGACCTACGACCTTTCTATACGTTTCGTCGGAAATCTGAAGTACGCGTTTTAATCACGTGTAAGTGTGACTCGTAAATGTGACTCTGTGACAAAACTGAATCATTTGATCCACCATGAAGATCAGTATTGAATTCGTCTGGTCTATTTTTCCACGAGCTTCTTCTATTAACAGCTAATTTCGGTTTAACATCAGTCAATGCCATATTGTCCCTTCATTCTTGTGTTGTATTTTACCGGAATTCCTCTTCTTTCTCCGCGGATCTTGGCATCCAGTTTTTTATTAACAGACTTTTGTAGTCTATAGTGTGACCAGAGTGTGTGTCTGTGGGGCCAGTGGGGGGGGGGGGGGGGGGGGGGGGTTACAAACCAAATCTATCATTTCTAAAGAGAAAAAAAAACATGAGCACGCTCAATCTGTTGTTAGCAGCTGAAATTGCAAGCAGTCTCAGGTTATATTTATGGTCTAGTTTATTTGCGCTGTCAGCGTCTGTAGCTTAGGCTTTGCGAACGCGCTTCGTAATGCTGGGGTGCCAGGTTCGATGCAAACTGCAGACGATTTAGCAGCAGATCGACTGTGAGTAGTTATATAGGCGCAATTTGATTAGACTGGTGCCACCTTCAGCAAATTTTAGCTCCTTCTAGCAGCTTTAGCCTGTTGCGTCCTTACGATCCTGCTGCCACCTCACCCCCACCCTCCCCCCCCCCCCCCCCCCCCCCCCCCACCCACCCCCGTCTGATGCCCTGGAGCCTACCTGGCGTGGCCGGGTGTGTGCTAAGAAAAAAAATGGAAACAATTTGGTCATATGATGTTAACTGTTTTTTAATTATTTTCAAGAAAAGACAGGAATTTGTGTGGTCAAAGTCGTTTCGCTAGCGTGTCAGCTGAGGGCATTTGCAGGTCATCGTGGACACAGCAGTGGCGGTTTTTTTAATGTTGTGAAATGTGTGTTAGGTTTGAAAGTTTTTAGCAGGTGTGGTGCTCCTGTTATGTGCTGTGATTTTCTCTCCGGGCCATAACCTTTTCTGTTAGTTTTAAGAGGTAATAAATAACCAGAAGACGTATGAAAGCTTATGTATATCATTTCTCAGAACAACAGTTTTACCATTTTCATTGTATACAAATTTTCATTATAAAAAGCATAATTTCATTGAAATAGGTATCAGAAACGCTGGTTTTAAATATAACTTTCTCTGCAACCTAAATTTGATATAACATTCCAGTGAAACTGGCGGTCACTGTAAATTACAGTTCAATTTTTTTTTTTTTTTTTTTTTTTTTTTTTTTTTTAACAAAAGACAAAATTCTTTTGTTCCTATCTGAAATCCCTCATCCCTAACCCCGGTTAAAGAGGTCCTATTGTCATATATTCAAGACCCGTTGTCATCTGCCGTCATCCTTCACTGACCACGGCATTAACCGGAATTACCTTTACACCATAGTACAAACGGCTTCAGTCGCTCTTTATCCACTCGGGGAAATTATAACCATGTAGCCCTATTTTCCCATTTTTCTAAAACCGCAACCTTGACAGTCACGATAAGGTCCAAATTACTGAAATAATCTGGCTTAACGTACCAATTTGGTCAACCTGCAGAGTTTTCCATCGCAATGGGTTGAATGCAAAAAAAAAATAAGAAGGGAAATCCGCTAAGTCACGAGTGTGCGTTATCGTCCCCTTTCTGGTGCGCGTGACTGTCATATTTCTATTTATCAACAAACTATAAAATTCGGGAGATTCTAGTGGAAAAAGCCAGAAGTAGCTTGACTTTTTTTTAAGGTTTTGATGGTTGTATTACTCTTTGCAGATGACCAGGCCTTGATAGCAGATACAGCCATGAAATTGCAACAACATCTAACATCCATGAATGAAGAATGTAAAACAAATAATATGAGAATCAACACTGAAAAGACAGAAGTAATGTCAATAGGAAAAAAGAAGACAGATCTAAACATAACAATAGAATACAAAGGCATTAAACAGGCATCTAAGTTTAAATATCTGGGAACTACATTTACCGAAGATGGGAAATTGGATAAAGAAATTGACATTAGGTGCAGTAAAGCAAACCAAGTATTGGGACAGCTAGCCCCCCTCTTACAGCATAAGACAATCCCAATCAGCACAAAGAGACATCTTATTCAAAGCATATTTATTCCAACTCTGTGCTACCAGTGCCAGACATGGTCACTCACAACAAACCATAAAAGAAAATTAGTAACCACGGAAATGAGATGTCTGAGAAGGGCTGTAGGGGTGACCATAAGAGATAAGATCAGAAATGAGATCATAAGAGAACAAGTCGGCACAGAACCAATTCTGGATTACATACAAAGACAGCAAGTGAAATGGTTTGCCCACTTAGAGAGAATGCCTTGTGACACCATACCATACAAAGCATACATGGGAAGAGAAGAAGGATGTAGAGCACGGGGTAGACCAAGAACAAGATGGAAGGATAACATCAGAGAAACTCTACAACAGCACGATGTGCCTATGGTCGAGGCAGCCAGAAGAGCTAGAAACAGAACCTTATATCTCCCTCGACACCCACAGCGGTAAAAGAGGAAGTGAAGAAGAAGAAGAAGATGGTTGTATCTGACTGACTGACTGACTTTCGACCCCACCAGGACATCACACAAGCGATAAAGACCCGATGACACAAAGTGCCACCATGTGGATGAGGCTCGCCGTGGAGAGGTCCCAGAAACCACGTTCAGACAATTGGCCATATTAGGCCCCTGCCTATATTGCGACCCCTGGCAAAAGCCAGGGTGGGGCTTCAAATAACAAAAAAAATTCCTCCTAAAAAGGACGAAACTGGATATATAGGTTGTATCCCTTTGACCGCATACTCATGACACCGGTGTCCACGAAAAAAAATTGCGTCTCGTACGCAGGACTTCATGCAAGCGATAAACACCTGATGACACAAAGTGCCACATTGTGAATGAAGATCACCGTGGAAGGTTCTCATAAACCGCGTTCAGCCATGGCCCCTGGCAAGAGCCAGAGTAGGGCTTTAAATAACGAAAAATTGAATCTCGAGAAATGACACCTGGTGTGTCTAGTATCTGGTGCAGAAAAATTATAAAAAACGTTGTTTATACGAGTCAATATATTAAATTAGGAGGTTATAACTTAATGAGTAGACTATATATAGTAACATACACATATGTTATATTATTTCGATGATATAATACAATGACAGTACGCAGTTAACAAGAAAAATCCACAAAACATCGTTTAATAACAAAAATTAAAATACATCCTTGTCACGTAAAAATTAAGGGAAATAATGTGAAGATAATAAATATTAAGTTACGTCCCTTTATAAATTTAAAAAAATCATTTGAAGATAATAATTACTACAGTTATGTCCTATGGAAGCAAAGTCGGTGTAGACAGCCTCTCTTTACAAGGAGTCAGGGACTCCTAACAGTCTCATCTAAATAAGTAATAGGTCAGTTACTGTCGGCAGTCTCAAAATGTTGAATAAATATATCGTCTGGAGGTGTTTTAAAGATCAGTGAGAATCATTGCGTCCGCCTGGAGATATGGTGGTACGATTTGTATAGAGAGAACAGCTGACAAAAGGGCAGTGTCACCTCAAAGTATTTGATTCTGGTCGCTCAGCGACGGTTGAAGTTGTATCTGCTATTTACATGAGGTGTTTTAGAGATCAGTGAGAGCCACCTAGGCCGCCTGGACATAGGGTGGTATGACTTGTGTAGACGGGGGGGGGGGGGGGAAGGAAAAAGCATAGCAAAATAGCAGATGTCATCTCATAAAGCTAGGTGTGGGTGCTGAGTCAGCAGGCATGTCATGTATCGACTAGTCAGAGGTGGGGTATTAGGGTCCTGTGACATATGGCTCTGTGACGTTTTATATAACAAAATAGATAAATTGACTAAATTTGGTTAGTGGTATGTCGCATGTCTCTGGTAGAGCTTTCACTAACTTAATAATTTTCGTATCCAACAGACATTTTTTCAACATTTAGCAATTTATCATCTTTGACATGGAAGGACAGTTTTTTTTTTCCCTCTCAAAGCGATCACTAGCAAACTTGTGTTAGATCTTTCTTAAACTTGTAAAAATTTTCAATTAGTTATTTTGTTTTTGTTAACTCTGTTAACTAAGTTCTATCTTTTCAACATGAGTACAGAGAGCAATGGGTTAACGTTCATGGGTAGGGCAACTTTTACAAACAATAGGGCTAAATTTGCTTGTGTAGTATGTCCAGTCACTAGCGAACATGTCAGATCTTTCTTTAACCGTAAAAATTTCAGGTTGTTAACTTTTTGGTCAACTTTGTTCACTGACGGTTATCTTGTCAACATGAGTACAGAGATCAATGTGTAAACTTTTACCGGTCGGGTAACTTTTACAAACGAACGACGATTTTTAAAGAGCAGTCAAACCAACTAATCTGTAAGATTATTAGTTCCATTTTTCTATGTGTCCATCTGACTGTCTCTTTTAGAGCCTTCACTAACTTAATAATTTTATCTAACAGATGTCTTTTTAACATTTGCACATGGAGAAACATGTTAACTTTTGACATAAACTGGCACTTTTTTCCCAATCGGTCACTAGCGAACATGTCAGATCTTTCCTTAACTTGTAAACATTTTCAGGTTGTCAACTTTTTGGTCAGCTTTGTTCACTGACGGTTATCTTGTCAATACGAGTTCGGAGATCAATGTGTAAACTTTCACCGGTCGAGTAACTTTTACAAATAAACGACGATTTTCAAAGAGCAATCAAACCTAATATTCTTATAAACGTCTCACTTTTATATCTGACTGTCTCTTGTAGAGCTTTCACTAACTTAACAGTTGTATCCAACAGACGTCTTTTTCAACATTTGCACATGTAAACTTTTGACATGAACTGACACCTTTTTTTTAATCGGTCACTAGCGAGCATGTGTCAGACCTTCCTGTTTGAAAAAAATATTTGTTTGTCAAATTATATGGTCAGCTTTGTTCTCTGACGGTTATCGTTTCAAAATGAGTACGGAGAAAAGTGTATAAACCTTCACCAGTTGGGTAACTTTTACAAACAAAAAGGCTGAATTTCAAAGAGGAGTCTGCCCAACTAATCTTATAAGCGTCCTTTGTTTTCTATATGTCCACCTTACTGTCTCTGGTGGAGCTTTCACTAACTTAATAATTTTATCCAACAGGCATCTTTTTAAACATTTGCACATAGAACGACATGACAACTTTGATACTAAAGAATACTATTCTAAAGCGGTCACTAGTGAACGTGTCAGATCTTTCCCTAACTTGTAAATATTTTGTAACCTTTGTCAGCTTTGTTCACTGGTGTCAATCCTTTTAGCAGGAATACAAAGAGCAACTTGTAAACTTTCAACGGATGGGTCAACTTTTACAAACAAGTAGACGATTTTCAAATACCAGTCTGCCCAACTAATTCTCTTATTGTCATAGTGGCTGTGCCCCAAACAAAAGTTGCTGCGACCTGGCCTTAAATTTTGTTTTTGTGAAATGAACGTCAAGTGACTTAAGGTGTTCTGAAGGAAAAAGGACATCTAGTGGAGTAAAGTGTACAAGGACAGTATGAAGTATGCTTTCTGTCTCATAATGCTGGTGTCACGTGCCTTTGTTAAGATTTCCCCTAATGAACAAAAAGGCACTCTGAAGTTTATTATTATTTTTATTATCTAACACCGGCTGTGAATTCCAGTGGAAGGTCCCGGTTAATCGTCCGCTTGGACTTTTGGCTTTCACCTGGACCTGATTTTTGCGTGTACAACCGTTTTTAATTTCCTTGCCTCTTGGGCAGCTGTACGCCGACTTCCAAGGAAGACGTCAGGCCTATTTCTAGGGTGACTGTGGCCATTGTTTTGTGTGGGTCGAGACGTTGCCTAATTTGTGTGGTGTCCATTTTGTCTCCTTCGCCGCAGGTATTGCCCCCAGAGTACTCCTTTGGGGCAGCCCCCTGTGGAACAGTTGGCCCTCAAGGGAAGGCAGGGGCAGATCATGAGCATTCCCCGCCATCCAAGGAGGCTTCCATGCATGCAGAGCCGGCACATATTGCTCTGATTCTGGGCTCACCCAAGGAATCGTCACGTCCTGCACATGCCTGCTTAACCTCACAACCGTATCAGGCCTCCCACTCGACAGGGGCTGCGCCCTCTGGAAGTCAGCGGGGAGCAGCCCGTGGGTTTTGGACTTTTGTGACCACACAGATAGGTACATTAGCCTGACAGAATTTCACATCCTGAATCAGGCGTATCGTTATCAGTTTTGTCCCAACACTCGGGCGAGTGGGGTCTTTGGGTGTGGATATTCGGTCTTTTTCAGTTCAGTGCAAATTTTGATGGTCAGATTTTGATCCGTATGATCTAGTTTTGTCGGACATTTAGGCTTAGCCATCCGATGGATGGTTGCTGTTGTGGTGTACCCCAGCTCGGTGACGACGACGCTGAGGGTTAACCGAGGATGTACGTGAATGGCCGGCCTATGGATGGTTGTTGTTGTGGTGCACCTCAGCGCGGTGACGACGACACTGAGGGCCAACCGAGGATGTACAAGGATGGCCAGCCTATGGATGGTTGCTGTTGTGGTTGTACCTCAGCGCGGTGACGACGACACTGAGAATTAACAGAGGATGTGCAGTGAGCAATGATCTCTTTACTCAGCAGTCTTTTAACCAAGGGTTGTAATTTTAGCTGTATGTTTGTCAACCCTACTCATGTTCCTAATGAGTTTTGATAACATTTTTCACCCAAGCGTTTGGGGGCGGGCTGATGAGAGCCACAAGGACACATCACCTCTGGGGGCCGCCAAACTCCGAGATCCCCTGACAGCTCTGTTAATGCTCATTTGAGACATTATCCGTGGCGCACGACGAGGACGTGCTGTAGGGGTCTTGCGTGAGGTTCCGTACAACCAGGATAGTGAAGGACTGGCGCCCGAGTGACGTACGGAGTGTCTCCTTATACACATCATGTTGGACTTAACTTCCCCTCACGCCTGTGACATAACTCACCGCGCCACACTCTGAAGTAGTTTTAATGTTGAGATGTTGGCTCGCAATGGTTTAGCGGTATCCTGCATCTCCAATGAACATCTTACCCACTTCAGGGGTGACGCGACTCAAATAATGGCACTACAGAATCAATAAACGTTCCCATGCGCAACTTTGACTGACATCCTTCTACTTTTAAGCCCCCAGACTATACAGAATTTCTGTGCTAGTCAAATTAACAGATATAACATGAAGTATAACAGTACAACAGATAATACAGACCATTTAAGAACTGTGAAGGATGGACACTAACTATAAAATTCTTCTTCTGCTTTTCTAGCCCCCAATGGAGCATAGGCCCTCAACCAACGTACGCCAAGTCGTTCTATCCATTGCTATCTAACTTTCTTATTGGCTTCTGTGTATTTATACTGAGCTCTATCTTAAGCAACTCTAGTTTCGCTATTGTTTAAGTCTGCTTTTTCACTTTTACTTTCTTCAATCAATTTACTGGTTTCTGGTGTTATTCACGCTTTATGTTTCCTTTCTTTCTTGCCAAGAACTTCTACACAAGATTTATTCTAGATTCCTTTGAGCTGATTCCAGCAGACCTCAGTGCTTACATCTTCAGCTAACTGCTGCAACACCTGGTACTTTTTAGAGGCTGTACTGAAAATTGTTCCTTAACTTCTTTATCCCTGAGATAACCTACATTATACTGGTTTCTATGATTATAATATGTTACGCATCTTTTAACTTTCAACTTGATTTTACTTATCAACAGAAAATTGTCAGTAAATACATCGGCACCTCTGAAAGCCCTAACATTATTAAGGGATGATCTAAAATTGTTGGTAATACATAGGTGATCAATTTGATTGGTTGTCTTACCGTCAGGGGATTCCCATGTTGTCTTATGTATTCTTTTATGGGGAAAAATACATCTACTAATAACATACTGGTTTTCTGCACAAAAATGTGTGAATAATTCTCCATTTTCATTCATTACTCCTAGACCATGTCTTCCCATAATCTCTTCATAACCTGTGGTATCTGATCCTGTCTTAGCATTCAGGTCACCCATCACTAGAATTAACAGAACTTTGACTGTTCTCTGTACCACACATAAGCGTTTATTATTTCACAAACATAGGTCGATTTTAAAAAAAAAATTACATTTCAAGATTACTTGATGCCACCCTCCGGTCGTGGCAGTAGTTGGCAACCCCTCACATAAAGTCTTCTAGGTTGAAGATACCAGCTGATAAGGCACCTTGCAGAAAAACAGACAGTGATCGACTATGGTGCCACTGACATAGTGAATGGACAGGAATGAGTTGTTCGCTGAGGATCATTCCCCTTGTAAGCTGGATGTGGGTTACACTAAATAGTGTTAGAATACTGATCGTCGACTTGGCCTCCAGAAATTAATAGCATCATGTGACAAATAGGAAAGCCAGAGTTAGCAATCACCCAACACAATACCATGTTCACCCCTCCCCTTCCATTATATCCACATAGGGTTAGCTCAGAGGTCTGGGCTAGGTTTTATAGATTGCATAAGTCTGTAACAAATCCGTGATTGCCACTGACGGCTGCGAGGTTAAAAAGAAACAAAGTTTTGTCCAGTGCTGCTCTCCATTGACAGCGATAGTCTGCCTTTGCCAACTTATAGAGGGATAACACCTTTTCTTTCCCATAATAGGATACTTATACTCACACAAGTATATCACGAATAAAAGAATATAGATGTATCAAACACGCACGAGCCACACAAACACGATACAGCTACCTTTCTCGCCCACATTGTGTTTACATTTTGGGGCTGAGCGGGCGTGACGTCACACATGCACTAAACTAGCATGACCTTAGCTGATATGGATCCCGGTACTCTTCTAGTTACCGGGTGTGTATATCTATTAAATGTCAACAGTCATATTTTAAAAAGAATACATAATGTCCAAGCTTGTAGGGGAAGGCTCTAGTTACGCGCCCTTCTGTAGTTTGAATGGTTTGACAGCCAGGTCCCTTAGCTTCCCATAGCCACCTCTGTCCTACACTTAACTGCAGGGCAGAAAGTCTGGTACTAGTAATCTATAATGTACTTACCCATGCTCATGGACGTTCCATGGTGAATCGGTGATTCAAACGGAGGTAAGCAAATAGACAGAAAAGGCAGCAGCTGTCTCTTTACTCTTGAAGCTCAGTCAAGAATGAGTTCAAACCAAGCGTCTCTCCAGTTAGAGGCGGGAGGGAATTTATCCGCGTTCAATGCGGTAGATAGGCCAATGGAATTTGGCTTCCCAGTCAATAAATCTCCCACCTAAATGACTTAATTTAAATATATGTCATTCCCAAGAGAATTAGGATAGAACTGAATACTTTACCCCACATCTTGACACATAAGTACAATTATTTACCCGTAGAGGAAAGTCATATATTTGAAAATGCCTCATTTACCTACATGTGACAAGATGTGGGCAGGTGCAAGACGAGAGGGGTGTGGGCTGTCATGCAACACTTTCACCTATTTGTACCTATTCCTATTAACTTTGTAGTGTCTTTAGTTTCTTCACGAGTCCTTTTTTCCAGACCATATCACAGGCTTTCTTCTGGTCTGTCTCTACCGCAAGCACCCCTTTTTCATGGAAGGCATCCTCAATTTCTTGCGAAACATAAGGTGTCTAATCCTCTGTGGGGCAGCACTGTTTAAAGCCTGTCTGCGCCCTGCTCTCTAGCACAGTTGGTTAAACTTGACTGCGCTGCGGCCGGAGCACGAACTCCTGGTGGTCCAGGTTCACACCCTGAGGTAGGCAGAAAAGCCACATTTATCACAGATTTACGGTATCTATCATGTAATAAAGGCCAAAGGGTTGAGATATGTCATAGTACCGAGCCAAAGGGTTAACAACTTATGGTTTCTGGATACTTAAAAAAAAAGCCTGCCTGCTGCGGTGGGAAGATGTTTTTACTTTCCGTGTACCATTGGAGTCAACCTTTTGACGATGCGTTCCACTGTTTTACACAGACAGTTGATAAGGCTGACTGGTCTAAAGCTGGATGCATCATAACTGTCCTTTCCTGATTTAATGCTTCTCTCCATATCTGGAAAATGTCCCAAGGTTCTTAATTATTTCATTGGTTATTCAATCAATTCCAGGCGATTTTACGATATTGCTAACTCTAGCTCGCTAGACATAAGTGCTGTCACCAATGCCTCAGGAATTATATCGTTTTGTCTTGTATTTTGATTCTCTCGAGCCTCTCGCTGTTTCTCTGGGTTGACATCAATGTTGTTGTCTTCAGCAAATGAATCTGCCCGTATTCTTGTTAGAAGGGCTATTTCTTTGCATAGTGCAATATTTGCATTTATTTATGTACTCTCATCAATAATTTGTTTAACTAGCCTCCACAACTTACTTGTTTCTCTTTCAAAGTTTATATATTTTTTTCCCCTGCCAGCTTCTCCGTCTAGCCTGCAGCTTGGCTCTTTGAAATTTGGTCTTTGTATTCTGGTATTTGTTTAGCTGCTCTTGACAAGGTCTGGTTTCAGCTTGCTTTCTTGTTTCCATAACATCGTGCAGCTGCTCTATCACAATTTCAGTATGATTTATATTGTTTACGTGCACCTCTTGGTAATGTTTCTAGGGCTGCCTGCAATATGCATTTGCTGAACCCTTCGACTACATTTTCTCTGTATCGTTATCCGTATTCATACTTGTAACCAAAGCATGTGGGCGGTGCTGATACAATTTCCAGTCTGCCCTCATATATTTTTATCTTTTCAAAGTGCTTCACTCTTTTACAGACTGGTTTTCTACAGTTAGAAAGACTGGTCGGTGGTCATTGCCTCCTAGTTGTTTCCCAACAGTCTTAGTAATATTTGAGTCCATGTCTGGTGAGTGAAAGGTCAAGTCTGATGCAGAGGTGGTATGCCATGCTCTTAAGTAGAAGGTTCGTTGTTCGATTGGCTCATCAGTGAGGATTAATCTGTTCTCATGGAGCCATAACTCCAGTTTGTCTCTTCTCTGATCCATGTTATTGTAGCCCCAGCTTTGGGAGTAACTATTGAAGTTCTCGCACATGATTATTATTCTTTCATTTGCTACTATTGTATCGTATCTGAGAGCGGTCGCTCCGAGAGTAATAGTTATGTTACAAATAATCCAAAGCAAAACTACCAAATCAAATAGTAATAGTTGATCAGATGTAAATCTGTATTTTCTGTCTAGACCTTAAGAGGTTTTTTTTTACTCAGTACGTTCTATGTATGTTTCAGTGTGGCACGCAAGGATATTATTTTTGACCAGGGTTAGTATTCCACCGTTTTTCGTATCTTTTCGATCAGATCTGTAACACTGGTAGCCTCTGATCTTGAAGGCTGCATCTTATTTGAGGTAGGTCACTTAAAGGTAACATACGTGTATCTGCTCTTCGTTCAAGGTGTTTTCTAGTTCTAATTTTTTAGTATTAACTCCCTCCGCGTTCCAGTGCATTATTTTTTGTCTAGCTTTTTTTTTTAGGGATTTGAGGGTTACTTCCAGTATTTGTAGCTGAATCCTTACTACAAGACATAGGCCGGTAAGACATCCCACTTGTATGTGAGTCGGTCACATGGTGACAGTCATACTTGCTTGCAGATATAGATATATTCCCTGTTGCGGTTGTGCGTGGCATCCTGATTGCTGTGGTGCGCCTCCTGGCTGGTTGCCTCCGACCTAGCACCTTATTTTTCTAGGCTAGACTGTGGTCTTACTCGTGGATTCCTTCATATTTTCCTTTCGAAGACGGAATACATCCGCCTAAGAGGCGAGGAACCGACATTCTGCACATAAGCCAGATCTGTAAAACAGGTGTGCGAGCAAAAATCACGTTCTGGAAGGAGACCAAAGTTCTAAAGCGTGCGAACAACCAGATCTTTCTGCCGGGCAGACAAAGAAGTAGAAGATACAATTAGAGTTTGTTGAACTTGAATTGATTCACAACACACTGTACAGCTCATAGAAGTTACATTAGCAAAATAGCTAGATGCTCATCTGTCAGTCCAAAGGTCATGGGTTTGATTCTGTGACGGATTTGTTTTTCAAATGAACTTTGCTGCCAGGTAAACTTAGCCTAAAATGGGTACCCGGAAATATCATGGGAAGTAAAAGTGGCCAACATGTTTCTGACCATATCACCCACTGAGTGTTGATTGATCTTTTGAAATTTGAGTCTAGCATCATATGCCAGATGCGTCATTGGTATGAAAAAGATCCTACAGTTTATACAACTCAGAAGCCCGGCTCGCTAGCGTAGTCGGTTAAACCTGACTTCACGGCGACCGAGTGACGAACTCCATGTTGTCCGGGTTCAGGCCCGGTAGTTGGCAGAAAAGCCATATTTCTCCGAGATTTACGTTTCTATCATAGAATCAAGGCCAAAGGGTTGCAATATCCATAGTACCGAGCCAAAGGATTAAGAACTCATGGTTTCTGGATATTTAAGAGAAAAGAAAAGAATATATCTACATATTTATATATATATATATATATATATATATATATATATATATATATATATATATATATATATATATATATATATATATATATATCATAAACAGCCTGGACTCCAGAAAATATAGTGGTCAGCTTTACAAAATAACAATTGCAATAAATAGACAACACTGCAGTTACAAGCCTTTATCAGCAAACAAAACCCACACACTCAACACTAAGAAAACTACCCGTTGATAACTACATTAAGGTATCAAAATATATTTAAAGAGATAAGCATCTGTATCAAAATACTCTGATATCTTATATGATGCCTTTGGCAAGTTGCAAAAGATACCAACAAAAAGATGCCGACTGAAGTGGGGGGGTGGGGGGGAACTGTCTTGAAGTGTTATACAGAACCTGCGTGTAAAACATGGACAGGACAATAAGCAGACAAGCTTAAAAAACATTATTCACAGTCAAGATGTGGTTTTTTATAAGAATGCACAGAATGCACCTCTCGCGTAGAAGTTTTTTTTTTTTTTTTTTTTTTTTTTTTTTTTTTCAGAATTCTTAGGTAAAATTCCAGCATACCGCTGTTTATTTATGTAAATCTTAGAGAGAACAACAATGGAAGGGTATATGCCAGGGAAGAGGGGAAGAGAAAGGCCAAAGAGAAGATGGGTGCATGATGTGGCGGAAGATCTCCAGTTGGTTCTCGCTAAACAAGACTATCGTCAAAACTTTAATACGAACTCTAAATTTATGTTCGGAGGTAGTGGAAAGAGCTCCTGCAATGAAATATATGGGAGTTCTATTTGATCGCAGTCTGGCTTTTACTGGGCACTTAGACCATGTGGTAGCGAAGGCTAGGAGGGGTTTGGAAGCTATTAGGGTCATGGCAGCAGCAAACTGCGAAATCTCTATCTTTTATACCAAGGTCTAGTCCTTTCAGTATAGAGTATGCTCTGGCGATCCTTCCTCTTAGCCAGACTCAGAGAGACTAGCAAAGTTATAAGACGAGGCGATGCGCATTATACTTGGGTGCACTAAAGATACAGCACGCAGAGCAGTGCGGTACCTCCTCGGTTTTCAAACAATGGAAGCTAGAAAAAGGATCTGTCGAGCACACGCCTTCTTCCGAGTCAGTGCCGACACACAACACCCACAGTGAAATCAAGAAAAGAAAAGGCAGCAAATTAAAGAGAGCAAAATCATGAATGGGTCAGGCCGAGGATATTATACAAGAGGTGTGTCCACTTAATGACATGGCCCTTGGCGAGAAATTGGTACCACCAAAGTGTCATACGTTTGAAGTATGCATCAAGCTGAACAGAGAATGCAGAAAACAAAACCCAGTATTTGTGAAAGCAGAAGTGCAGGCCTTGATATGTGAGAATTCTTGTGAGGGCGACGGTAATGTGATCATCTACACAGACGGGTCTGCCTTTCGAAATGTCAGGACCTCGTTGGCATTTACGACTCAGGTCGGAGGGAGAAATGTCAGACTGCGGTGCCTTCGCCTTGACGACAAGCAGTTTGACTGTAGAGGTCATGGCAACAACTAAAACATTGGCCTGGCTAGAAACATATACTTTCACACGGATATGCTTTCTCACAGACAATATGCTTAAAAAGATCGAGAAGGGTTGCATACGAAGAAAATGGATTGAGTCCCTGAACAGATCTGGGCAGACAAAAATAAGCGTCAATTTTGTTCTGGGCATTATTGTGTAAGGGGCAATAAACGAGCTGACAGATTTGCGAGTGACGATCACGTGGGAGACGGACGAGCAATGCAAAGGGCTGACATACTGAATGCCCCCAGAGAGGCAGATCGGTTAAACGAATCAAGAAATGATTGTGAATCTGCAAATCTGATGAGTCTACAGAACATAACAACAAAAGGGATGAAGCCAGACAAGAGCACTATACAGGGACCAAAAGAATAATAAACCAACACAGAACTGGTGTCATAAGCCACTAAACGCTGAGGGAGATACTTCAAATCCAGCTGCTGCCAAGGGCCGTTTTTCGAAACCGGGCGGTTCTCGGGGCTGACCCAGCCTCTAGGTAATAGTAACCAGAGTGAACACTCTGAGGTAAATTGAGGAACGTCGCTGTAGCTACGGAGTTGCGCACGGACGGCGATACAGTCGACATTTTCTTATTAGCTGTCCCTACTGGTGGCATAGCACTTATGGTTTATAACCGTGTGCAGTGACGCTGGCTCACATCTCCTGACTTTACCTTTTTTGAGTGAGATACTGAAAAGTGGATCTGAACACTGGGTGGTTCGATGTGCGATGATTATAATCTGACGACAAACAAACTAACTAATTAACATTTTTAGTGGGAAACGAGTTTGTCGTATATGGAAAACGCCACAAATCTGCCACAACAAAAAACATGTTTTTTTCTTCTGCCAACCACTTTACAACAACAACAACAAAAGCGCCAAATTTCTCGCATCTGGCATTTAAAATGCCATGCTGTAAACTGTCACTAGAAACAACTTGTGAACAATTTCCGGTGTGTTTAACGAAAACCAGGGTTGCCCTATTGGCATTTTTTATACCAGATTCCACAAATTTGGCATATTTGAAATTGAACTGGCATAAGATAATGAACTGGCATATTTTGGCATATTTGAGTTTTTCCTCGCTTTTCTTATCAAGATGTGCTCACCTTTTCTTTATGGTTCCTCTGTTAGAAACACGCAGATTTACTAAAAGCACTGTAGACCTACAGTTAACATCTTTATTTCAGTTTGACTTTGTTGTGATGTCCTGGTACGGACTAAAGGAGATTCGCGCCATTTCTTATTGTATTTATTGTCTTTCTAAACGGATCGTGACTTCGATAAAGCAAGGCCCTCTATAATTTATGTTAACCTACTAGAATAAATGCGGGATATAAAACCTAAACCCACCACTGATACCAAGTGATTCAGACTGTTCAGAAACTACTCGAGGACAGAAAATCATCATCACCATCAGGCACCTTGCCGACTGGCGTGGGCGAGCATGCCTCTCCATAATCTGCGATCTCCTGCAGTATGTATCAGTTCGTGTGCCTACACACCTCCATGCCATGCAACAAGACTGTCAAGCATCTTCTCTCGTTGTCTTCCTCTATCTCTCCTTCCACATATCTTTCCAGTGGTCACAACATGTTCTATTTTCACTCTTCTTATAACATGGCCGAAAAATGATGACTGTCTCCTTCTGATGTCTGTGATAAGTTGTCTTCGGGCTCCCGCCTCTTTCAAAATTTCTTGGTTGCTCTTTTTGGCTGTCCAATGTTATCTAAGCATTCTTCTGTAAAACCACATTTCCAAAGCCTCCAGAAATTGTTCGGCCTGCCTACCGATTGTCCAGAATTCACAGCCATATGTTAAAACTGGATGTATATAGCAAGCAAGAATTCCTTTTCTAACTCTCAATGACAAGGATATATTGCACAAGATGTTTTTCATTTTATAAAATGCAGTTTTTGCCTGTCCTATTCTATTTCTTATCTCAGTTATGCATCTTCCATCTGATGTTATCCATGTGCCCAGATACTTAAATGTCTGTACCTGTCCTAAAATAACACCATTAACTTTTATTACACACTAAGAATAATTCGTTTCTTGGATACCACCATTACTTCTGCCTTCCCATTATTCAAACTGAGGCCCATTCTTCCACTTTCTAACACCACAATGTCTATCATTTCCTGTAGTTCTTTCTGACTTGTTGCTATCAAGACTGTGTTATCAGCATGACGTAAATTGTTTATATTGTGCCCACCAAACACAATTCCCGGCATACCAATTAAAGCTCTCTTTATATATTCACTGTATATTGAAAACAAATCAGGTGACAGTACACATCCTTGTCGTACGCACCTCTTTATGCTTTGAAATGTATCTAAACAGTTGTTAATTCCTATAGCTGCTGTTTGCTGCCAATACATATTCTTTATTATTCGTAGATTTTTCCCATCAATGTTTAATTTTTTTTTAACAGTTTGATTACTCTTCATGAATCACACAGTCAAATGCTTTTGTATAGTCTGTGAAGCATATGTACAAATCAGTCTTTACTTCTATAGCTCTTTCTGACAATGTCCTTAGAATGTATATGGCATTGTTTGTACCTTTTCCTTCTACAAATCTACATTGTTCATCGCTGATTTCTGGTTTAATTTTGTTTCTTATTTTTCTCATAATTATTCTCAGTAAAATCTTAGTCATGTGACTTATAAGACTTATTGTGCGATGGTCTTCACATTTTATAGTGCCTGGTTTCTTAGGCAGAGCTAGAAATATGGATGTTAAAAGGTCATTTGGAATATACCCACTATTATAAATATTATTTAAAAGTTTAGTTATTATTTCAATTCCAAAATCTCCCAGTGCTTCGATTTCTTCCAGTGAGATGTTGTCTTGCCCGGGTGCTTTTCCTTTCTTCATGTGATGTATTGCATCCTCAACTTCTGCAGTCATTATTGGTGGACCATCATTGTTGGTCTGTAGTTCTACATCTGGTCTATTATCATCATACAATTCCCCTATATACTCTGTCCATCTGTTAATTATATTACTATGTCCCATTAATAAGTTACCATCTTTTGATTTCAAACATCCAGTGCTGTTACGTGTCATCTTTCCTGTTAACATATTTATCTTTTGGTACATGGAATGTGAGTCTTTCCTGATGTTTTCCCCAATCTCTGTACACATTTGATTCAGCCAGGCTTCTTTAGCCACTTTGCATTTGTTCACTATTTCTTTTTGTATTCTAGAGTATTCTTCTTTATCATTCTTTTTCTCCCTTCTTTCATCCATGAACTGCAGAATTTCGGTTAACGTCCATTTCTTTTTTGCAACTCAATGGGTTGATGGGATTGTCTCTTTAGATGTCTGCTGAATTTACTCACGCAACATATCTCACTGTTCATCAATAGTCTGTATAATTTCCATTGCATTTTACCGGTTTTGTACAGTGACATTGTACTGGTCCTTAATTTCTTTATCCGTTCTAAGAATTCCTAAATTTAACTTGATAATAGAGAGGATATAGACCTCGTTCTATCAATGATAGTTATTATTACTTTTACCAATGGCCACGTTATCCCCAAAAAATGGAAAGCATCTTATTACATCGCAAATATAAAAGTAACTGGAAGAAAACATACCCACGGTTCAAAAGATCTTCAGACGGATTAGAGGCAGCATATTGTAAACTGTGTCAGTGCACTGTTGCACCAAGAATTGGTAGCATATCAAATCATTAAATAAAATCCGAAAAACACAGGATGAAAACTCTGTCAAAAAACCAGTCGCAGTTTATTACAACAATGACTCCTATCCTAGACAAAGTTATGATAAAGTTAAAGGCCATAGAGCTGCAACTTGCTGTATGCATGACCTTCCATTGTGCAATACGCACAATTGATCATCTAAGTGAAATCACGAGAGCGCATGGTCGGGGGAGTACATTGGAGCACATACAGTTGCATAGAACTAAATGTTCATGCCTAACAAAAAAAATATTATATCGCCTGCACTTAATGCAGATGTCTTGGACTATAGAAAGAAGTATTTACCTACTAGCGTTTCTAGGACATCCGCTAACTTGTTATACATTTAGGACATTAAGAGGTGTAGCAGCCGGCCAAAGCTGACTACAACCTCCCCTCGATAAAATGTTTGCAAACCGAGTTGTGACTGACTGACTGACTGACTTTCTGTACCACTAGGACATCACACAAGCGATAAACACCCGATGACACAAAGTGCCACCATATGGATGACGATCACCGTGGAGAGGTCCCAGAAACCGCGTTCAGACAATTGGCCAAATTTATGGCCTGCCTATATTGCGGCCCCTGGCAAAAGCCAGGGTGGGGCTTCAAAGAATTAAAAAAATCATCCTAGAAAGGATGTAGCAGTTAGCACAGAGTTGTGACCGTTTGGTTACGACTAAATCTGCTTATTTGCAGCGGAAATTATGCCGAATCTTTTGTACAATGCATTATGGAAAGATGTCAAGTATTTCTGCTGTTTTGTTTCAACAAAACCCTATCCTGTTACTTATGTTTGCGTTCGACTGATTACTAAAAAGCATCTGACATTTAAATTGAAAAGCAGGCTGACAACTCCATAGACTAAAGTTTTTCTCAGTTTAGCAGGTTATTTTTCTTAGTAATAACGCAGCGTGATCTTATTGGTAATTTTTGGAACTAGAAATATGCCATCATTATAGATGAGTAGCAAAGATTTCATCCCATCTGAGAAAATGCTTAAAGATTTTACATCCGAAAAGGTTTACGCTGTGTCTTCCATTTGTTCCAGTGAGGATGACAGTGAAAAATTTAATCTAGAGCTTTTGAGGTTGAAGCGAGTACAATGTTACACTTTATCTGGCATTTTCTGGCATATTTTGGGCATTGGTTTGGCATAAAATTAAGTTTATTATCTGGCAACCCTGACGAAAACAATACACTAGCTCGATAGTTTAAAACGGCGGCCAGTACAAACGTGAGGACGGTCATGCGTCAGCTTGAGTTAATTTTTCGGTACAATCACCACACGTGGGCACTCTCGGTTTAGTTAATTCATATTAGTTCTTTATGGTATTTCAGAGCACGTTGGAATAAATTCGGAGCGTCTAGTTTTGGACATATTTTGTCAGTCACAGTTGACCCAAGTTTTGGTAATTTGATCGCAGCCTGCAGTTGATATCATTTAACTCTCAGAAAAGCTGACACTATAAATAAGGTAAGTTGTAAAGACGGAGGGCAGTTAATGATATCAGTAGTAGTAGAAGTAATAATAATAGTTAATAAACAGCGATATCCCATTACTATACAGCAGTACATCTGCCAGATGATGTGGTTATCCCCTATGTATAAATAAGTGAGTATGACGTATATATAGTATTTGGTATATATCGTTTTTTTTTAAAATAATTTTTAATTGACATGTGACATTAAATTTCTTATCATTAGGCAGGGATGCTAGTGAAGTTTTATTAAGTGACAAAAGATGGAGCTGCGTCTTAGTAATATATATATATATATATATATGAATATGATCGCCCACGCCAGTCGGCAAGGTACCTGATGATGAAAAACAAAGTATTGACCGGCACTCATAGAAAGAAAGACACACAAGAGAACATAAAAATAAAATGTTAACTATAACTGCTGTGCTGGGAATCGAACCTGTCACCCTCAAAATGGTGTGTGCGCCTTGCTATGGAAACAAGTTTACTACTAAGAACATCACCAACTAGGCACTCCAAAAACAGTGTCTTTATTAGCAATGTGTACCGTACCGATAGAATTTCACAACTATGGAATACGGACAAATTACCCCAAACCTTTGAAACGGCTCCATATGTAACGGAAATCTATATTAACCAAGCATAGGTTGAAATACAAAATATTGTAAATGTTTTATTTACATGAATCATTCTAGTTAGTAAGCACTTTATGAGTTAATGATTAAAAGAGATTTAAAGTAAAAAAAAAAATACCCACTTAATAACACCTTTTTTTAAGTACCCCACTCGGCTTGATCTGCCTCTACACAATGACTAGCCACCTCTTGAGAATGAGGCACAACCTCCATCGCGCTAGCTATAGCATAGCCAAGCTTTTACCCTAAAGTTGTATACTTGATTGTAAATGTTTTAAATAGAGCACTGTGTTAACAATTTTGTTGCTATCTCGTAATCATAATTATTTATTGAATTTTGTAAGAATAATTTTACTCTAAATACTCTAAAAATTATAAAACCAGCTCAGCTGGATCCCTCGATACAAATTAAAAATATCTTTCCACTGGTACCTCCTTTTTTGCCTGTAACTATGTTGATTCTTAGCCAAAATCTGATATCACAGTTTTTTTAAGAAATAAGCTATAAAGAAAAATATAAACAGCAGTGTAAATTTGCTTCTTAGAACAAGATGTATTTTTAAAATGTTGTTGCTTAAATATTATTGGTTAGTATAACTGTGTCTGCTGTTCCAGTATGTGCAGTATTTAACTATTTCCTTCATCAGAGTGCATCTACTTGAGAAACTAGAAACCAACAGTCTGCATAGGAATAAGCTTGATCAGTAGCATGAGTGTGTGCGTAAACTAAAACAGTTTTTTTTTTTAACAAGGCTAAGTAAAGAAGTATAGGAACAACCAGAACTTTTCACTGTTTTACAGCCAGTGAACACAAAAAAGAACGATTTGTGATTGCACCCAAGAGTTTATCATGGCCATTCAGTGTATTGTATTGTCACAGCCAGATATTGGTTTGTGTGATTGACTTGGACTTTGTTTATTACAGGTTTCTCTGACTCAAACTGTTAACTGACATTTAATATGGAGGGCTTTCAGAAACAGTTTCAAGCATTGTCTTTTCAATGTAAGTATTATTTAATGTGTCAATGTTTCAACTTCACATACATATCAAAATGCATACATATTCCAAACATGTACCCATGTACACAAACATACATTTACATGCAACTAAAGACACACATACATACAGAATAACAACAGCTGATGTTTTAAAATAGCCTTAATATAGGTCTAGCCCTAAATACCGAGTACGCCTAAAGGTGCGGAAAAGGATCCTTTTATGTGTGTGTAATATAAATATATATATATATATATATATATATATATATATATATATATATATAAATCAATGTTTGTGTGTTTGTTTGCCTCCTATAGACTCGGAAACTACTGAACCAATTTAGCTGAAATTTTCAGGATATGTTTGTTTTGATACCAGATGTTGAACCATCATGGTTTAAAATTCAACCTGTCACTGTTAGAAATAGGTGACTACGATTTAAGCCATAATATTCGAAACTAATATTTATATTCTTAGTGATTTCTAATTATAGCCACGTTAGTAATTGCGCATGCGCCGTGGTAGTCAGAACGCAAGCCTTCCACCATTCGCCGGCGAGTTACGTGCAGCCAACGCCTTCTCTAATACATAGAGTAGGTCGTGGTACAGCAAACAAGACTATCTCTATATTTGTGGAGGCAGTGATTGCCACAATAACCATATTAAACACGATTTCTATTTTCTGTTTTTTTTTTCAAACAACCATCGATGGGTGAGAAAGGGGGGGGGGGGGATTTAAAGGACTATCTCGATGTCGGTGCAGACATTGACTACGACATTAACTTTATTAACCGTGTTAGACACGTGCGATTTCTATTGTTGTGTCGTTTCATTAATATATCTAAAATATCTGTCTATGAGAAAACAATTGCCTGCGATTTTGAGTTTTGTTATAATCGGGACGCAGTAGTAGAGACACACATCTCAAAAAGTTTAGTTCTCTTTTGGGTACTCTGATGAAGTGGCTGCTTGGTCGAATGGTTAGAACACTGGGCTCCTGTGCGGGAGACTAGGGTTCGAATCCGCAGTAGTTAAGTTTTCTTTTTTTTACCCTGGACTAAAATAATATCCTCATCTGCACTGTCGTGGTGACAGCACTAGCCATGTTGCCCTTAATACTAAAAAAAAAAGACAAGTAAAGATTAAACCATTTGATAATTAAATTTTACCATTTCGCATACTTATGATTTAATTTTTAAACTTTCCGATTGCATGGTTTACACTGAAATTTCATAGCTTTCCATTTATTTTCATTTAGATTTAGTTATTTTATCTGCGTTGGAATTTTAAGCTGTGCTATTTACCATAGCGTTCATTTCCTAATTATGGTGTTTTTTTCCTGTTTTCATTTGCTTTTCAAGTGTTTTTTTTTCTCCCAACTACTTCAATGAGGGAAAGAGTAGTCTGTGAATTGAGGGGGGTGGGGGGGGAGCAAACTGTTTACTGAGAGAGCTTTAAGTCACAGTAACTGCTTTACCCACTTAAAGTAGCAGTAGTAGTTGTGGTTGGGCTGTTACACCATAGTGCTCTCATGTTAAGACCGCCGGTAAGGTTATGGCATTCTTCTGTCGGGAAGCGAAATTATACATCCTAACATGACCAGTCTGTGGCGGCAGCACTAGCCATGCGGAACCAAACCTTCTGGCTCACGACTCTGTCTACTCCGATGGCAACACAGATAACAGTGACATTATTTTAGCTACTGTGGTGGTGGTCGTAGTAGTAGTTGTGCTGATACTTGAAGGATGATGTGGTAAATATTACACTAGCCCTATTCACTACCTATTACAATTCCTGTTCCCCATTTTAGTCCCGATGGACAGGGATGTCAATGTCAGTTACAAAAAAAAAAAAGCCAACTAAGGATTTTTAAATCCTTCGAAGAGGGAGAGAACAGTAGTCGGTGGAAGAGGGGAGGGGGTAATGACTTAAATTTAAGAACTTAAAGAGCTTTACACGTGTTCTCATTACTTAATTTGTTTATATTTTACTAACGCTACCTCCGCTGTTCTATTTTTTACGACTTACTTTGTTATTTACAAGTACAGTTGTAGCTTTACTTCCGTCCCCTATAAAAATACAGCTTTAGCATGTGGTAACCAAATAACCATTTTTGTTACTGTGCTAATAACACCATTTAAACGACCACTAATATAAAGACACAATTATATGGTGCGTGTTCTAAAGTTGGAAAACCAGACTATCTCTATATCTGTGCAGAGAATGATTGCAACATTACCTATATTAGACACGTGTGATTTCCATTGTCTTTCTTTTCCAAAAAACCTTTGATGAGGGAGAAAGTAGTAGGTGGATTTAGTTGTGGTAGGGGGGGGGGGTGTCAAAGACTATATTTATATCTGAGCAATGATTGCATTAGACACGTGCGATTTCTATTTTCTTTTATTTCCATTTAGCCAAACTATGCCACAGCAACGTGTGGCCGGGTACAGCTAGTATATATATATATATATATATATATATATATATATATATATATATATATATATATATATATATATATATATATATATATATATATATATATATATATATATATATATATATATATATATATATATATATATATATATATATATATATATATATATATATATATATATATATATATATATATATATATATATATATATATATATATATACCAAAAGAGATTGATAATAATTTTTAACTCACCCATCTTACACATAATGAACTCAGATCTAAGCACTATCTTGGATATCCTGAGTCAGTTTAGGAGGAAAACAGAATTGTCTACTGTTCTCAAATGCGTGTGTCAAAAGTCCCTGAAAGGGAAAGCTAGCTGGGCTTGTTTGTCTTATTTCTCATTCCTACCATTTATAATTAAGTGTTCAGATCAGTTTGTCACATAAAAAAAATATAGGTGATCTTTTATTTAGGTTGTTGGCTACTAAGGAAAGAGACAATAAGAGTACATACGGGAATGTCCTGAGTGCAGGGATATCAATTCTTGATGTCCTTGTGTGTTCAGAGACTCTATTATAAGAAAAACAAGAATAGACCCACTACCCGCCCAAAAGCATGTCATAAGTGTCGACTAATTAGGAGCTTCCTTCGAAGTTGGACGTCATCTGCATGACAGGCAAGGAACAACAGTCTGCAAAGAAATGAAATCTGTGTTAAATGGATGCGCACATAAAACTCAGGTTCTTTAACAGGACAAAAAGCAGCATAAGTATCAAAAGCTGTAATTATCTCTGTAGTCTGCTTGCAATCTTCAACATCATGTACGTCATATGCACACATATAGACAAATTAATTTGCACCCAAACAACAAATTATACAAGAGAGATAAAGAGACATTCATATATGCCAGATAGGTATCAACACTGAATTTCATTACACTGTTAGTTGCCTAAGGTTCATTTCCACATTAGATTGGACAACTTGTAATAATACGTATTACCTTCAGCCATGGGAAAACATTACATTAATCAATATATGCATTGCCTGGTGCTGTCCTATCAGGTCTATCTCATGAAGTAGAGGACCAGTTGATGGCTTCAGAAATCAGATTCAGCAGAAAGCAACTGCAAGAGGATTATGACATTTTGGTTGAGGCTTTTGAGGTATGTATAGAGGTAAAATTAGCAATCTTTTCTAGCAAATGATGCTAGGCTACATTTGTATATACCAATTAGCACTCAATAGGTAATGCTGTAAACATCAAACTGGCTGCCCTTACTTCAAGTGAAACTTCATGATGATCATATTAAGCTGGGTCATCCTAAGTTTAGGTATAGAAAATCAACCACACTAGATTCATACCTTTGGGTATGCTGGTAGGTGTATAGCCACCTCATCCCTGTGGCTTATGTGGTGTCTATTTACACACAGATTAAATAAATGGAGAGTAGGTCTTCAGAAATGTTACATGTTTAGTTTACATAAGGTCACGTGAGTGGAGATTAGGTCTTCTGAAATGTCACATGTATTCAGTTGACATAGAGGTCACATGAGTGGAGAGTAGGTCTTTGGATATGTCACATGTGTTTAGGTTTCATACGTCATATGACTAGAGAGGCACAAAAACACCTAGGCGACGTGACTAAAAGGGTCAAGTTGGCTGTGGACACAAGATGAAACGTCATGGGGGATGGGCCTCAGTAGACTAGTCCGAGCCCCTAGTGGGAAAAAACTTTTTATCTCTAAACAGTGTCTGATTAGTGTCTCACTGCCAACTGCCAAAGTCTAATGCCTGTCTGAAAAACCAACTTGCCACTCTGGTCGTTAAGGTAGGCGCTTAATTTGCTACTGAGGTGATGATAAACACCAAAACCTCAATAACCGTAAATGCACCATAATGTCTTGCTTCAGATGAGTAGTGTTGCCATAAATTGTCATGTCATGGTTTTACTTTTTAATCACATTTGTTTACTGATGTGGAAGATTATACTGCATTCACATTACAGGTGCACGGTTCACATCATGGCATACATTTTATTAAGTGGTCAAGGCAACGTTTAGTTGTCAGAGATGAATAAATATTATTGCTAAATATTACCTGCCTCCTGTTGTCTTATAAAAAGTGCCTAGCTGAGCAGTTGAGAATGCTGGGCTTTTATCTGAGAGTGTCAGGTTAAGTTTAATAAAATCCTAACCTTTACAGTCCTTTGTGACTGCACTGCCCCTAATGGTAAAGACAGTACCATGCACCTAAAAAGTCTTGTACATAACATCTTCTCCCTACACAGACCATTTTATACCAGGAACATTATATTAAGTTTTTGGTGTCAGCAAGATCGCAGAAAAATAATCCCTAAAAGTGTGAGTATGTCTGCATGAGTCAAGGTCATTCCACAACCTTTATATGGTGCTAGCCCCAGAATGGGTGGTGTAGTCAGTAACAGAAGGCCACTTTTAGCTTTCACTATATTTCCTATGATCAGTTTTTATATTGGGTCAACCTTGGACTACAGGTCATTATTAAAAATTCACCTTGTTAGGGATTCAGTCCTATGACCAGACTCTTTTGCTGCCAGTCAGTATCTTAAACATATACAATGGGGCTGTTGCAACACGTTTTAACAAAAATGAAACCATTTGGACAGGTGGGTGTAGACATGAAGAGGTTTTATGTATGTGTGTGTATATACATTACAACTGCAATGAAATCTGTGAACAGCAAAGTATTTAAATTTTCTTTTTATCTTTTATGTGCAGTTTCTCCAAATAAAACGTGAATATTTATTAAAGTGTTTATTGGACCCATATTCTGGTGAGGAAGGTGTCTCAATCAACTACAAGAAACAACTGTATTGTGAGTATCCGAGAGATAGTAGTTGTGGAGAACACTAGTAATCTACTGATATACATGGTTGAGATTTATTGCCTGAAATAAGAATTGGTTGTAAATTGGTTACATAATTTATTACTGTGTACTTGTCATTTGTTTCAGAATGTAATACTGTGTACTGATTGTTACACTGGTTACAGAATATATTACTGTGTACTAGTTATAGAATTTATTATGTACTGGTTGTGCTACTGATTAAAACATTTATTAGTGTATTTATTGTCGTATTGGTCATAGAATTATGTTCTGATTGTCGTACTAGTAAAAGGATTTATTACTATCATATGATTATCATACTGGCAAAATAATGTATTACTATATACTAGTTATTGTACTGGTTACATAATTTATGTCTGGTTGGCACTTACTGACTACATATTTGTTTCTACAAGTTATTTGCTGACTTATTAGCTGAGTTTTTCAAGTAAATGTTTATTATTAAATATCTACACCGATGTAGGCCAAACTGTGACAGAAGAAATGTAGTGGTGAAGTATATGCACAACAGGAAACATTGCCTTTTCTCCAAACAAACAAAATAAAACAGGCTAAAATGAGTCATGTTCCTTTATCTGGATAAAAACTGAGATTTATTGAATGTAGGATGGAACATTTGGTAGTACCTAAAGAAATGTTTTGTGGATCGACAAGAGTCTGCTTCTGACAAGTATGATCGTGTTTGTAAATCACTGTCAGATTGTTTTTGTAGTCTTTTTGGTATCCAGATCAGATATAAGGATGATCATTTGGTAATGAAGGATTTTATACACAGTCAAGTTGTTGGAATAGAGGACCAGGATCTACTAAATGCAGTTATGAGTGAGATTTTTAGTAGTCAGAAATACTTTGTCTGGGAGGGACATAATAATTTTTTTTAGAGCTTTTTTATTAGGATTAAAATAGGCTTTAATGTTGAGACACAGAGCTATACAGACAGATGCAAGTTTAAATTGACGCTCGTGAAGCTTAACATATATAACAAGTGGATACATTGTATGGATATCTTTCATCAGGTTTATATGATGTTGTGGAAGACCAGTCAACACCATCTGCAATAAAATACACCAGGAAACATCTTGAAGAAGATTATACCATTCTGGTTAATGCTTTCAAGGTATGTATTTACACCCTGATAAAATAAATGGAGGCCAGCTCTCCTATTTAAAAAAAAACCCACTTAAGCAGGGGTTTTTTCCCACTCCAAATCTTCTTTGTGTTCCATTTCTTATGCTTAGAACAGACCATCAGACGAGTTGCCTCTGTTAATTCACCTTTCAGTTGGCTCCTGGAGCCAGGCTCCTCTTCATAGTTGTAAGTGTAATGGGCAGGCCAGCATAATGTGCTGAGGTGTTTGTGGTCCAATCTGACATGTGGGGACTGACAGTCTTTATTTAATGCATGTGGTTGTTGAGTCTGCAATGCCCTGTTCTGAGACAGAAAATTGTTGTTTATTGTTTTCTGTTGATAGAGCCTTGTGGATATTTACTTTTATTTTGTTCTATCCACAGTTCTATGTATTTCCCCTTGATAAGTGATTTGATTTCTTTTAATGTCAATGAATGTGTGTTGTTTCTCCATTCTTTGCAAATCTGTCCACCAGCTCATTTAATGGTATGTCACCAGTGGTCTTGGATTCATTAGAGACCTTTTATTCAAAATAATTTCTCACAATATTTATGGTAAATATAATCATACTTACCAGGTCTGCACACTAACTGCAATCAGTGCCAACGCTGTTACAAAGACAGGGCTAGTGCCCAAAGATATGTCATAAAAACCTGTACAACACTGGCTTTCCTGGGGGTGACAGGTTAACAATATGGGGACAAATGGCAGGGAAGTTAATATCTGACGCACCCTTTGTTGATAAGAAACCCCAAAAAAAGATTCACCAGCAAGTTTGGAGCATTTTTTGGGCAGTAGAAAAAAAAGCTACCTACCCTACTTTTCACTGCATTCACTGCAAAAAAAAATATAATTAAAAATAAAGAAACTAGAAGACTAAGCCTGAAACCATTTAATAACAGCAAAAGATGAGATGGTCTGGCCATTTCTTTTCGCGTTTGTTTAAGTGAACTAAATGTGTTGTGCTTGTTTGCAGTAAAACTGATATTTACGCATTTTAGCCAACTTGTCCGACTTCATCAAGCATTTGTTGACCAGGTTAACTTCCCTGATAGTTTCAAGGGGTATGCATTATTTGTGTTGTGTTCTCTTTGTTCCCTTGTCCAGGGCAGATACCTCTAGTCTGCTCTTTCCTCAAGGGAAGGCAGGGGTAGATCATGGGCATTCCCCACTATCCAAAGGGGCTTCCATAAATGCAGAGCTGACACATGTTTTGTTCCTGGGCTTCCCCAAGGATTCGTCACATCCTGCACATGGCTGCTTAACTCCACATCCGTTTGTTGGACTTCCCGGGAATCATCGCTGGAGCTAATGGAGGTTGTGCTTTGTGCATCATTTTGAAAGTTGGCTAATCACTGTGCAGAGAAATCTAGGCATATGGGGTAAAACCAAGTTCACTAGCGCCTGAGTGAAGTGTGTAGGCCTTAACGCTCCCTCTCACTGCGCCACATTTGGCTATTTAATACAATGGACACAGAGATGATACTATGGCATCTAGAACAGCCTGAAAAATATTAAGACCAACCTATGCAAAGCATTGGAAAGTGTATGCAGAAGATCCCCAACCCCCCAGCCCTGAAACACTTTTATGAAGTTATTAGAGGAAGAGATAAAAAAATCTATCAAGTGTAAATGGCTTTATAGATGTTTCTATGAATATCAGCTTCAGCATCAAATAGAGATAAAATGAAAATGTGTTAGAAGTAGGGCTGTACCAAATATTCGCTTCGTATTTGCTTCAGAGCCGAATAGTGGACCTAATAACTATTCGGAATTTGGCCAAATAGTTGCGGTCGGGCCGAATACGAATAGTGGTCACCTCACACCCGTTTCTGGACTGGTAGAAAATAAACATATCAAGATGTCCCACCTTGGTTTATACTGTCAAACATTATCTTTGTGCACCACCTACGAGCGTACCAAGTGAACATCTGTTTAGTACAGCTGGAAATACCTTTATTGAGACAAGAAGCTGCCTCAACGCTGACAACATGGAACGATTTTTTTGTTTAAAGCTAATGCCGCTTTCATGGTTTAACTAAGCTGTCAGTGACAATTTACAAGTTTAGTCACTTGTTATAAAACTAAGAATACTTTCATTCCTATGTATTAGTTACCTCAGACTGACTGACTGAAGGATGTAAAACATGAAATGAGTTTAAATGTTTACTATTCTGTACTAAATTTTGTGAAGTAAAATTTCAGCGTACATTTGACATTATGGATGTTTTCTTTTTAGATCTATTTTTTACACGGAAGTGGAAGATTGGGCCTCAGTTTGAATTGTGGGAAGACAGAAGTAATGGTGGTATTAACAAAAATAATTAGTCCTAAATGTATAATAAAAGTCAATGTGTTTTTTTCGGGGGGGGGGGGGGGGGGCAAGAACAGAAATTTTAGATCTGGGCACATGGATAACATCAGATGGAAGATGCATTACTGAAATAAGAAACAGAATAGCCCGAAGAAAACTACTCACAAATATCAGAAGGAGACAATCATCATTTTTCGGCCATGTTATAAGATGAGGGAAAATGGAACATGTCGTGACCACTGGAGAGATATGTGGACGGAGGGATAGAGGAAGACACCGAGAGAAGAATCTTGAGTCTTGTTGCGGAGGTGTGTCAGCACACAAACTGATACATGCTGCAGGAGATAGCAGATTGTGGCGAGGCATAATCGCCCATGACAGATGGCAAAGCACCTGATGATGATGATTCACTATTCGTATTCAGCAGAATAGTTGGTCCAGCTATTCATATTCAGCCGAATAATGAAAATCACTATTCGGTACAGCCCTAGTTAGAAGAAATAAGTTGACAGCTAATGCGCTCACTGGCCACCCACAACTACAAGTCTACAGCTGGCCAGTGTTCTACTTCAGATTACACAGGGTACAAGTAGTTGGTACTAGGATCTCAGAAACAACACTGAGTGGCATTCAAAAAGGCAAGCAGATTAAAAGGATACTAGAAAACTATACAATATCCAGAGATTAAATATGCCTCTAGAGCCGAGTCCTTTATATTTAGAGCAAACAAAAAACCCCACCGAACAAGTAAAAAGGGGCATAAGCATCTTTAGAAATAAAATACATGCAGCTGAAAATTTTAAATTATTAATATTAAACAATTCACTTTTTCCTGCAGGATCTCCAAGAAGAGCAAGCACGCATCTATGAGGGATTGTCGATGAGCCTGTCTGGTAAAAAAAAGGTTTTTGCAGGTTCCGATAATGGTAATTATTTGTGCTGATCACTATTAGTGTGCTGACTGAATGCTTGACACTAATTTGCGATTTGACAAGTACATAATAACTGATCACACTGGAAACAATAAAAATTACAGTAACAGATCAGCATACATATTTTTTTAGGTAAGAGTTTTGACAAGGAGACAGCGAAGCAACAGCATCTTTAAAAAATCGGAACAAATTTTATAGTGTTGAAATCCAAGAAACTTTTTTTTTATTTAATGTTATTTTGGTTCTAACATATGCTTTACTCAAGACATATGTCATTAGTTTTACATGAAAGATATATATTAGGCATATATTGAGGAGAAATGGATTGAGAATCACTAGACAAGCACTGAAATGGGAAACAAATGGATTGAGGTACCCCGAGACAAATGCTGTTGAGAGGCCTGGTCTGGATATCATTTATAATATGAAGAGATTGCACAGGATAGATAGATAGATAGATACATAAATGACTAGGATAGACAAGGCAGACGGGCTTTCATGCGATGTCCTTGCTTCTGATCTCTTCCATGTCAAGGATCGTTCCTGGATTTCCTAGGATTATTATTTATAAAATATTCTCTATACGAATGAACATATCCTAGCTTGTGCCTCTTTCCGTGATAATTTGATTTTGTACATTATCTGTCCCTTCATTCCCATGGTTCACTGTCCATTTATTAGGGCCAATAGAAAGTAATTTCTTTGCAGCCATGTCATTTATAAGCTGTGCATTTTTAAACAGATTTTACTAGACATTTATAAATATGTGCAGTCTTGTCGTGTCTACCACAAAGCTAACTGACAGATACAGTGTCTTGTCCTTTCTAACTACCACAAAGCTAACTGACGGATACAGTGTCTTGTCCTTTCTAACTACCACAAAGCTAACTGGCTGATACAGTGTCTCCTGTCTAATCTTACTACCACATGGCTGACGAACACAGTGTATTGTCCTTTCTAACTACCACACAGCTAACATATACAGTGTCCTGTCCTGTTTAACTACCACACAACTAACTCGACAGATAGTGTCTAGTGTGGCCTAGCAACCACACAACTAACTGACAGATACAGTGTCTTATCTAACTACCACACAACTAACTCGACAGATAGTGTCTAGTGTGGCCTAGCAACCACACAACTAACTGACAGATACAGTGTCTTATCTAACTACCATACATCTAACCCGACTGATAGTGTCTAGTGTGTCCTAACAACTACACCACTAACTGCCAGACAGTGTCTTGTCTAACTACCACACAGCTAGCAGATACAGTGTCTCATCTTGTCCAACTACCACACATCTAACTCAACAGATACAGTGTCTTGTCTAGCCTAACTACCACACAGCTAGCTAGCAGATACAGTGTCTCTTGTCCAACTACCATACAGCTAACTGATAGGTGCAGAATGTCTGTAAAAAGATTCTTATTTTTCCTTGTTGACCACTGGACGAATAAGCTGTTTCAGCATAGTTGCAAGAGTGTTTTACAGATATATCATCTTATATTTACTGTTGTATCAACTCTCCTGTGTTTGATTCACATTCAAATTAACTTTTTATTTGTCCTGTCTTGGTAATTTTAAAAACATGTGAATAATGCATGCACACATATACTTGTTCTTTCGCCTGAAATAGATTATCTGTAACGTTGACATAAACTTACATTATACACATACTTATACTACATCTATATTTACATTGCATGCATTTACATACATTACATATGTTTTTGCATTACACATTTATGCACCTGGAGATTGTTCATTCAACTCCGCATTGCATAATTTAAATTTCATTTATCGCAAAAGCATGTAAAACTATAAATATTGTTTGAATCATTTCAACCAGATGGCGTGCACGATCTGTTCATGGCTTCGGAAATAAAATTTACTAGGCAACAACTGAGGGAATATCACGACACATTGACCAAAGCTTTAAAGGTATGTATGTATCTGTAACATTGAATAACAGAACTTGTTAAAAGTCATGGCACAACATTTTTAAAAAAATTTGTTTTTGTTTTGATTTCTTCCTGTCCTGACGCTGCAAGGCATTCCAGGAGTGGAGAAAAGAAGAAGAAGAGCACAAATAAAACAATGTAAAAGTGAAATTGGCCAAAATTTTAAGAACAAAACAATTATAATAGACTAACAACCGAGTTTGATTTGCATGAGCGTTAGAATTATTAATGTGTGTGTTTCTACTAATGTTGGATATTGCACATTCTCATCTCCTATCATCGGAGATGTCTACAAGGACCAGCATCTAATCACATAGTGCAAAGTCTTTGCTTGGCTGTCCCGTTCACACAAAAAACAAGTTCCGTCCTATATCGCAACGGCTAATCCATCAACAGGACAATAACCTTCAAGTCACAACAGATATGCCAGCGATACTTGCAGTTTTAGGTTGTTATGTTACTTTCATGTAGACTATGCCTGACTGGAATAGATGGATATTAGTTTCCATTTTGCTAAAGCGCTACCATATCTCTTCCAGACGCAAACAGTTCCCTGCCTTTCTGGATCAGTTCAAAGATAATATAATTTACATAATTTTTAATTTTCTGTCACAGAAGAATGTATGTTAGTCTGTTTTGTTTAGATTACTAGTGTGTCGTCTAATGTTCCACAGTATCTATATAAAACACCTAGGGCCAAATTATTTACAGCTTTTAAGCTAAACACTTTGGAGTAGGAGTTAAAATAACAGCTTAGGATTAAAAGAGTTAAGATTTAATTTAGAGGAATTTGAATAGTCACTATTCTTGTGGGTCATGAACGGATTTTCTTTTTTTAAAGAAATGTTTCAGCAATGTAGTTTCAAGAGTGTTTCACAGAATACATGTAGATTCGATGACAGGATTCATAATGGCAGAATGGGTATGGGTTGCATGTAAGATACACTGAATAAAACAATAAGGAAATGTTCAGGCTGACATCGTTAAAGTCTAGACTGTCACTGGTGCAAGCTGAGGCCTATATGTGAGTTACCAATGATAGGCGTCCACTGTATTACAATACTAAAGATTTGAGAGGAGGCTGATTGTATAGAGGATAGTCATGGATAGCACTAGCTGAAGATGACAGCGGAACGGTGGCCTTGGTCGAGTAAATATACAGGGGGTATGGATGGGTCTGCACGGACACCCACACAGCTGTTTCCAGCAGATCATTATCATATTAGGAAGAGAATCTATAGAGTGGTGTAAAGGTATGACAGAATTAGAGGTACAGCAACTAATAAATGAAAACACTGGGCTAGACAATGCAAAAATGTATCCGATGGTTCAGTTCATTGAGATTTGTAGCTAGAAAGAAGGGAAAGCTAGTAAAATAAAATGGAGCCTTCATTATCTACAGCCTGGTTGGAGGTGGGGGCAATCATTGCTGCTCTGATATGCAAAAATACGCAGGAGTGTTAAGTAATGAAAAAGTGGATTTTATGACTACAAAAGTGATATTCACTGGAGCATTCATAATGGAAAAGGGAGACATTCTGAAGACCATATACGAATGAATGTTGTAGAAACACGAGATTAGATGAAATAAAATGTGTCTGAAAGGGTAAACGAAGAAATAGTAGTGGATCTAGCAAGGACAGGCATATGAGAGGAAGAGAGCGACGTGTGTATATTCAGTGTGCTACAGGAAGAGCTAGCATCTACGCCTTAACACATTTGCTGTGGGAGACTGAGCATTCATAGGTATGCCCAAAGTGCTATAATGTTAATTTTTAAATCAGTAATCAGTGGGTCATGTTTAATTTTAAAAGCGTTAGTCAGACAGCCTACACTGGGGCAAAATAGTCTTTTTTCCTGAAGTAATGCATCTGCTATATTAAGTGGTTGTTTACATTCTTACGGTTACGGTGAACCATTTAATGTTATTGTATTAATTATATCATTACAATGGGTTTTCATGTTTAGTCACTCCTCAGATATGGTACTAGTTCCATATTTATATACACTAAATGAGCTCTGAGTGGGTGAGTTGTTGATGCCAGAACATTTACTTTGTATGTTTTTAAGTGTTCATTTAATGTTTTAATTATCAAGAATGCTAGATATACACTAAAAGAACTTTCATTAACTTTAAACTTTTAAGGTCAGTAAATTTATAAATTAGCTTTGATAAACAAGAAATCTAATAATAAAATATTTAATTACTTACATTTCACTGTAAGTCAGCTTTAACAACCTGACAGTAACTTTTTGTTGAAAATTCACTTTTAATTCACCAGGATCTTCAAGACAAACATGCCAATATGTTCAAGGAATTAATCAGAAAGGGTGCAGAAGATGATCTAACAGACTCCAAGAAACAGTTGCATGACAAGCATCGAAGAGGTAATTCTTTTCTGAACCCAGAATGTACTGGCCGACATGCTTGACTTTGGACTGACTGTTGGCTCATCTGTGTGTTGACTGACATATTTGTGGTACAAGTGTATATTTTGGACACTGGCTAGTGAAGTGTTGCTTGCTGTGTTTTATTAGGTTGATATGCAGCACACCTAGTATTATCATTTTAAACTTTATTGGCTAAATGATATCGCTATCACCGCCATAAAATCTTGCTTAGGTGATCTTCTTCTTCATCGATTTCTGGTGATGTGCTTAATCCACTTTCGGCAATAAACTGGGATATCCTCTCAGGGCCTCTTAGGTCCGCCCCAAAGCTTAGCTGTCAGGTCTACTGGATGTTGCTTTGCAGCTCTGCCAAGAGAGGGCAGTCTATTGCACTGTCTGAGGACAGACACTGGCAGAGAAGTTTATACTTACACAATTAGCTCATGCTTATTTATATAAGTATTTGTTAAGTCTGCAGTGTCCAGTACATAAGAGAAGACGATGACTTGATCTGTTCAGGTGTTTGAGGAAATCTTTCTTGTGGTTAATAACCTGTGTTAGTTTTCTAATTTTTCTTAATAGGGGTTTTGACTTCTGGAGAAGATAGTAGCTGTTTGTGTTTTGCTATTGCCTTTGATGTCACAGTGAGATGGAATTCACCTCAGATGGGTTTTTACCTTTCTGGACCATTTAGCCAGTTCATCTGTTTAGACTCAGTAGTGTGCTGTCCTTCCCCCGACACTTCGATGAGGTAAAAGGTGAAAGAGAAGAAGAAGAAGTGTGCTGTCAGTAATTTAGGACTCGAGCCTGTATGGTTGACAATGAATCTGTGAGAAAAACCATCTTGCCTTCAAAGGTGAAACAGCTTCTTCATATATTGTGCTGTCATCAGCAGGGCTGAAATATCTTAGCCTTGTAGTAAGAGCAAGTTTGTCAGGTGGGGGCTGCCAGGGACACAGTAGTGGCATCTGGGTGTTTAATGTAAACACCTGCTCCACCATTCATCGTTGCCTTCCTTGCTGATCTGTAGATTCTCATCCAGCTGTCCTGTGGTTACATGTTTTGAGGTGTTTCATTGTGATTGCTTTCTTCACTCAATTGGGCGCATTTTTTATTTCCAAATTCGGGATGGATGTTGAAACACTGAGTATCAATAATTCTGTCCTAAAAATAACTAGTCAGGTGCACACTGTTGGTTTAGCAGTGAAGAGTGTGACTTTCTTAATTCTTTTTCTAGATGGTTAAGGCTTGTGCGCTTAACAGGCTTGTTCGCTTTACTTCTTTCAACACACATAACATTTGTACACACACCAACACTATAAATATAATTAGTTAGTTGGATTTGATTACTAACACTATACGTATAATTAGTTAGTTAGTTGGGTTATGATTATTGCACTCCAGGCATGTCCATAGGTGCTCAGATCATTGCCTCAGTATAAATCCTAACTAATAGTGCCAGTTCTTTGTTGATTGGTAAGTATTTTGTATGCCTGATGTGTCTCTGTTTTGGTTATTTATTTTTTATTCTTGTGAGCGATGTGAAATTGCTACTTTACATGTAAACACACACATAGTTAATTTGTTTTATACACTTTATGCACTGCATATTACATAGATATGCTTGTAGTACATATATACACGCTCACAGGCATGCACCATACATTCACACTCACAGACAATCACCATACTATATACATTCACACTCACAGGCATGCACCATACTATATACATTCACACTCACAGGCATGCACCATACTATATACATTCACACTCACAGACAAGCACCATACTATAAATATTCACACTCACAAACATGCACCATACTATATACATTCACACTCACAGACATGCACCATACTATGTACATTCACACTCACAGACATGCACCATACTATATACATTCACACTCACAGACATGCACTATACTATATACATTCACACTCACAGGCATGCACCATACTATATACATTCACACTCACAGACAAGCACCATACTATATACATTCACACTCACAGACATGCACCATACTATATACATCATTATCATGTAGCAGGTCCTTCGTAGAACGTCGCTCTCATCACAGTCTGCCTGAAAGAAACTTGGTCTCTCGCCAGTTCTCCCGCCTTATGCACTTTTACACTCAAGGAGTCACTTATATCCTGTGTCCATCTTAGTGTCGGTCGACCCCTGCCCCTTCTTCCTGGTACCATGCCTTCTGCTATAATTTTTTTCCAATCCGTCGTGCCGCTTGATATGACCAAAATATTTCAGCTTTCGAGAAAGGATGCTATTTTATTAGCCAATCTTCCTTGATGTTCAGATCTTTTAAGATGTCAACATTTCTATCTTCTTTGTCCAAGATATTCTGAGAATCTTTTTATAGCATTTCAGCTCAAAAGCCCCTATTCTCTTTCTTAAGGACTGAGAGATAGTCCACGGTTCACATCTGTATGTAGCCACAGAGAAGATGCATACTCTCAAAATTCTAATTTTTATCTCCTTGCTGGTGCTTAATCATAGACCTTTAAGGCTGTTCAATCTTTGCATTGCTATGGCCATCCTTCTTTTAATTTCTGTTAATTTTCTTTAATCATTGTGGTACATGCAGCTAAAAAATTATAAAATGTTTTGTTTTGGTTCTGTCAGATCTGTCTAATGATGAAAACTTCGAGATAATGGTGTCTGAAATAAAATCAACCAGGAAACACCTAGAAGAAGAATACGACGCTTTAATCAAAGCTTATAAGGTATGTACCAATAATTGAAATTGTGTGTTGAGGTCAGTGGAGACCAGCTTTCTACTGATATCACACATGTTAAGTTTTGCAGAGTGTGTTTTGTATCCAAAGTTACTAAGTTAAGTGCTTGGTACAACACTAGGAGCTGTGTATTTCATGTGAAATGCTTTATTGTCTGTTGCCGCAGTGGACTTATTGTTTGTTTGGACTGATTGTTTGTTCACTAGTTTCTAAACAGTGAGAGGAATTTCATGCAGACAATTATGGGGTGTCTTTTACAGTGAAGTTGAAACTCAGCTAGAATTACAATGAGTAGTGCTTAATTATTTTCATTAAATATACTCTGCTTTTATAAAAATACAATTGACAGTTTATGTTTCTTTTCTGTTTCTGAATGTCACTATTTTTATGGTGTGTCTTAGTCTGACTAATTCATGTACTTTCCTAACCAAGGTGTCACTTATATCCTGTGCCCATTTTCACATGGTCAGTCGCTCATTCACGGTACCATGTCTTCTGTTAGTTTTTTTTTTTTCAATCCGCCCTGGCTTTTGATATGCCAAATTTTTTTTAATTTCTTGGTGTTCAGATGTTTTATGATGTCATTATTTCTATTCTTCTGTATCTATTGTATTCTGAGAATCTGTCTATAGCGTTTCAGCTAAAAAAAAACCTGTTTTCATTTAGGACTACAGTGTATTTTACTACCTGTTAAGATCACACATTGAATGTTGTTACATTTACATGCTCAAACTTCATGTCATTGATAATTCTATCCATGGAAACAACTGTTTTTTGTTTTTTATTTTGCACGTAAGCTGTTTAATACCAAGGAATGCATCATGAGCTGATTTATAACGCACTTCTAGTACTCAGAGAGTTAAATCTGTTATGAATTTTGTGCCTCGCCTGGCAGCATATTTTAGTTGTTTGTTTAGAACTCTGAAATACTCAGATCCAGACATAAATTATATATTTTTAAAAATGAGTGGTACTATGTAAATTCAAACCACTGACTATATTATTGCAAATATGCTTGTGAAATATTAATTTACTAAAGTCTGATACAACAGTAGTCCACATTAGCTGAGTAATTTTTAAAACTTTTTTTTCTCTCCAAATATATTTGTAAATTTATTTACATTGTTGGTACAAATGTGCTAATAGCGCCGCTCTCTCCCCCCCCCCCCCCCCCCCCCATATAATTTTCAGCTTTTTTATTTTACTCCAGGATCTCAAAATCAAACAGATGAGTTTGTCAGAACAAGAGAAGCAAGCAGACCTCAGAAAGCAGCATCACTCTAAACATAAGAGAGGTAATATCAATCAAGGCACTGTCATTTTACTAATAAGCATGACCTGACACTGACATTTTACTGATAGACATGGCCTGACACTGACATTTCACTGATAGACATGGCCTGACACTGACATTTCACTGATAGACATGACCTGACACTGACATTTTACTGATAGACATGGCCTGACACTGACACTTTACTGATAGACATGGTCTGACTGACATTTTACTGACAGACATGACATGACACTGACATATTACTGATACATGTGGCTTAACTCAGCCTCACTGAAAAGGTCTGACTGATAATCAGGGTTTTAAAATTAGTGGCACATCTGAAGTGCAGGTTTTTATTTTGAATACATTGTTTTAATTATTGTAGCACATGCAGCTACAAATATGTAACCTGCATGAATCTATTCTCTTAGGTCTGTCTAATGATGACAAGTACAAGTCGATGTTGTGGGATATAAATTTTACCAAGAGTTATCTAGAAAACGAATACAAAGTTTTGATGTATACTTTTAAGGTATGTATCAATAATTTACATCCTGGTGACGTAAAAGCTTATTGTTAACATTATTAGGGCAGAATGCGTGACTGATAGTTGAGGCAATTTGCAGAAGGCCAGAATTTGTTATTGTTAGTCGTGAGAATTTACAGAGGGGGAAAATGTGTACAGGGTTTGTAGCGGACCTTGATATCATGAGAATTCTAAGGCCATGAAAAAACTGGATTTTTATGAAAACTTTACACACTATAACCTGGACATGGATAACAAACAGGAGAATTTTGTTTGTTTTTCAGCATTCAGGCTTTTTTTTCTTTTGGTTATGTCCTTTAATCAGATTGTTGGTAATGTGTGTGGGCAAGATTGTGGCTACTGTCATATTAAAATATAGGCTTGTAACCAAGTGAGCTATCTTCACCCCCCTCTCTTCTCCCACCCCCTTTTTCTTACCCCTCTATCCCTAAATTCATTTGGTTTAGCAAGAACATACCCAATGCCCCCCTTCCCCCATTTCATACACATTAAATGTTTAAAAACATCCATGATGCATACACCCCCCTCCACACACACACACACACACACACACACACACACACACACACATATAATTAAAAGACATTCCCCCTATCATTGTGATGATACCAGGTGGGAAATCACCTTCCTGCTACCTTCTTCCCCCCTGTATCTGTCCTATTTCTTTCTCCTTTCCTATCTTTCTTCCCATCTCAGTGCTGACTGTCTTTTCTTAGTCTTTTTTTCTCACTCTCCTTTCCTCCTTTGTCTCCCCTTTTCCATTTCAATCTTCTACTCCTCTCCTCCCCCCCCCCCCTTTTTTTTTCCAAATCTCTTATGTAATGATAGAAGAATCAGAAATGATACAGGAATCCACTTGTCTTTCTGAGAGAATTTGCAGAAAAGCGGAATGTGTGATTGTTATGAGAAATTGCAGAAAGGCAAAGTGTGTGGTTGTTATGAGAAATTGCAGAAAGGCAAAGTGTGTGGTTGTCAGTTATTGCAAAATGTGTTATTGTTAGTTGAATAAATTCAGTTTGCAGAAGGGCATAATGTATGTTTGTTAGTTAGTTGTAAGAATTTGCAGAAGGCTAAATATATGATTGTTGTTTGAGCTAAATAACAGAAGAGCAGGTGTGACTGTAAGCTGAGAGGAGATGAGAATGTATATATGGTAATTAGGTCAAAGAATTTGCAGGGGACTAGAATATGTAATTGTTAAAAAGCTAAGATCAAAATTTACTATTACCCAAATTTTCACAGACTGCAGCTGCACTGCAAATGCCTGTAAAAATTGCTTAATACCTGTGTGGCCTCATCATTTGCTAAACTGGCAATGCGGTGCCACACACACAGAAAGTGTTTACATGTTAATATGACAAAATCTTGCTTTTTTTTTTAAGACTACATTGAACTGAGAAAAATGATAAATGATTTACAAATTGGATTAACTTCTAGAACAAATTTTTACTAAACCTTTTTTTCTAACACCAGCAACTCCGAGCCAAGGCATGTTTGTTAGACCAACAAATGTTTGTTCAGATACGCCAAGAGTCTAAGAAGGGTAATTTTTGTTGTGAAAACTTCCAGTGTACTCAATGTCTCTCTCTCTCTCTTTCTCCTCCCCCCCCCCCCTCCCCCGAGTTGCATTATAAGAATTACTTATATGAGTCCTAATTCCCTAGCAACTTTTTGCAGCCTTAAATTATCCTGCAGGTAAGCTATCGCTCTCCATTTGTCAAGCATTGGTAAAGCATATTTGCTAAGCCATTGCTAAAATTGTAAGTTACAAATGTACGCCTTGCATGTTCCTTCTAAAAAATGGATGACATGTGTTCACTAAAGTCACCACAGACACATAGGCAGAAATTTTTAAGCTGCGCTATCAACAAGCTTTGCCACAGGCAGCATTTTTCTCCTGCATAGTTTTCATTGATCTTAGAGTTAGAGGTACGCAGATTTGTTTTCAGATTAACAAACGTTTTTTAAGTATGCAACAAAATTTAGCAAAAAGGTTTTGGTTGTGTGTTCAATTTTAACAGAACAAAAAAGAAAATGGCCTTTCAGTTTTTTTGGAGTTGTACACACACACACACTCCTGTGCTCGTAGCTGTCCTTGCAACCGGAAAAACCTGAGGGATGGCGATAGTTTCGTTTTCTATGCTTTTATCATATTCTTTGCAATCTTCTCAGAAACCACATCTCTTCTGCGAGTAAATGTGTTTATATATATATATATTTGCACGGCTCGCTATCATAGTTGGCTGAACTGGATTGCGTGATGACTGGGTGACGAACTCTGTGTGGTCCAGGTTTACGCCCGGGGGTGGGCAGAAAAGCCACATTTCTCCCAGATTTATGGTATTTATCATGGAATCAAGGCCAAATGGTTGCGATATCCATAATATGGAGCCGCGGAGCTAAGGGTTAACAACTCATGGCTTCTGGCTACTCAAAAAACAAACAACAACAAAAAAAAAAAATATATATATATATATATATATATATATATATATTATATATATATACACACACACACACATAGAGTTGCTATAATTCCCCCCGTTTTGCTGGCATGTTTTAAATTCATGGGTCTATTTAAGCGTCCACAGAATAGTGGATGTTTTTGGTACTGCTCATGTTTATAACGAGTTTAGTGTGCCCCCACATACTTTTCCCCCTATTTTTGTTGCCGCTGGCATGGTAACTGGTATTCTGTTTCTTATCCTTCTCACTTATTTCCCTGCTCCTCCTTACTTTCCTCGCTCACTGTTCTTTCTGCTCCACTTACCTCCCTTCTCTCTTTATATCAGTTATTCTCTGTTCTCTCCTTACCTGCTCTTCATCTTTCCCCCCCTCTCCATCCTGTTCTTCCCTTCTCTTCTGTCACCTCTCCCTTCCACCCTACCTCATTCTTTTTCTGTTTGGCACCCCCTGCAGCCACCAACTCCCTCTGCTTTCCCTCTCTCTCCCTCTCTGCATCTGTTTTTCCCCTCTTCCTCCCTTTATGTATCTGTTTAATTGTCCATCTCTCCCCCTCTCTATCTCTGTTCGCCCTATTCTTCTATGCCCTCTGCATCTGTTTGTTTGTTTGACCCCGTGCATCCCTCCTTCTTTGAATCTTTGTCTGCTTGCCGCTTCTCTCCCTCCTATTTTTTCTCTGTATCCACTCTACCTTTTCTGCCTATGCCAGTCTCTCTCCCTCTTGTTGTCTTTTTCTCTCTTTTTGTCTATTTCCCTCCACCACCTTCTGACAGTAAAAGCTGCAATCTTCTCAGAAACCACATCTCTTCTGCGAGTAAATGTGTTTATATATATATATATATTTGCACGGCTCGCTATCATAGTTGGCTGAACTGGATTGCGTGATGACTGGGTGACGAACTCTGTGTGGTCCAGGTTTAAGCCCGGGGGTGGGCAGAAAAGCCACATTTCTCCCAGATTTATGGTATTTATCATGGAATCAAGGCCAAATGGTTGCGATATCCATAATATGGAGCCGCGGAGCTAAGGGTTAACAACTCATGGCTTCTGGCTACTCAAAAAACAAACAACAACAAAAAAAATATATATATATATATATATATATATATATTATATATATATACACGCACACACACATAGAGTTGCTATAATTCCCCCCGTTTTGCTGGCATGTTTTAAATTCATGGGTCTATTTAAGCGTCCACAGAATAGTGGATGTTTTTGGTACTGCTCATGTTTATAACGAGTTTAGTGTGCCCCCACATACTTTTCCCCCTATTTTTGTTGCCGCTGGCATGGTAACTGGTATTCTGTTTCTTATCCTTCTCACTTATTTCCCTGCTCCTCCTTACTTTCCTCGCTCACTGTTCTTTCTGCTCCACTTACCTCCCTTCTCTCTTTATATCAGTTATTCTCTGTTCTCTCCTTACCTGCTCTTCATCTTTCCCCCTCTCCATCCTGTTCTTCCCTTCTCTTCTGTCACCTCTCCCTTCCACCCTACCTCATTCTTTTTCTGTTTGGCACCCCCTGCAGCCACCAACTCCCTCTGCTTTCCCTCTCTCTCCCTCTCTGCATCTGTTTTCCCCTCTTCCTCCCTTTATGTATCTGTTTAATTGTCCATCTCTCCCCCTCTCTATCTCTGTTCGCCCTATTCTTCTATGCCCTCTGCATCTGTTTGTTTGTTTGACCCCGTGCATCCCTCCTTCTTTGAATCTTTGTCTGCTTGCCGCTTCTCTCCCTCCTATTTTTTCTCTGTATCCACTCTACCTTTTCTGCCTATGCCAGTCTCTCTCCCTCTTGTTGTCTTTTTCTCTCTTTTTGTCTCTTTCCCTCCACCACCTTCTGACAGTAAAAGCTGACCATTATGTTACATTGAAACTTTGAAGAAGTTTAAAGGTTGTCTTCACCGACTTTACCCGTTAAAAGATCAGAGAACTGTACTACTGTTGCACGATAAGGCCATGCCACACACCACTAAATGCACCATTGATATGATTGTAGAATTTGGCTGGACATTAACCCCCCGTACTGATCTTGCACCTTCAGATTTCCATGTGTTTCGACTGAAAGGTCTTCATGGAGGTCACTTTGAGAACACTGAGACCCTTTTAAACACAACATGCCACTGGTTTAGGAAACAACACACATTTTTACTGCCTCTTGAAAGATGGATGCAAACTAACAAATTACGGAGACTACTAAGAAATAATTGTGTTGAAGTTCATACTTGGGGACTACATTTCAATGTGAATCCAATAAAAAAAATTTTTAAGCCATTACATTTGTACCGCCTTCCCAACACACACACACACACACACACACATATATATATATATATAGATAGATAGAGCGAGATGTGTGTGTCTTCTCTTGTTAGATTGATTGTGTCATCTGCTGTATTCCTTGTGAGTGTGCATCAGTATTTTTTTAGATTTCTGTACTTTCAGGGAATTGTATGAAATACAGAAGATTGAGAAGAATTTAGATAATGAAAAATTTTCAAAATAGGTAGCCCGGTGATTTTGATCACAGGCGTGAGCGAAAGTTTGGGCAAATGTGTGTGAGCAGATATGCGCACCGCACCTCGAGAACCCACTTGCTGTGTGCTAGTTTATGGATCCCCATGCAAGACTCCTGTCACATATCTCATCATGCTCTACTGATAATGGCTTATACCAACCTAAACTGAGCTGGCAGGTGTTTGTGGCCTCTAGAGATCCAATGTCCATAAATCCTCAGGCTTTTATTGGTCCGTCCCAATGCATGGGTGATAACGTCGATCAAAAACTTATTTGGAACATGATTGAAGCCCACTGACTGAATATTCAACTTGTTGACAAACCTTGATTCAAACGTCTGTAGACTAAAAGTCTTACTGAATTGCTGTCAGTCAAATGTTCTATGACATAACAGCAAAGTTTTAGATGTCCACCCATCAAAAGTTTTACTGTGTGACAGGCAAGGTTATGTCTGACCAATAATTTTCCTACAATGTGACATAAAGTTTCAAATGCCAGCTACCACTGGCCCCACTCATAAGAGTGTTGGACCAAAAGAGGAAGCCCTTTTTGCTCATCTGTATGGTCATCAGTCTTGGATCTGCAGGCTGGTTCTATTGATCTCTAAAGAACTCATGCAGGACGTGAGATAGGTCCTTGGGTAACCTGGGACCGGTGCGTCATGTGTTGACTCTAACATTTATAGAAACCAACTTGGATGGCAGCAAATGCCCATGTTCTGCCTGTCTTTCCTTGAACGTCGACCTAGCTGCACACAGCTGTCCTGGACAGGACAATGCAAATTATGTGAATGCCAAAGAAGAAGATTTCCAACACACAATTGTTGAGCCACTTTCTCTTCTACAGTTTATGCCATATGTCCACAGCCTCCTCACATGTTTCCAGAAATTAAAGGTACAAATATTACTTCATGCCACTGTGCAAAGAAGTAGAGCATTTCACTTCTAGGTTCATGTCCCTCTGGTCGCACACCATTTAAGCTCTGTTGCATTAATTATTGTAGCATACAGATTTAAGCATGTACATGTGTATAAATTGTGCGAATTTGTTTCATCAGGTATTTATGATGAAGTACAATATAAACATGATGTATCTGAAGTGAAATATATCAGGGAAGAACTAGGAAAAGATTATGACACATTGATCAAAGCTTTTAAGGTATGTTTCAGTAATTTACATCATCATCATCATGTAGCAGGTCTTTTGCAGAACATCACTCTTATCACGGTCTGTCTGAAAGAAACTTGGTCTCTTGCCAGCTTTCCCGCCTCATGTACTTTCATACATCAAAGAGTCACTTATATCCTGTGCCCATCTTCATGTTGGTCGGCCCCTGCCCCACCTACCTGGTACCATGCCTTCTGCTATAATTTTTTCCAATCCGCCGCGGCGCTTGATATGACCAAAATATTTCAGCTTCCGGGACAGGGGGCTGTTTATTAGCCAATCTTTCTTGATGTTCAGATCTTTCAAGATGTCAGTATTTCTCCTCTTCTTTGTCCAAGATATCTTCCATGATGCATTTCTTGGGATAGTAAAGTGGTAGTTTTCCGTTGCTATCCACATGGCTTTAGACTACGTCCTCAGCCTTCAGCAACCTTTTTGATTGCTTGGGCAAGTGAGTGCCCTGCTCTGTGATGCTCCTGCTAACAGCAGAGAGTGCACCTTAGAGGTGTCTACTTATCCCGGCGATATTCAATCCCCATAGCTGTGTTGGCACACGGCAGTGTATTTACCATCCTCTACTGGGTGAAGGTGCAGTCGGGGTTCTCCATTCACTGAGTCTTGAGACCAGATTGGCATTTCCCAAAAGTTTCCAGCACTTTCAGAGGACATTTGCATCCTAGTGAGATAAATTTAAGATCAAAGCTTTTAAGGTATGTGTCAGTAATTTTCATCCTAATGAGATAAATTTAAGATAACATTAAAATTAGTATAATAAAAAATGAAAATAATTCTTTTTCCTTCCATTTCCTCATTTTGCTATTAATTTATTTTTTTAACTTGGGAACCTATTGTACATATTAAAAAAAAATTGTGCCTGTGCATACAAAAGTTTTTTAGATCATTCCTAACAAATCCAATAAGGTCATTGTTGACCTTAGTTTCCATAGCAATCGTTAAGTGCTGTCAGTTTGACAGTATTTTATCTATCAGCGGTTTTCGGGAATAAACCCTATATATCAGAATGTAGAAGTTAATGTGTATACAATTTAATTTTTTTTCTGTCCCACATTCCTCAAATTTTTTTGAGATTTTGAGATCTGAGATTTTTTAAGTTGGAGAATAAAATGTAAGGTTAGTTTGTGAAAGTTAACAAGGTTGCTACCTCTGATGTGTATCTTATCCAATACCTCAAAATGGCCACACTAGCTTAAAGAGCAACAAAAACCTGTAAGCGTGAATAATTATCAATACTGAAACTGAACATCCCTGATTTTTCTCTGAGATAAAATATTTAATTATTCCACTTAATTGGGGAAGCAAATATTTACTCAGAATAAAAAGATAGTACCTTTATGTCTTTTATCCAGTGGATCGTTCATTCAAAGAATTAAGATTTGTATTTATAACAGACTAGCTGTACCCGGCCACGCGTTGCTGTGGCGTAATTTGAGATAGTCTTTAATCCCCCCCCCACCCCCCCCACAACTAAATCCACCTAGTACCCTCTCCCTCATCAAAGGTTTTTAGAAAAGAAAGACAATGGAAATCGCACCTGTCTAATGAAGTTAATGACGCAGTCAATGTCTGCGCCGACGTCGAGATAGTCCTTGATTTGCCCCCCCCCCCCCCCCTCATCGAAGGTTCTTTGAAGAAAAAAAAACAGAAAATAGAAATCGTGTTTAATATGGTTATTGTGACAAATATAGAGATAGTCTTGTTTGCGGTACCTCGACCTACTCTATGTATTAAGGCGTTGGCTGCACGTAACTCGCCGGCGAATGGCGGAAGCCTTGCGTTCTGACTACGGCGGCGCATGCGCAATTACTAACGTGGCTATAATTAGAAATCACTAAAGTTATAAATATTAGTTGCGAATATTATGGCATAAATTGTGGTCACCTATCTCTAACAGTGACAGGTTGAATTTCAAACCACGATGGTTCAAAATCCGGTATCAAAACAAACATATCCTGAAAATTTCAGCTATATCGGTTCAGTAGTTTCCGAGTCTATAGGGGGCAAACAAACACACAAACATTGATTTTTATCTATATACTAGCTGTACCTGGCCACGCGTTGCTGTGGCGTAATTTGAGATAGTCTTTGATTCTTCTCCCCCCCCCCCCCTACAACTAAATCCACCTAGTACCCTCTCCCTCATCAAAGGTTTTTAGAAAAGAAAGACAATGGAAATCGCACCTGTTTTATGAAGTTAATGACGCAGTCAATGTCTGCGCCAACGTCGAGATAGTCCTTGATTGCCCACCCCCCCCCCCCCCCCCCCCCACCCCCATCGAAGGTTGTTTGAAGAAAAAAAACCGAAAATAGAAATCGTGTTTAATATGGTTATTGTGGCAAATATAGAGATAGTCTTGTTTGCGGTACCTCGACCTACTCTATGTATTAAGGCGTTGGCTGCACGTAACTCGCCGGCGAATGGCGGAAGCCTTGCGTTCTGACTACGGCGGCGCATGCGCAATTACTAACGTGGCTATAATTAGAAATCACTAAAGTTATAAATATTAGTTGCGAATATTATGGCATAAATTGTGGTCACCTATCTCTAACAGTGACAGGTTGAATTTCAAACCACGATGGTTCAAAATCCGGTATCAAAACAAACATATCCTGAAAATTTCAGCTATATCGGTTCAGTAGTTTCCGAGTCTATAGGGGGCAAACAAACACACAAACATTGATTTTTATCTATATATATATATATATAGATAGATAGTCTGGTTTTCCAACTTTAGAACACGCACCATATAATTGTGTCTTTATATTAGTGGTCGTTTAAATGGTGTTATTAGCACAGTAACAAAAGTGGTTATTTGGTTATCACATGCTAAAGCTGTTTGTATTTTTATAGGAGACGGAAGTAAAGCTACAACTGTACTTGTAAATAACAAAGTAAGTCGTAAAAAATAGAAAAGCGGAGGTAGCGTTAGTAAAATATAAACAAATTAGGTAATGAGAACTTGAAAATCACGTGTAAAGCTCTTTAAGTTCTCTTAAATTTAAGTCATTACCCCCCTCCCCTCCCCTCTTCCACCGACTACTGCTCTCTCCCTCTTCGAAGGATTTGAAAATCACTAACTGGCGATATTTTGTTGTTGCTGTAACTGACATTGACATCCCTGTCCATCTGGACTATAATAAGGAGCAGGAATTGTAAAAGGTAGTGAATAGGGCTAGTCAAATATTTACCACATCATCCTTCAAGTACCAGTACAACTACTAAAATAATGTCACTGCTATCTGTGTTACCATTGGAGTAGACAGAGAGTCGTGAGCCAGAAGATTTGGTTCCGCATGGCTAGTGCTGTCGCCACAGACTGGTCAGGTTAGGATGTATAATTTCACTTGCCGACAGAAGAACGCCATAACCTTACCGGCGGTCTTCACATGAGAGCACTATGGTGTAACAGTCGAACCACAACTATTACTGCTGCTGCTACTTTAAGTGGGTAAAGCAGTTACTGTGACTTAAAGCTCTCTCAGTTAATAGTTTGCCCCCCCCCCCCCCCCCCCCCCCCCAAATTCACCAACAACTCTTTCCCACATTGAAGTAGTTAGAAGAAAAACAACAACACTTGAAAAGCAAATGAACACAGGAAAAAAACACCATAATTAGGAAATGAACGCCATTGTAAACAGCACAGCTTAAAATTCCAACACAGATGAAATAACTAAATCTAAATGAAAATAAATGAAAATCTCTAAAATTTCAGCGTAACCATGCAATCGGAAAGTTTAACAATGCAATCATAAGTATGCGAAATGGTCAAATTTAATTATCAAATGGTTTACCCATTTACTTGTTTTTTTTTTTTTTTTTTTTAATATTAAGGCAACATGGCTAGAGCTGTCACCACGACAGAGCAGACGAGGATATTATTTTAGTCCGGGGTAAAAAAAAAATTTAACTACTGCGGATTCGAACCCAGGTCTACCGCACTTGAACCCAGTGTTCTAACCATTCGACCAAGCAGCCACTTAATCGGAACAACGAAAAGAGAACTCAACTATTAGACATGTGTGTCCCTACCACTGTGTCGCGATTAAAACACAGTTCAAAACCGCAGGCAATTGTTTTCTCGTAGACAGATACTCCAGATATATTAATGAAATAGAAATCGCACGTGTCTAACACGGTTAATGAAGTTAATGTCGCAGTCACTGTCTGCGCCGACGTCGAGATAGTCCTCAATTCTCCCCCCCCCCCCCCCCCCCCCCCCCATCGAAGCTTGTTTGAAAAAAAAAAAAAAAGCAGAAAATAGAAATCGTGTTTAATATGGTTATTGTGGCAAATATAGAGATAGTCTTGTTTGCTGTACCACGACCTACTCTATGTATTAGTATTAGAGAAGGCGTTGGCTGCACGTAACTCGCCGGCGAATGGTAAATACGGCGCATGCGCAATTACTAACGTGGCTATAATTAGAAATCACTAAAGTTATAAATATTAGTTGCGTATATTTTGGCATAAATTGTGGTCACCTATCTCTAACAGTGACAGGTTGAATTTCAAACCACGACGGTTCAAAATCCGGTATCACAACAAACATATCCTGAAAATTTCAGCTAAATCAGTTCAGTAGTTTCCGAGTTTATAGAGACCAAACAAACACACAAACATTGATTTTTATATATATAGATTAGTATTGGTAGGAGTATTTGTAATTGTTGAAAACATAAATAGTAACCCTGCAGACTTAAGTGGAATATCCCTTGTGTGGGTTCTGGTTTCCATTGTGGAGGAAACCAAGAATTGACCTACTGCCTCCCTAACAAGTATGAGACAACTAATTGGGGGCTTCCTTTGAAGTAGGAGGAACCAGAATTCTTCATGCATTTAGATCTGTAAACTGATGTGCACACAGCACTTATGCTCTGTAATACAACTAAAGTCTAGAGGTGGGTGAACAAACAAAACTTCTGTAGTTTGAATCCACTGAATGCGAAGAAAAGGAAGGATAGGAGTGGACTAAGAAGAAAAATAGAATATGTACATGCAGACCTCAAATGCTTGGGAATTAACAATTTAAAAGAGAAGGCCAGTCAGAGAGATGAATAGAGGTGGGTGTGATCTGCAATAATGAACTTTAAAGGTTCCCATAGTTCATGCAAAATTGAGTTTTCTTATTTTAAAGATATCTCCCCTCCGATGCACCAAAAAGAGGTGGGGGAGTTAGTGAAGGGAATTTTCTTCTTTCGTTCACTTGTATTAAATTACCCATACCTACAATGCTGTCTCTAGTATGAATTTCCCTCTTTGTGTAATTCATTTTGCAGCCTAGGAAGGTAATTTAAATGTTTGACAGACATTTTACCCCCAAATTCAACATCTTCTGCACTAGGATTTCCAGGCCAGACAGACGAGCTTGTTGGGAGACCAAACAGTCAAATGCATGAAGCAAGGAGACAACCATGCTGGTCCTAAGAGGCAGTATCGTACTGAGTATGAGAGAGGTAATACTCATTCTGAACAATTATTTACTCACAGCCATGCTTAGCACTGACAAATTATTGACATGATTTGAGTAGCGATTTATATTCTAGACCTTGAAGACATGCTGGTTGAAGACTTACATTCCTTTTGGGCACGTTACTAGTCAAAGACTGGATGTTGAGTTTGTCTGCATCTTCGCGTTCACCGGCTGTAAACTCTGGTGGATAGTTCTGATTGTACGTCCACCTTTGAACTTTAGTCTTGTTCCTAAAACTTCGAAGGAAGGACCCAGTTTAGTTTACTCTTACAACAGGTTTGCTGGGGAGGCAGTAGGCCTGTTCTTGTTTTCCTTACAATGGGCCCCAGAACCTACACAGGAAGAATTTTGAGTTGAACGCAAGCTTTTAAGATACCAGAACTACTGGCTCACTTTTTTTTCAGGAAAATGCTTAACTGAGGACACCGACAATCTTTCATGAAACTGAAATACACACTGCAAAAAAAGATGAAATTGCTGAATGTAAAATAAGCCTCCTCTTTTTTTTTGTCGTCTTACTGAGACTAGGTTGTCCGTTGCAGCCCAGTGCTAGGGTTTTCTGTATTTGTCTTGCGCTTGAGTGATGGATTTGTTCATCTTTTTTAGGGTTTCAGCTACCCCGTTTATCCATTTCTCTCTTGGTTTTTCTATTGCCTTCTTTGTGATATTTTGCTATAAAAAAGTCTCATGCAGTTTAGTGTAGCTTCATTCTCAATAGATGGCAGAACCATTTAATTCTTCATCTGTCAATATAATCCAGACATGATCCAATTTACCACTTCTCAGTATGTATCACAAGGATGTAATTACCGACATCAGACACATTAACCAGTTGCCTTTGTGCAGTGACAGCTTTCCAGATGTTTTCATTATGCTTCAGTATCTATCTGTTCAAGGTGTTTTCAGAGCCCTTGTTTGAAGGATATCTCTGAGTAATTCTCAACTTATCTATTCATGACTGATTTCTGCACATCAGAATTAATTCATTTATATAACTCCTCTGCTGCCTCTTGCCATCTGTATTTTGGGAGGGGTATCGATTGGTAACTTTTTTCCCAGCTAATGGCCATTAGGATATTTATAACATCATGTGTGGACGACATTAAATATTATCAGCCTATAGGCCAGACATTTAATGTGGTGATTTTGTAAGGTGGGGGGGGAGTTTCTCTACCCTGGCTTGAGAGTTAAATATGAAGTAACTTTGATGTAAAAATGGCTTGTGTAACTTTTCAGCATCCAGATGTAAAAATTGAGTGGGTTTGTTCTATCAGGTCTGTCTAATATAGTGAAAGAGCAGTGGCTGAAAGCTGTGAATCCAGAACTGGATAGAAAAATTGAGCTTCTGATTAAATCTCATGAGGTATGTATCAATAATTTAAATATTTGTAAAATAACGGATTGGTTTCCTGAGTATTCAGGTTTTTTGTTTTTAAAGATTTTTTTTGGATCTGCTAATGTTATGCAGTGTTATAACAACATAGAGGCACTAATATCTGTAGCAAATGTGCTTGTTGCATAATGTATGTATTCCTTATAGATACCTTATTAAATAGAGTAATGATAATACAAACTACTATCAACTACACTTATGCTGATAAAACCCAGCCAAAAGTTGAAAAACGTTAGCGTTGCCCAGGCCAGCAATTAAGCTCTTTGTTAATTTGATTAACTTATTTGAATTAATTAATTATAAATTTATTTTGCACAAAACATTTTATAACTGATAATCATTTAACTTTTCAGGTTTTAAATTTTAAAATTTGCCAAAATTCATCAATTTCTGAATGAAAATACACAATGAATATTTTGTACATCATTAAACAAACAACTATTGTTTTGAAGTTTGGAAAGGTTGCTGCAAACCCAATGTTTAATAACTATCTTTTCAAAAATTAGGCTATTTGCCAGGTCTTCCATATAAACGTCAACCTCCCACAAAAAATTTATTATTATTATTAGTAATCATTAACCCACACACTACCTTGATCACACATTATGTGACTGGCTGACAGTTCATTGCAGTCATAATTTTTAATGCTCGCTGTCATTCAGTAATTGTACCTGTGCCTTAAATGTAGCTTGAAGCTCCCAATCCATGCATTTCTCTAAAACTCTTTAAGGGAAACAATTATGTGGTGCCTAAAGTAAATTTTTACAGTAATTCCTGGTGCAGAATGCTTAGCAGCCACTGCAATGGCAGAATTTCATTTCACAGTTAGGATGAGCTCTCATTATGGATTATTGGGGGGGGGGGGATTGTTGTTGATACTGCTATCAAAAAACTTTTTTGGTTCCTTTTTCCCCCCACCAATCTAGTCTGTTGATGATGATGATGTAAAACAAGATTACAGAATTTGCGTTTTTGAAGTTTGCTTTCCATTCAGTTTGGTGCAAAAGTAAAAAAAAAAGGGTTCTCATAATTAGATAATTAGTACACAGTAGAAATATGTGGGTGAACGTGCAAGGTTTAACGGGGTGTTCAAATGCATGTGTGAGTGTGTGTATGAAAGCATGTAATCCTGTGAGCATGTATGGTCATGTAAACATGTATATGTCTGTGTTTATGCTTGCTTAGTCTTTGATATGTGTGTTCATGTATGTGTGTATGTATGTTGTAGTGTATAGTTAGTTAGTTAGTTGGGTTATCATCATTGCACTCCGGACATGTCCATAGGTGCTCAGATCCTCCCCTCAGTATGAACCCCAACCTCCGATGGCTAATGGTACCAGTTCTATGTTGATTAACAAGTCTTCTGGCGTGTCTGGTGTGCGTCTCGTTTTTTGCTATGCCGATCTTAATTCCCAAGTCTGCCATTCTGGCGAGTGATGTGGATTTACTGCCACCAAAGTCCTCTATCCTTCCCATTTCTCTGAGGGCATTGATAATATCCGCATGATCCATAGGCTGACCATCGGTAGTGATAGCGGATTCAGCCAACCTGTCAGCTCTTTCATTTCCATTGACGCCTGCATCTCCCGGAACAAAAATAAAGGTGACTCCACGCACAGTGGACTTCTGTGATGATTCAAGCCATTGTCTTCGCAATGAACCTGCCTGAACCCTCAGGATCATACTCATTGTATACACGGGTGTATTTTTGGGTTTCAAGCCAGGCAAACGCTTGCGTCACTGCAATCACCTCCATCGTCATGCTGCTGGTTGTCATGGAGAAGGCGCCGTTGGCTTCTTTGACTGTTCTGCCCGCTGAGCGTGCTGTAAATGCCCGTGCGCTTCTTCTTTGGCGTCTAACGGATTCGTCTGAATTTTCACCGATGAGAGCGTTGACCTCTGCATGTTGTAGTGTATGTACGAGTATAAGTGTATTTGTGCATGCTTTTTCCTTTCTGATACTGGTTAGCTATTGCAGTAGACAGGTAGTGGACAGTACTAGTGGTAAGGTAGGTATATCAGGGACAGCGAAATCTTTATTTCATTTTAGTCCATGCTCCGAATTTAGAATTACCAACTTGGTCATGGGGATTATAGAAGAATATACATTATAAAATTAACACCTATTCCTGGTAACAATTTTGTAGAATAATCTAAAAATTATCCCTTGCTACGCCTCTGGCCAGACACACTCACCCACTGAGTTTTCTACACATTCCTAAAAATGTTTGTTCAAGTTAGTTATTTGCACTGCTATTTTTTTAGCTTGAGGGCCAGATCATATAGTAATTTTACACCGGCTTAGCGGGCCAGTAAAAAAAAAATTTGTTTACTTGACTGGTTTGGTCTGCAGACCATAGTTTGCATATGCCTGATTCATAGGCAAAACAACAGTCTTAGTTTTTCTTTGTGTCCCTTTTCCTTTTTTCTAATCACATTACGTATAAGGAACAGACTGCGAGCCCTGTGTGACATAAAATGGCACAAGGACAATGAAAATTAAAATCACATTGCATAACATCTGACCAAGATTTATGGAAGTCAGAGAGTAAAGTGCGTAAAAGTTTGCATGACTCAATGTTACCCAAAATATTCTTTCCTTGCATCAGAATCTGCAAGTGGAAGCAGCAAGCTGGTTAGAGGAACTATGCAGCAGACGAGCTGTGGAAGAGGTATTCGATGTCAACAAGCAGATGTCGCGCAAATATATGAGAGGTTATTTTGGTTTCACTTTAGCTTATTACTGACTGACACTTCATGTCTTCTCATAATCAATCCCATGTAGGATTGATAGTCACGTATGTCCACTGCCACCTGTCTCATTTATTTGGAGTTATTTCTAATTTGTTCATATCATTAGGCCAAACTATCTAACATCTGTTCTCACTACATCTCCCTCTGCCCTGATATAGTCCAGTTTTCCCTTTTTCATAGTGTGACCAAATAAATAATGTAGATTCACCTTCTTTACACCTTTTATCTGTGTACGGTGTTCTTACTACTTGTTTAGAACATCTTTTACCACTAATTGGCTGACTGTCCAACACTGATTTCCATACACCAGAATATATAGCTCTTTCACCCTGGAAATTCAAAAGGAAAAACTCCACCCGCAACTTCCCATAAATGTGTTTTAAAGAGATTCTTTGTCCCATTTAAAAATACACGGAATCCATGATTTCCAGTCAGCAACAAAACTGGGTTTAAAAAAAAAAAAATTCAGTTCACATGAAGCCTGAGTTTTGTAAAAATGACAGTGGCTCCCATGTCGACCCTGCTTAAAATTTATACCAGACAAAGACCTGAGAAGTAAAAGTGGCTAGTTTGATGTTGATGATACATCTTAGTCTTGCAGCAAACATGTCAATTGATTACCATGGTAACTTCAGATTGATCATGGTAATGACCTGACTCATTCCGGCGGATAGAGATGTACAGAGATGAAAGTTGACAGTGTGGTTTATACATTTCAACAAGAAAAGGATTCATCTTGTTCTTCATTATATGTTGATTTAACACTGTAGTAAAATACCTGACAAAATACAGCGAAATATGCTGTGCAATGTATTGTTTGTTTGTGTCTGAATTATTTAAATTTACAACAGGAAAACATTGTTTTGAATGATTTTATTCCCCACTTCACTGGCTTATTCTGAACATACTGCTTTATTAAAGTTTGATTCTTGACTGAAATGATTCCCTCATCAAGTGGTTTCTGTTGAACATGTGTTCAACATGAGGAAATATGAAGGGGTCTGACTTTGTACATTTTGTTAGTCTTGTCAGTAACTGAACCATCTTCATCACCATAATGCAGAAATTTCCATCCATTTCTCATGGGTAAATACAGCATGGTGTCTGTCCAGGCATTTAAAAAAAAAAACAGAAAACAAGTTCTAAAAAAGTGCAGTTTCAGTCTTTTGATGATGCCATATTCCATATTCAGATTTTTAAAAATGCTTTCTGTCCTCGAGAGTGACCTCTTGCCATTGTGATGTATATTAGTTATTGCGCTTACTACTTTTTACTTGCACTGAGCAACTATTTTTTATCTGTGCCTGTTTTAACCGCACATCCAGATTGACAAACAGTTCGTCTATAATTATTTCATGCAATAGTACGAACAGCAGGGGTGTTAAAGGCCCAGGTTACTGTTTCTAGGGTTTTTTTTCCAGTTTTCTATGACTCGTACAAAACGGGTCATGATATTAGTCACCTGATTTTTTTAAATTTAGGGAACAAAGGGGGTGGGGGGTATAGATGTACAGCAACAAACATTTTCACCAGTTTAAAAATTACTGTTTGAGGTTTTTTCTGAGAGTGTGTGGGTTCATGACCCCCTGGTCACCCTTTTCCTAAGTCACTGACAGTGTTTCCAGGGTGTTAGGGTTATTGGTATCTATTGATTGTGTCCTGTGATGGAAATTAAAGTTATAATCCCACGTTCAGTTCAGATTATTTTGTTAACTGTACTGGTTGGAAGAAATGTTTGTGTGTTAAGATTATAATTGATTAAAACATTAATTTTCATGCGCTAGGGTGTATCAGTTTAGATCAGTGAAATCTCCATATCGACACAGAGCAGTTTAAAAACTACTTTCTTTCATCTAACATCATTATCAGAAGATCCCAGCGATGTTGGCAGCACACTATGATCAGTTGATGTTAATGGCCTACAACAATTAGCTGATAACAGAAATGCATTCACTTCACTTCCTACATCTAATAAACAAACTGATGAACCTTCTAAAAGCACCTGCAACATTTTCATTATCACTATCCATGGCACAGTGAAGTATAGAACACATTCTTTTTGTTGTTAAATCAACAGCATCACCTGTGCATTTATTTATTCCTTTTGTCTGAGAGGTGTTTTTTATCCTGTGGTAGCTGAAAGTGATATCATTTGACTTCTGGACTATCTTCTGTCTCTGTTGAGCCTGCCATCTTCTGTAAATATGCTTGTTTGGTTGTAGTAAAATTGACAAAATGTTCATCTAAAATATGAAGCTACAAATGTGTACATATGTATATATATTAGGTTCATCTATTCCTTTAGATCTGTATAAGGCAGAGGAAGTCCAGTTGCCTCAGAATGTACATCCAGAACTAGAAGCAACCATTGGCCATTTAGCTACTGCTCGTAAGGTGTGTATAAGTAACTTACATGGTTGTAAAAGTAAGAGATTGGTTTTATGGGAAATGTTCATTTTTGTAAGATATCTGATTATGTTGGCTGCTCTGTTATACAGTGTTACCATGATGTGTAGAATTTAATGTATTTTTTTAAATTTTGCACATTGCATGTTAATCACATGTATGTCCAGAATTAAAAAACACAATGCGTTTATACTTTGTTTTATGATCACATGTTAGTTAGCATTTCTCATCGGGTCTAATTCCTAGTAAATGCAACTCAGTTTAGATCAGTAAAGTCTCAATCCACACAGACAGGATATCTGAAATACTTAAATTAACAGAAGTCAGTGTGTGTCAGATAACAAAGGAAAATATACAATAATTTGCTTGAATAAAGACATACATAGTGAAGATTATGAATGACGTATAATCCAGAATTCACTTTTATTGTACAGAATTTTGAGACGGAAATGGCATGTTTTTTGGAACAACTGTTGAGCAGGCAGCGTGTGGAAGAAGAGGTCCAGACTGACTCCATGAAGCAATGTGAGTATTGGAGTGTATGGCTTGTGCTGGACACGGACTTGTTACTGTTAAATTAGTGGTTGACATATTTGACAGTTATCTAACACGGACTGGCTGATAACCTGGGTGTTGGCTGACAGAATAATGGTATATTTAGAGTACAGATTTAAAAAATTTTTTTTGGACACACAACGACAAAATGTTGTTTAATATGCTTGCTCACATGTTGGACACTTAACTGAATGGCAGTTGTTCAGAGCGCCAGACTTATACATTACCAACTGTTTGACTAAACCGATAAAGTACTGGCTGATTTGCTGGAACAAATAAAACTTCAGGGCTGATATTGTTAAAATTGTCGGCCATGCTGACCAGTTTACTAGGGCTGTTTTAAACTTCTGGCTAGACTTTTCTGTAATATCAGTGTAAGTTTGATGTTGTATCTATCGATATCTGTTTCTGGCTATCACACACACACACACTCTCTTTTTCTCTCTCTCTTTCTCTCTCTCTCTCTCACACACACATGCAGATGCACACACACAGACACAGAGATAGAGGATCTATACAGGCCTGTTCTAATAATGCATTAGTTTTGATATTGGCCAACCCTCTGCTGATTTCCATGTGCATGCAGACGGAAAGTTGCAACATTTATTCGTTGCGTGATGTTAACGTTACTAATTTTTCCAGCCCAGGCATGTATTGAAAATGGGGTGGTTTTATTATCTCATATAGATCATAAAATATATTTCTCATGCAGCTAATATTTTATTTTTTTTATTTTTAGTAGTGCAATATTTCTCCACATTAGAATCGCAAAATTTCTGTTTTCACTAAGCTGTTTATTCCACTCCTTACTGTAGTATGTCTCAAGAGTAAAATTGTGAACAACACATACAAGTATTCAGCAGTTTTTGTGCATGTTTTCAGCTGTGTCATCTGTTAAAGTTTTTATCAGCACTGTTCTGTAAAACTCACTAATATATTGATTTCTGCACATCAGAATTTTCTATAAAGTTATACTTCATAAGCCAGAGCTGGGGAACTTTTTTATTGCCAAGAGCTTTCTGGATCTTTATAACATCATTAGGGGGCCGTTCAAAAATTATCACCCTGAAAGTTGGCCTGCTTTTTTGATCAAACATTTAATTGCAACTGCCTTGGTAGACCAGACCAAATAATTTTATAGATTGGACATTTCCCACCCATGAATAAGGCATTTTAATAAATATGAAGCTACAAAGATGTAACAATGTGTAAACTGTATAGATGCTCTATCAGGTCCATCTGAGGAAGTGAAAGATCAATCACCCCAGGCTGTGAATCCAGACCAACTAGAAAGAACCATTGAGCTTTTAATTAATGTTCGTAAGGTATGTGTCAGTAATTTATATAGTGGTTTTGTTTCATTTTAATATCTACCCTTTTGCTAAATTTATACAGCTCAGTTGTAGAGTAGAGTATTAAACTGCTTGTTAGCCACCTGTATCAGGGAGTCTTGCCTCCAGTCCTTAATATATTCCAGAAGACATATTGGCTGCATTGTCATATGACTGACCTCTACAGCTTTCAAGTTACTGTACAACACTGAAACAGAAAATACTTTGTGATATATCAAATACATAAATAACATCACTGTCAATATCCTTATATAAACTGCCTTAACTCTTTGGGTTACAGCATCACAGGCCCAAGGGGTAGTCAAAAGAGATGTAAAATCGGCACACTGCACGTTCATTGGGCTTCTAAGCAGTAACCTATGAACATATAATGCGTTCCCAGGGACTCAAAGAGTTAACTGAAGTTAATAACAGCTTGGAATGACGAAATACCAACATAACCTTAAAAGAGTAAGACTCCATCCAGTTGAAAAATCCATTTGCTCTTTTGCAGTCAGCCGTGCTGCCACTTCAAGAAGATAAGTGGTGAACTAATAGTGCCAGAATTTTAATGAAATGCAAGTCTTACAATGATAAAGGCACCAAAAAAATGTAATATTTTTTACTACTGGTTATATGTTGCCACCATAAAGAGTTTGCAGCCCTAAAGTATTGCTGCGCTGTGTAGCTGCACGTCTAAATGTGGCTTTTGTACTTGTGGTAACATATGTTGGGCATTTAGAATATGGCCCGACACACAGGAAGTGAAATTGCTGCTTGTATTGTAACAGTATTATTTTTTTTCATTGAAGATTTTCGAAATATCCAAACCCAGATAGAAATATTTAAAATGTATTAACTTGGTAGATAACGGGGAGTGACATAAAGATAGTATTTTAAAAAAGACAAATACTTTTAGAAGTTTGAGTCATAAAATATTATTCAGAATCCACTTTTATTGTACAGAATTGTGAAGCAGAAGAGGCAAGTCTGTTGAGCAAACTGTTGAGCAGGCAGAATGTGGAAGAAGAGGTCCAGGCTGACTCCAAGAAGCAGTGTGAGTATCAGTGTATTGTTTGTGCTGGACACATACTTGTCACTGTTAAATTAGTGGTTGACATGTTTGACATGTACTGACTGATAACCTGGGTGTTGACTGACAGACTTATGGCATCATTTGGAGTAGTTTGTACACTGACTGATGAAGTACTACTGGACATGATCATAACTTCACTGAAGGTGCTAGCTAACATACTAAACTCTTAAATAATGATATTTTGACTGGCACAACATGCTACCTCAGTGTTATGTCTTCTGTGCTGAACATGACTTGTTTATATCCTTTTATGATTCCATATAATTTGAAGTTCCATGATCAGTCTTGCACAGCTAGCCAGTTTGTATATTCAGAGTATAGAAGGGGAGTCCTACAACACAGCCTCTGTAGTGGTTGCACTAGATGGTTGCAGGGGACAAGATAATTCTCTGCATCCAACATCTCTCCTATACAGTCCCTTTCAGGTCTCAACTTGCAGGCTTTTAACCTATAGTCAATGTTTCAAACTGAAATGCTTTTTTCATTAATGATTGTGATAGCTAGGTTGCACATTACAATTACAGATTTTATGTTGTCATAAAGTAGGTGTTGTTATACCTTATGGAAATTGTATTTATTTATATCTGTATTTGCAGGCCAAAATTCTATGCAAGTTCAAGTGGAGTCTACGGGTTATCCTCTTCATGCTTGAATTTTCTCTTGTTTCAGTTTTCTGTAACAGGATTTGTTGTGTTTCACATGTGTGAAGTGACCTGCCAGAAGTATTGTTGTATATGAGATACACTGCTGGGTCTTTTAGAGCAGATTGTATAGTATAACCTCATTGATACAAATTACAAAGGACCGAAATTGGAGGCGTTAGCAACTTGCAAAATAAACAGCAAAATGTGATAGATTTCTCCCTGTAGAGAAGGAAACTGCTGTGAACATTCTCAAGCATCTGTATTATGTACAGAGTTTTGAAGTTGACAGGAATAGTAGGTTGCTGGGTTTAAAAAAATCAGAAAGTGGAGATACAGAGCTCTTTGGTCGGCTGTGTTGTCAACGTCCAGCCACAGTCACCAATGCAGAAATTATGAAATGTGCTGGGGGCATTATTCTTACCGATAGGTGAATCATTATTCAACAGCTGTCAGTCAGCAATGGTTGTGCAAGTGCAATTATAAAAACTTAGATTTTCTAATTTTGCACAAGACAGGTTCCTTGAAGTCTCACAATTGACCACTGATTGCAAAGGAAAGCAATTTCTTCTCAATTGTTGGAGTTTCAGTGCTGATAGATAGAACTTTTGTCCAAGATCATTACAGATAATAAAACAGGCATATCATTTTGAACTTGAGACAAAAAGACAGTCAGTGGAGTGGCATCATCGGCTATCACCATGAAGAAAGAAATGCAAAACAACTGCTTCAGCTGGAAAGGTCATGATCACTGTCTTTTAGGACATGAAAGATGCGATTTTTGTGGATGTTATATGAAGAACATAGACAATCAGTTCGCAGTCTTATATTAGGAGATGGAAGAAAACAACTCAGTAAGCGGTTATGCAGTTTGACCATACAAGAATCAAGCAGACCGGCTTCTCCTTCTGCTACCACTCCATCCACCCTATAGTTCTAATTTGGCACCCTCTGATTCTCACCTGTTTGGTCCACTTAAATGGATAAATGAGTAAGGCAAAATCTAGTGCTGGCTAGTATTATACGCACTTATTTCGTGCTGGCATAAAGCCTAAAAGTTTATGTGGAGTATGTTGAATAATGCCAATGTTCACATGACATATGCCTGTATGTGGTATATACATTTTATGCTTTTTGATTAAACAGCTCCTGAGAAAAACGATGTATAATATATATTATTTTCTGAACTCCCTGTGTATATTTAGAAGCCTGTGTACTTATTTTTCTCTCTCCCTGCCCACACTGTGTAACAATCACTTTGTCATGACATCTTTATTTCATTCAATCCTCTGTGGGCACACTTTAAAAAAAAAATAGTGTTTACAGTTTTGAATAGAAACAAGAAATATTAATCTTCTTCTTCTTCGATCTTTCTGTCAGAAAACTTATATCAGGAGGCCGGAAAGCTATCGCGCAGTCCATATTTTCTTATGTACTGTAGTTTTGTCTTCACTGTGGTTGGAACAGGCCAGATTGTGTTTCTGTTGTCAGCATGCAGTTGACAGTGTTAGAGCACATGCTCAGCATTTTCGGGTGCCAAGTTGCAGGGGCACATTTCCGTGTTTCCTACACAACAAAATGTGAACATATGTTGACGAAGTTTGTTGTGCCCTGTCCTTAATCTGAATATTATACACTGTGCATCTCTAGAGAGGCGATGAAGGGTCTTGAGAGAATTTGGTGTGTTTCCAGCCACCTTTCTTGGATCTTCTTCTCTTCCGCCTTTTACCTCATCGAAGTGTCGAGGGGAAATGTAATGTTTGTTGATGAGCTCTGTCAAGAGCACTATTAAGACTGATGTTCATTTCTGTATGGCTGTTTTTAATCCCATCACTCCATATTTTCCGAGGTCTTCCACTCGCTCTATACCCGTTGTAACGTTTTAGCATAGCTCGCTGTAGCAGATAGTACCAGGGTATTCTTGTTAGGTGTTCAAACCACTTCATTTGTTGTTCTTTGATGACCTGTAAGATTGGCTTTATTCCTAGCATTCGTCTGATTTCATGATTTCATACTCTGCCTTTCCTTGAAACTCCTGCAGCTCTTCTAAGGCATTTCATCTCTGTTGTCACAATTTTACGTTCATTGGAGGATGTAAGTGTCCACGTTTGGCATTGATAGCATAGTGTTGGCCAAAAAATAGTTCTGATAAGATTCACTTTAGTACTCTGAGGTATCTGCTTGTGTGTCAACAGGGGAGATAGTTGACCCATTACTTGATTAGCTTTGGCACATCTGGAGCTAATTTCTCTGTCCAGTTTTCCGTCTGTAAAAATTGCTCCCAAATACTTAAATTCCACTGTCTCAGGGTGTTGTTTTTTAATTTAATTTCTAAGTTGTCTTTATGTCTTCCTATCATCCATGTCTCTGTCTTCGTTGTGTTTATTTTCATATTATATTCCTCCCCTTTGTTACTAATTTGATTTAGGTGGTTCTGTAGGCATTCCGTATTTTCTGCTATGAGTACCTGGTCGTTGGCGAAGAGTAATTCTGTAATATCTTCATGATTAAAGTTCGTTTAGCTACATATGGTATCCATGTATTTTATAAAAAGAAGTGTCGATAGTACACAGCCCTGACGCACACCAGAGCTCACTATAAAAGTTCTTGACAACCCTGCCTTCAATCTTATTCAGCATTTACTACGTGTGTACAGGCTTTTGCAAATATTAATGAGATGATTGCTGATTCCTTTTTTTTTCTATACATTCCCACAACATATTCCTGTTGACTGTATCGAAGGCTTTTTCTTGGTCTATGAATGTCAACAAACATTTCTTATCATGTTCTATTGCCCTCTCTGATAGTTGTCTCAATGTATAAATGGCATCTGTGCAACTTCTGTTTCGTCGAAAGCCCATCTGTGTTTCTAAAAGTTGATACTCTATCAATGGTCTCAGCCTTTTTTTGATGATCTTAGCATACATTTTCCCAGTGTGACTGAGAAGTGATATTCCTCTGTAATTAGTACATTCCCTCTTACTTCCTTTTTTTTCCACAGAGGAACAATGACAGCAGTCTGCCAATCTGATGGCATTTCTTGATTTTCCCATGCCACCTGAAATATTCTCCTTAACCATATTGCTCCCGTTTCTCCTGCTGCCTTGATGGCCTCAGCTAGTAGATCATCAATACCTGTCGCCTTTAGTCTAAGGGCGGTTCGAATGACATATTTTACTTCATCCAAAAATATACCTGGTTCTAGTTCCTCTGCTGTTAGTTTCGAGTTGTTTTTATGTTCTTCCCTGCTTTTATGTCCTTTCTTGGATACTAGATAGTATTAATTTGTTAGTCTCTTGGTGGGTCAAGTCACTATTTGGTTGTAATATTAATGGAACATTATTACTGATATTGCTTTTTATGATTTGCTGATTACTGATTTGAGAATCAGCATCGTAGCACACCAGGCATACCCATATATGCTCCAGCTTCAAAGCAAATGTCCTAAAGTGTAGATGCTAACTGTTCCCATAGCACACAGATTATATATATTCTCTCCTTTCATGTGACCCTCTTTGGTGGACCCACATCTAATTTCTCATTCACACATTCTTAAATACGTTTCATCTAACATTGTCTGTTATCAGCATTCATTCATAAATGGTCTTTATAATGTCTTCTTTATCCAGTATGAGTGTGTGTTTTTTTTAGTCGTAGCCAGACAATCTGCTTTTTCATTTCCTCACACTCCTGTATGTCCGTGTGAGTCTCTATAATGTTGGCATGATCATGCTCGGTATCCATTCCTGCCACTTCTGGACATTCCACAGTATTTACTGAGAATCAGACACTAATTCCTCTGGTAACTCTATATTTTGCTATCGATTTAGGTTTGAAGTTGTAGATAATAAAGCTCTGTTTTCTCCTGCCACAATTTTTCAATCACTCTAGCTGAAAATTCCAGTCAGATCTTTCACCCTGATAAAAAGAACAATCAGTATATACTATTGCATAGTCCAGCGTTTTCCTTACCAGAGCATGTTGTAAAGCGAGGAAAGAAAGATGATACAAAATCAATTTGTTGTTATCATTCTTTTCCTTTTATTATAGAACTAGCTGTGCTCGGCCACGCGTTGCTGTGGCCAGAATGGTGAAATGGAAAAGACAGAAAATAGCTCTCAGCTAACAGTGTCTGTCATAACCCTCACCATCCTTCCCTCTCCCCTTCACCCAGTCATATCTCCCTCTCCGAAAGATTTAAAAATCATCCCTGGCGAAAGTATTAAAATAGAAATAGTTAAGAAATGAGAACTTGAAAATAATGTGTTAAGCTCTCTCAGCTAACAATGTCTGGCATAACCCCACCCCCCAAATAATATTTCCCTCTCCAAAGGAATGAAAAATCATCATTTGGCGACATTATTAAAATAAAAACAGTTAAGAAATGATAACTGTAAAATAATGTCTTAAGCACTCTAAGTTAACAGTGTCTGGCATCAACCCCCCCCCCCCCCCCCCCCCCCCCCTCCACTAATCATATCATCCTCGCCGAAGGATGGGAAAGTCATCATCTGACGAAATATTGTAACTAAACTGAGCTTGGCATCCGTGTCCACCCAGACAAAAATGGGTAGCATTAATGTGTACTGAGAAGTAAGTGTAGCCAGTGTAACAGCTACCACATCACCCATCCAGTACCAGTACTACTGCTACCACTACCACCACCTTCAGAACAAAAACAAAAAACAGTCACTACTGTCTGTGCAGATCGGTGTAGCCAGAGGAGTTAGCGCCGCATGTTGTCGCCATGGACTGTTTAGTGTAATAGAGCTCCAAACAAAGAAAAAGAAAAAAAAAAACTCCATCACCTAACCAGTGATGGAACCCACCGGCTATAAACTCCAGTGGAAAGACCTGGTTGTTCATCCATTTCTGGATTTTGGTTTTGTTCCAGGACCTGAGTTTTGCGTTTGCATCTGTTTTACAGATCTGACTTATTTGTATGGAGATTGCTGGTTCCTTGCCTCTCAGGCAGATGCACTCCAGTTAGTCGACTCTTTCAACATGCTTTTTGGGGAGGCAGTGGGTCTATTCTTGTTTTCCATATAATGGGGCCCCGGAACCCACATGGGGGAGCAGTCTTAGTTAACAGCTTCTGTCATCAGCGAATAGTTTATGATCGAGTGAAGCGTCGCAGGGAGGATAAATGGGACTTTACTTAAATCGGATGTCTTAGGACGAAAGGCGCAGATATCGCAGCCTAGCTGTAAACCACAACACAATGTGCCAACAGCCCTCTTAAGGGAAAAAGAAAAATTAGCACCCAGTGGGTAATCGAACACCGGTCACCCGCGTGACGGGCGGAATACTTACAACTATACTATCTGAGGCTGAAGAGTTTGGTTCCGATATCGCAGCCTAGCTGTAAACCACACCACAACAGGCCAACCACCCTCTCAAAGGCGAACGAAGATTACCAGTCACATGACCAACATCACGTCGCCGCTAACGCAGGCTAGCTGTAAACCCCCAAACCGAGTGGGGGGAGGCGTATATATGGCAGCCTAGCTGTAAACCACAACACAACATGCCAGCCGCCTAGTTAAGGGCCAAAAAAAATATTTAATCACCCAGCGGCGCATTGATGGCCGGTCACCCGCGTAACACGCACATATACAACTACGCTATCAAGGACTCAAGCATGTGCCTAATTATATCTCCCTCTCCAAATTATTGAAACTTTATTATGTGGCGACATTGTTAAAATAGAAATAGTTGAGAAATGAGAACTGTAAAATAATGTTAAGTGTCTGGCATCAACCCCACCCCGTGACAATCATATCAACCTCTACGAAGTATGGGAAAGTCAGTGCCTGACGAAATATTGAGCTTGGCATCCGTGTCCACCTAGACAAATGGGTCGCAATAATAGAAGTAAATGGGGCCAGTGTAACAGCTACCACAGCACCCATTGAGTACCAGTACTACTGCTAACACTACCACCACCACCGTCACAACAACAACACAAAACGGTCACTACTGTCTGTACAGGTCGTTATAGCCAGAGGAGTTGGCGCCGCATGCTTTCGCCATGGACTGTTTAGTTTAAGTGTGTCCCAGACATAAAACTCCATAACCTAACCAGTGGTGGAACCCACAGTAATATTCCGTGATTTAAAAGGAGAAGTACACTATACTCACAAATGGTGGAAATAAAAACCCGCACTCGTCATCTCTCCCTCTCCGAAGGGACGATGTTTAATTAACCTTGGCATCCGTGTTGACACAAGCCAAACTGGACCGTAAGCCAGTTAACAGTTTCTGTCATCAAAGAATAGTTTTTGATCGAGTGAAGCGTCGGAGGGAGGCTAATGTGGACTGTACTGAAATCTGATGTCTTTGGGCGTAAGGCGCAGATGTCGCAACTTAGCTGTAAACCACAACACAAGTGCCAATCGAACCTTCAGAGAAAAAAGAAAAATTAGCACCCAGCGGGGAATCGAACACAGGTCATCCGCGTGAAGGGTAATATACTTACAAGTCTGAAGACTTTAGGTCAGATATCGCAGCCTAGCTGTAAACCACAACACAACGTGCCAACCGCCCTCTCAAGGGCGAACAAATATTACCCGTGACATGAACATTGAGAATCATGTCGCCGCTATCGCAGGCTAGCTGTAAACCCCAAAATCGATCGGGGGGGGGGGGGTGTAGATATTGCAGCCTAGCTATAAACCACAACAAAACGTGGCAGCCACCCAGTTAGGGCCAAAAAAAAACATCCAGCGAGGAATCAAACCCCTATCACCCTTGTAAAAGGCGAAATGCTTACAACTAACTACACTACTGAATACTCCAGCATTTAGTAGAAATAAAAGTATATAATAATAACGTGAAGTTCGGTGTTACACAGTCAAAGGTGGCCAATCGACTAAAAACAAATCCGGGCCGGCAACGAAATAACTAATGAAATGATCTTGCTGGAGCTACGTCGTTCATGGTTTGTGCAATTTTATGACAAAAAATCACGCTTTCAGTCAGAGGCAACGTTGTGTGAAAATTTGAAAGCAATCGGTTCAGTAGTTTCCGAGTTTCGAGTTAACAAACTCGGAAAATTAACATTTTATTTAATATACTAGCTGTACACGGCTACGCATTGCTGTGGCCCAGAATGGTGAAATGGAGAGGAAAGGAAATAGCTCTCAGCTAACAGTGTCTGTCATTCCCCCCTCTTCTCCCCTCGACAGTCATATCTCCCTCTCCGAAAGATTGAAAAATCATCCGTGGCGAAATTATTAAAATAGAAATAGTTAAGAAATAAGAACTTAAAAATAATATTTTAAGCTCTCTCAGCTAACTGTGTTTGGCATAACCCCCCCCCCCCCCCTTTTTTTTTTCCACCAATCATATCTCCCTCTCCGTAGGATTGGAAAATCATCACCTGGCGAAGTAATATCTCCCTCTCCGAAGGACTGAAAAATCATCCAAGGCGAAATTATTGAAATAACAATAGTTGAGAAATGAGAACTTTAAAATAATATTTTAAGCTCTCTCGGCTAACTGTGTCTGGCATAACCCCCCCCCCCGCCCCTCACCCCCCCCCACACCCCCCCCCCCCCAAATTATAGCATCTTCTCCGAAGGATGGGAAAGTCACCGTGTAACGAAATATTGTAACTAAATTGAACTTGGCATCCGTGTCCACCCAGACTTAAATAGGTAGCATTAACCTATACAGAGAAGTAAATGTTGCTAGTGTAACAGTTACCACATCACCCATCCAGTACCAGTACTACTGTAACCACTACCACCACCACCACCATCACAACAACAGCAACAAAAACTGTCACTACAGTCTGTGTAGGTCAGTGTTGAAAAGAGGAGTTAGCACCGCATGCTGTCGCCACGGACTATTTAGTTTAATTTTGTTCCCGACATAGGAGATCCTACAGTTTTTACACTTCATAAGCCCGGCTCGCTAGCGTAGTCGGTTAAACTTGACTTCACGGCGACCGAGTGACGAACCCCATGTTGTCCGGGTTCACGCCCGGTAGCTGGCAGAAAAGCCACATTTGTCCGAGATTTACCGTCTCTATCATGGAATCAAAGCCGAAGGGTTGCAATATCCATAGTACCGAGCCAAAGGATTAAGAACTGGTTTCTGGATATTTAAGAGAAAAAAAATTTATATATATCATAAACAGTCTGGACTCCAGAAAATATAGTGGTCAGCTTTACAAAATAACAATTACAATAAATAGAGAACACTGCAGTTACAAGCCTTTATCAGCAAACAAAATCCACACACACAACACTAAGCAAATGACCAGCAGATAACTACATTAAGCTATCGAAATATTTTTAAAGAGATATGCACCTGCATCAAAATACTCTGATATCTTAAATGATGTCTTTGGCAAGCTGCAAAAGATAACAATAAGATGTCGACTGAAGTGGGGGAGGGGGGGGGTGTGTTGAAGTTAGTTAGTTAGTTAGTTGGGTTATCCTCATTGCACTCCGGACATGTCCATAGGTGCTCAGATCCTCCCCTCAGTATGAATCCCAACGTCCGATGGCTAATAGTACCAGTTCTATGTTGATTAACAAGTCTTCTGGTGTGTGTCTCGTTTTTTGCTGTGCCGATCTTAGTTCCCAAGTCTGCCATTCTGGCTAGTGATGTGGATTCACTGCCACCAAAGTCCTCTATCCTTCCCATTTCTCCGAGGGCATTGATAATATCAGCATGATCCATAGGCTGACCGTCGGTAGTGATAGCGGATCCAGCCAACCTGTCAGCTCTTTCATTTCCATCGACGCCTGCGTGTCCCGGAACAAAAATAAAGTTGACTCCACGCACAGTGGACTTCTGTAATGATTCAAGCCATTGTCTTCGCACTGAACCTGCCTGAACCCTCCGGATGTGTTGAAGTGTTATACAGAACCTGCATGTAAAACATGGACAGGACAATAAGCAGACAAGCTAAAAAAAAAAAAACATTACTCACAGTCAAGATGTGGTTTTTTTTATAAGAATGCACCTTTAGCGTAAAAGTTTTTTTTTTTTTTTTTTAGAATGCTTAGGTAAAATTCCAGCATACCGCTGTTTGTTTATATAAATCTTAGAGAGAACGATATTGGAAGGGTATATGCCAGGGAAGAGAAAAGCCAAAGAGAAGATGGGTGAAGGATGGGGCGGATGATCTCCAGGTGGGTGTATCGGACACGGGACATCTTGCTTGTGATCAAGAAGATTTCCGGAGGGTTGTTATGGGAGCAAGGTTCTGCAAAGCACATGCAACTGGCGGACTGACTACTAGAACTACATATCAGACCTTTCCTCTGCAGCCCTTCTACAACGAATGACAGAATTTAGGTTTAGCAGCTGTGCCTCTGAAACAACAAGAATACATTTTGGCCTGCCACAAAATCACCCCCCCCCCCCCCCCCTCAATGCCTACGCTGTGAAAATCACAGAAGGAGGGAGGACATTATCGAATGCTGATGACGTTTTGGTGTACCGTTTAGGACAAGGACAGGTATGAGGTTGCAGATGAACTTCAGTCTGAACCTGACCGCATAACCAGTTGGTGTGGTGAGGCAGGAGCACAGGTCAACCTAACAAAGGCAGCCGTGACATGGTTCTCGCTAAACAACCCTATCATCAAAACTGTAACACGAAATCTAAATTTATGTTCGGAGGTAGTGGAAAGAGCTTCTGCAATGAAATATATGGGAGTTCTTTTTGATCGCAGTCTGGCTTTTACTGGGCACTTAGACCATGTGGTAGCGAAGGCTAGGAGGGGTTTGGCAGCTATGAGGGTCACGGCAGCAGCAAACTGCGAACAGCGAAATCTCTATCTTTTATACCAAAGTCCGGTTCATTTCAGTATCGAGTATGCTCTGGCGATCCTTCCTCTTGGCCAGACTCAGTTAGAGAGACTGGAAAAGATATAAAACGAGGCTATGCGCATTATACTTGGGTGCACTAATGATATAGCACGCAGAGCAGTGCGGTACCTCCTCGATTTTCCATCAATGGAAGCTAGAATGAGGATCTGTCGAGCACACGCCTAGTTCCGAGTCATTACCGACACACAACATCCACAGTGAAATCAAGAAAAGAAAAGGCAGCAGATTAAAGAGAGGAAAATTAAAGATGGGTCAGGCCGAGGATACTATACAAGAGGTTTGCCCACTTGAGGACATAGAACTTGGAGAGAAATGGGTACGTGTACCACCAGAGTGTCATACGTCCTTGGAAGTATGCATCAAGCTGAAAAGAGAATGTAGACAACAAAATCCAGTAGTTGGGAGAGCAGAAGTGCAGGCCTTGATATGTGAGAATTCTCATGAGGGCTATGCGATCATCTAGACAGACGGGTCTGCCATTCGAAATGTCAGGAATTCGTAGGCATTTACGGCTCATGTGGGAGGGAGAAAGAACTGCCAAACAAGACTGGTGCCTTCGCATTGACGACAAGCAGATTGACTGTAGAGGTCATGGCAACAACTAAAGCATTGGCCTGGCTAGAAACACAGACTTTCGCCCTGGTATGCTTTCTAGCAGACTCAGTGAATATGCTTAAGAAGATCGAGAAGGGTTGCATATGAAGAGAATGGATTGAGTCCCTGAATAGATCTAGGCAGACAAAAATAAGCGTCATTTTTTGTTCTGGGGCATTATTGTGTAAAGGGCAATAAACGAGCTGACAGATTTGCGAGTGACGCTCACGTGGGAGACGGACGAGCAATGCACAGGGCTGACATACTTAATGCCCTACGAGAGGCAGCTCGGTTAAACGAATGAAGAAATGAATGTGAATCTGAAATACTGATGAGTCTACAGAACATAACATCAAAAGGATGAAGCCAGACAAAAGCACTATACAGGGACCCAAGAAATAATAAACCAACACAAAATTGGTGTCATCAGCCACTACACGCTGATGGAGATTCTTCAAATCCAGTGACTCGCTGCAGCCCACGGCTGGTGTTCGAAACCGGGCGGTTCCCGGGGCTCACCCAGCCTCTAAGTAATGGGTACCAGAGTTAACACTCTTGTGTAAACGGAGGAACGTCGATGTAGCTACGGAGCTGCGTGCGTACGGCGACACAGGCGGACAGTTTCTTATCAGCTGTCCGTACTGGTGGCAGAGGACTTATGGTTTATAACCGTGTGCAGTGACGCAGGTTCAAATCTCCTGACTTTACCTTTTTACCCTTTTGAGGGAGATACTAAAAAGGGGATCTAAGCACTGGATGGTTCGAAGTGCGATGATGATAATCTGACTACTAACTAATAAACTTTTAAAGGGGGAAGGGGGGGGGGGGTTGTCGTATATGGAAAACGCCATAAATCTGCCACAACAAAATAACATTTTTTTTTTCTGTCAACCACTTTAAAAAAAATAGCGCCAAATTTCTCGCATCTGGCATTTAAAATGTCAAACTGGAAACTCTCACAGTTTGTGGACAATTTCCGGTTTGTTTAACTAAAACGTAAAATGAGACAATAGCTAGATAGTTTTAAACGGCGGCCAGTACAAAAGTGAGGACGGTCAGGCGTCAGCTTGTGTTCATTTTGTCTGTACAATCACCACACGTGGGCACTCTCGGTTTAGTTGATTCATACCAGTTCTTTATGGTATTATTTCAGAGCACGTTGGAACAAATTCGAAGCGTCCAGTTTTAGATTAAATAAATTGTCAGTCACAGTTGAATTTCCATACTTATTTTTTTTCAAGTTTTGTTTTAATTTGATCGCAGCCAGCGGTTGATATCATATAACTCAAAAAAGCTGACACTTAAGTAAGGTAAGTTGTATAGACGGAGGGCACTTAATGATATCATTAGCAGTAGTAGTAGTAGTAGTAGTAGTAATTTAATAAACAGCGATATTACTAATAAACAAAGTCCAAGTCAATCACACAAACCAATACCTGCCTGTGACAATACAATACACTGAATGGCCATGATAAACTCTTAGGTAGCATAAAACTTTAGAATAAAACTAAAAGCAGAACACACAATGGCTTAGTTGCTTGACCATATGCCTCATGGTATTGAAAGTTGTAGGCTCTCTGGATATCGTTGCCTGCGCTATTAGTCGTAAGAGTCGACTAATTGGGGAGCTTCCTTTGAAGTCGGAGTGCATCTGCCGGAGAGGCAAGGAACCAGCAGTCTGTATTCAAGAGAATGAGATCTGTAAAACTGATGCACACGCAACACTCAGGTTCTGGAGCAGGACTGTAGTTCAGTAGTGGACGAGCAACCAGAACCTCCGCCAGAGTTTACAGCTGGTGAACGCAAAGAAGAAAAAGAAGAATTTGTCACATGTAAATTAAAAACGATATATACCAAATACTGTATATACGTTATTTTTACATAGGGGATAACCACATCATCTGATATCTCTATTATCACAGGTTTCTCTGACTCAAACTGTTAACTGACATTTAATATGGAGGGCTTTCAGAAACAGTTCCAAGCATTGTCTTTTCAATGTAAGTATTATCTAAAATGCCAATGTTTCAACTTCACATACCTATCGAAATGCATACATATTCCTAACATGTACCCATGTACACTCACATGCAACTAAAGACACACATACATACCGAATAACAACAGCTGATGTTTTAAAATAGCCTTTTCAGTTCCACAGTTTTGAATTTACGTTTTTAAGTTTCTCTAGATGGGATTGCATAAACATGTCGTTATTGTAACAGAATCTGAAAGTTGAAAGCATGCTGAGAAAAGTGAAGACAGGGATGCTACGATCAGAGTGGCAAGCTTCACTGGGAAGGTCACGGGTAGTGAGCATAATTTAGATCTTTTCTTCAGGCAATGCCAGTGTAGTGGGTAATAAACAGGCCAGACGGATTGGCTGGATCTGCACCACTGGGTGGTGAACTGATACATGACAAGGCAGATGTCATCAAGGCCCTTTAAGAAGAAGTAACAGAATTAGTAGAGAAACAAGATTATTATGGCCTGGAGAGAATGAGGCACCTGGGTGTAACCAGAGGGTCTGACCATTTCACTACACTCAGAGGAAAGACAAGATGGACATATAACCAGATTGTGACCGGTACCTGTAGTATTGGAAATCTGAGCAAGCTGCTGAAGATAAGGACGGAGCCTGAATGGGAATGCCCTGAGTGCTGCGATGTCAATTCTTGACTCTAGAAGGGACTTTGCGGCAGAGTTTAACACCATTACATAGGTTGTAGAGCTGAAATTGACAAAATTTTATACAAAGGAAATGATATCTTGTCAAAGGGCGTAATCTTTAAGATCACATAACCATATCTTACAATATTACCATAACTAAATAGACTATGTTGATATTGGATGTGTTTGGCCGAGATGCACCATATTGCAGCAACATGCCTACCGTCTTTTTGTAAGTGAACGCAGAAGACAGCAAGGTGCAGATAGCGCAGCCTGGCTGTAAACCACAACATAGCTTGCTCACCTCTATTTTCAGGGCAAACACAGAAGAAGAAAATATTGGGAAAATATTTAAGTGGTACACATTAAATAAAAGAGTGTTAAAGTGTTATGTAGAACCCGTGTTATATGCATGCGAATCATGGAATTAAGCAGGCACACAGAAAAAACATTAACTTGCAGCAAAAATGTGTCTGGTATGCCTGCAAAAGAAGATTCAAATGTGGCAACAAGTTTTACTAGAGTCCAGCAGATAACAGGAATTCAGAGGAACTAGCTGCAGTATATATACCAAAAGAGAAGTCGCCTAGTGTTGGCGGCTTGATAGCCCGCCTGTGGATCGGAAGGTCGGAAAACCACCATAACTCACAGGTCGACCCAGCCTTGAATGGGTACCAGGTGCAGTCCTGGGAAGTAGAGGGTGCCTGCGTGATGCTGACCACATCACCAACCAAGCGCCGATTGGTTTAGAAAAATATAGGTCTAACTAAAATGCCTAGTACTCCTAAAGTTGTGGAAAAGGGTCCTTTTGTATATACCAAAAAAGATTTATAATAATTAT
>CAJHNH020000729.1:170000-217500 GCA_905116865.2 Candidula unifasciata
TGCTTTGTCTGACAGGGACATAATAATGTTCTTTGGAGCTTCCGGAAACTGTTCTAAGGTTTAAATATACATTGAAAAATGTGGGTTAATTAGTGTTGAAAAAACTTCATAAGTCAAGGTCATTCTGCCACCTGTATATGATGCTAGCCCCAAAGTTAGTGGTGTGGTCAGTAACAGCAGGCCACATTTAGCTCTCACATTTCCCATGATCAATTTTAATGTTGGGTCAATCTTGGACTACAGTATTGAAAATCCATCTTGGTGGTCAATTGGTGTTATAAAAAAAAACAGAACTGTCAGCACAGCTGTTCAGGTGCCCTGCTATTAAGCTTCATGAGATCATCACTAATCTGTTTTATGATTCCTGTTATCCTCATAAAGTGGGTTACATTACACTGGTGTGTCAGTAGATCTGATTTTAACAACTATTGTGACAGGTTTGCTTCCCCTAAGATTTGACTGTCCCTAGGAAGCAGGTATTCGTTACCCATTGCACTTTACTGTTGAGACACAGAGGGATACAGACAGACAAAATTATTGATTACAGTTTAATGAAGTGAACATTGTGCACACCATCCATTGTATGGATCTGTTTCATCAGGTTTATATGATGTTGTGGAAGACCAGTCAACACCATCTGCAATAAAATACACCAGGGAACATCTTGAAGAAGATTATACCATTCTGGCTAAAGCTTCCAAAGTATGTATTAGTTGTGTGTCACTTGTATACTCGTAAATACTGAAAGAAAGATAGCCAATGATAATAGAATGAGTTGGATCGGAACATGTACGTTGATATTTACACCCAGGTATAAAACAAAATTAAAGCTAATTTTCCTTGAAAAAAATCTATGCAAAAGCAGTTTTTTTTAATCCCACATCTTTTTTGCCTTGCATTTTGCATGCTTAGGTCAGACCGTCAGGTGGGTTGAGATACCAAATAGAATCAAAATGGCAATGTATGACACTGGTTAACCAATGAACATGTAAGGATAGCCACAAGAACTTTACAGCCGGATACATATGCACTTGAGGCATGAGTGAATAGATGGTCTGTTAGCATTAACAATGAAAGGAATATTTGACAAGAAAGAGCAGGATAGTATATAATGCAGAATGGCCACCCTCAGTTATATCGATGAAGAATACCTACAAGAACAATAGGTCCGAGTCTATATAGATGGGTCCGCAAGGAGTGCAGTTAGAAATTTTGGTGCTGGAGTGTTCATAGAATTCCCAGATGGTACTAGGGATAAGTCCAGTGTACGAACCTGGAAGTACTGCCATAACTTTGATGCAAAAACTCAAGATAGCAACAGAAAAACTGCTAAATACCAATCCTGACATTTTTACCAGAGCAGTCCCTTCCAATGTCATTGGTTGACAAATACAATAAAATAAAATTAGACCAGAATTTAAATATGCCATTTCTGATTGCTTTTGACATGCTGGTTTCAAATATCACAAATTTATCAATTTTTTTTTTGTTGTAAATGGCGAGTTTACATTACAGCAAAACAAATAATGTATGCTTTTTAAAATCCTTCATTAAACAGTTAGTTTTTCTATTTCAGCTTTTTATAAATTCTTGTTGCATACTCAATTAATAGATATTTCGTTACTTGCCAACCTGCGAGTGTGCCTCACCGATGGGAACTAAACTAGATGGCTGGGACTCACGAGCGACAGCTACCGCGTCTCCTGCAACTTCCTCCAATTACTGTACTCGTGAGGCGCCTAGTTTAGTCCCCAATCCCGCGTTTTGCGCATGCTGAAAAAGTGTGAGGACCAAAAAGGAAGAGAAGAACACTTACCCGTTATTAACGTCATTATATGTGAAAGTTCTGACACACAAGTTGCTTTTATCGTCTGCAAAAAAGCTCAAAATTATCGTCTGCTGCTACTATCGTCTGCAGAAACTGTCGGTATTTATCGTCTGCTACTAGTACCGTGTGCAAATGTTGATATTGATTGTCAAGTAACCCTAGTTTTGCTGCGATTTGTTACTTGGCAGACAGTCCGTATTTTAGATATACGCGAACACCGCCGTTCGGATAACAATAAAAAAAAATATTTAAAGTTCATATATAACACTTGTACCTTTTCTGTAATTATTTGCTGTTTGAGCTTTGTTTGCTTGATTCTTGTAGTCATGGTATAAAATTGTAAATAACTGTAGCTAAAGATAATTAGCTGAACTCGTTTATCTAAAACATTATGTGATTAGATATACATAACATACATAAAATTTTGATAAAACACGTCATTCTTAAAATATTTTCTATTTAATGCTCATATTGCATCATTCTTATTAAAGAAATGCATATAGAGTTAGTCCCACTGCCTCAATTAAATTGGTATGTAGTTATCGCCTACATTCCACTGACGCAGCTCAGAATCCATCTTTTGTCAGATTACACTATAATTTGTTTGTGGCGGTATCAGACACTAGTGTCAATATCTCCGTTCAGAATTGATTTATAGGTTTCATTGAGGTATCATTGGACTGAATATTTTAATCTCTTTCCAGCTGTGACGGGTTTCATAAGTAAAAACCCAATATATAAAACTTCACTAGCATCCTGAGTTAAACCAACCTAGCAGCCGGCTGGTACCTGAGGTATGGAGTAACTCCTTATATAAATCACAATGGCCTTGTCTCTCATGTCTGTGATTGAGATCACCGCCCCACATCTGCATTTGATACAGTAGACACAGAGATAGAACTGTGGCATCTAGATAGCCTTAATGAAATTAAGAGGAACTTATACAATGCGCTGGCAACTGTAAATTGCTTTAAAGATGTTTCAATGAATATACTGCTTTATACTGCTTTTAACATCAAATAAAAAAAAAATGATTATGTGTTAGTGAATCAAGCTAATGTGTTACTGACCACCCACAAGTACTACAGGCTAGGCTACAACTGGACAGTTTGCCAGTGTTCTGCTTCAGAATACACGGAATAGCCATATATGGTATAAGGATCTCAGAAACATCTCTAAGTGGCCTGCAAGAATGCATACAGATTAAAAGATCCAGAGAACTATCCACTATCCAGAGACTTAGTATGTTAAGATAATAAAAAATTGTATTCCCTAGAGCTGAGGCACATTAATTTTCACAATTTTCAAACAAAAAAAAACCTCACTGAACAAGTGGAAAGTAGCATGAACATCTTCTTTCAAAACAAATACGAACAGCTGAAAATTTGAATGGCTAATATTATTAATGTCAAACAATATACTTTCTCATGCAGGATCTCCAAGAAGATCAGGCACATCTCTATAAGGACTTATCAATGAGATTTTCGATGAGCCAGTCTTATACAGAAGAGGCTGTGGCATACTCCAAGACAGGTCATTATTTTTGCTGATCACTGTTAATGTGCTGACTGCATGATAATAAATTTTCTGAAGACATAATAACCAATGACACTTAAGACAACAAGAATTAAAGAAACAGATCAGCATATATATTTAGGTAGCAGTTTTGACAAAGAGATACTGGCAAAGCAACAGCAGCTTTTAAAAGTCAAAACAAAATATGAACTCTAAATTATATAGTGTTAAAACCAAGTTACATATTTTTTATGTCTAATTGTCACATAACAGGTCTGTCGCGTGTCTTATTTAGGGTTTCCCCTAAAACAGAAAGACACTCTGAAGCAGTAATATTGCTAAATAGTAGCTTACTTTGGTCTAGGCATTGTCCCGCAGCTCCAGTAACTATTCAACGCTACTTCAAAGAGAACTAAAATTATAGATCCCACCGACTCAATGAATAATCGAGGGTCAAACTTGGCCCGACTTCCTCGCTACTTGAAAAGCACAAGACTGGACAACTAATTAACAGATACAGCAGATATAGTGTCTGGTCCTGTATAACTACTGCATAACTATTTGACAGATACAGCATCTTGTCCTGTCTAATTACCACACAACTAACTGACATATACAGTGTCTGGTCCTGTCTAACTACTGCATAACTATTTGACAGATACAGCATCTTGTCCTGTCTAATTACCACACAACTACTGACATATACAGTGTCTGGTCATGTCTAACTATGGCACAACTATTTGACTGAGACAGCATCTTGTCCTGTCTAATTACCACACAACTAACTGACATATACAGTGTCTGGTCCTGTTTAACTACGGCACAACTATTTGACAGAGACAGCATCTTGTCCTGTCTAATTACCACACAACTAACTGACATATACAGTGGCTGGAGATGTCTAACTACTGCAAAACTATTTGTCAGAGACAGCATCTTGTCCTGTCTAATTACCACACAACTAACTGCTATATGCAATTATAAAAATGCCCTCATTTTCCCTGTTGACCTGTTTCAGTATGGTAGTTGCAAGAGTTTTTCAGAGAAATATCATCTTATGTTCACTGTTGTTTTAACTCTCCCTTGTTTGATTCACATTTTAATTAACACTTTATATATCCTGTCTAGTTCATTAAAAATGCAATAAATGCATGCTTACATGCGCGTATATACTTTTTGTGTTTTGCCCGAAATAGATTATCTGTATCTGCAGTGTTGACATATATTCACATTACACACACACTTTCTTTTACTACATGTATACTTACATACATTACAAACATTACAAATGTATGCACCTGAAGATTTGTCATGATTTATCTCATTCAACTCAAATTGAATTTATAGGCTACAAGCATGTAAAACTATGTATTGTTTAAATCAGTTCTACCAGGGAAAGTGCAAGAATGGTTCATGGCTTCAGCGATAAAATTTACCAGGCAACAGTTGAAGGAAGATCATGACACTTTGATCAAAGCTTCAAAGGTCTGTAGATATAACATGAACCCTTGACATGTTAGAGTCATGGAGGAGTTTTGATAGAAGCACTAGCACACAAAACCTGCGATCTTTCTCTGTCTTCTGCTTGATGAATAAGTGTATAATAACTAGGGCTGTACCAAATATTCGCTTTGTATTTACTTCGGGGCCGAATAGTGGACCTATTGACTATTCGGTATTCGGCCGAATAGTTGCGGTTGGGCCGAATACGAATAGTGGTTACCTTACACCCGCTTCTGCAAGCACGGCCTTACTGCTGACAACATGGAACGATTGGTTTTGTTGAAAGCCAATGCAGCTTTCCTGCATTAATTATGCTGTCAGTAACAATTTCCAAGTTTAGTTACTTGTTATAATACTTTTGATTTTTTCATTTCTAGTTATTAGTTACCACAGACTGACTGAAGGATGCAAAACATAAAATGTTTTTAAATGTTTACTATTCTGTACGAATACTAACTAGACATGGAAATAATATAAACTCCGGCCACATCCAGATCGATAATATGAAAATGAAACGAACGGAAACATATAAGTACTTGGATGCAAACTTCAACTGCTCCAACATGCTGAGAGAAGAAATACAATCTAGAATTAAAGTATACTATGCCCTTCAACATCTGCCTGTCTCACAACACCAAGATCAAAATATATAAAACGCTGATAAGACCAGTAATTTTATAAGGCTCTGAAACTTGAAGCAGAAATAAAAGAGATGAGGCCTTATTACAGGTTTTCGAAAACAGTCTTACGACAAATCTTTGGACCCATTAAAGATGATAACAGCGGGGAATGGAGAGTGAGAAGCAACAACGTAACACATATTCTATTTAAATCACCATTGATCACTGGCATGATGAGAGCTAACAGACTAAAATAGTTAAGGCATTTTGAAAGAATGTCAGATGACAGAGAAGTAAAACTGTATACACCTGAGAGAGAAATGGGCGTAGACCACGAGGCAGACATAAAAGCAGTTCAGGAGATAATATCCAGCCAAACCTGCAAACAACTGGTGTCACAAATTGTGTAGAGAAGACCAGCCAGAGAGATGAATGGAGACGAGTTATATCTGCAGCAGTAATCCTCAAATGCTCAAAATAATAAAGAAGAAAATAACTATTCTGTGCTACTTTATGTGAAGTAAAAGTTCAGCGTACATTTGACATTATGAATGCCTTTTTAAAGATATATTTTATACACCGTCACTATTCATATTCGGCCGAATAGTTGGTCCCGCTATTCATATTCGGCCGAATAGTGAAAGTCACTATTCGGTACAGCCCTAATAATAACCTTTTTTTTTTTTTAACCAGTAATGTTTTTTTTTTGGGTTTAGAAACAATAAAAAAGGTACCATATATTGAATTATATTTATTTATTTCACAGATCAGAGGGCAGTCATCTGACTAGTTTTCGTGAGTTTGTCCAACACACCTTTGAAAAACTCCAAATGGAGCCTGTCTAATTTGTATTATTCTGGTTTCTTTTTTGTTTGCCCTCCTCTTCTTCTTTCCCCCCCCCCCCCCCCCCAATTCCCCCCAGGCCTGTGTTCCTTGAAGTAGTCTTTGCCGTCCAATTATGTTTCACCATGTGCCCAAACCAAGCTAGCTTGCGACATTTTATCACTGCCAAGAGATGCTCCTGGTATCCTGCTAATTTGTGTATTTTTCTTTGACATATTTATTCGTTTTTTGTTCTAAATAACCAGCTCATAAAATGTGTCTATAGTATTTACATTAGAAGGCCTGAATCCTTCTTTCCATTTCCACAGGGAATGTCCAACACTCACATCCGTATAAGAAAATACCAGAGATTTGTAAATATTGACCTTGACTGTGATTTTGTTTTTGCTCTTTTGCTCATCAGATGAGTGATAATATTCCAGCAACTGTGGTCACTCTTAACCCGAATTGCCTAATCCATTGTGCCATGGTTCTACTATATGGCTATGATAACATTGGCTGCTTCTGGGAGCAACCCTTGTTCTATTGATATATGAATTGTCTTTGCCTCCTCGGTGTCATTGATTTTATTGAATTCTTTTACCTTATTCGTGTATTGGTTTTACTGATTACAGAATGTTTTGTGAATTTTACATTCATGGTTTAGTGTCCATCCTTCACTGTTTCTAGTTGTCTGGAGTGTATGTAAATTGCATATTTTACTGTGTTTCTTAGTATTTACATTTCACTGTAAGTGAGATTTTAAAACCTGACTATAACTTAGTAATCCACTTTTTTTTATACCAGGATCTCCAAAACAAACATGCAAATTTGTTCAAAGAATTATCAGTAAAAAAAGGTGCAGAAGATAAGGATCTGACAGACTTCAAGAAACATTGTCATGACAAGTATCAAAGAGGTAATGCTTTTTTCTTAACATAGAATGTACTGGTGGACATGCTTAACTCTGAATTGACTGTTGGCTCATCTGTGTGTGGACTGATGTATTAAGAGTACAAATGTATGTATTTGACACTCGCTAATGAAGTGTTGCTTTATAATGTCCTTTATTAGACTGATATTCAGGACACCTAGTATAATCATCGAACACTTGTTGGCTAAATAAAATCTTTATCACCGCCGTCAAATCTTTTTAGGTGATCTTCTTCAGTGATCTCTAGTCATGTGCCTAATCCACTGTGTGCCATAAACTGGGAGTCATCTCACGGTCTCCCCAAAGCTTAGCTGTCAGGTCTACTGCCACATGTTGCTTTGCAGCTCTGCCAAGAGAGGTTGCAAGACATGTTCTGGAGTCTGTTCAGCATGGAGACACTAGCGGAGAGCTGTTTTGCGGAGACATAATTTAAGTGAGCGTTTGTTGAGTCTGTAGTGTCCAGTGCCTAAGCAAAAAACTGTCACTTGGTCTGTTTGTTCAGATGTTTGAGGAAATCTTTTTCATAGTAATAACCTCTTTCATTTTTTCAATCTGTTACTGATTTTCTCTTAATGAGAGTTTTGACCTCTGACAAATTTAGTGGCTGGTAGATTTGTGGTTTGCTGCTGCCTACGTTGGCTAAAGCGTTAGCACTTTTATTGCCTTTGATGCCACAGTGAGATGGCTCCCGTTTCCATTTTTTCAGCATGTGGAATTGCTTTCTTCTAAGGGATGTGATGATGGCTGCCTTTTCCATTTCTGCAATAGGTGATTTTATGGCTCCTAGAATTGCAGGCAGACATCAATTATCTAGTGCCTGTTAATTGGAATGGACAGCTGTTGTCCATGACAATGATGCATATTTCAGAGTTGGTGTGACTGCTAGTTACACCTGCTTCATGATGCAACTATCCGTTCATAAGTGGTGTCTGTCAATTTCTTCATCTCACTTAGTTTTTTTATAGCCTGTCTGTTAGTTTCCTGTATGCATTTTTTTTATGTCAGACGACTGTGAAGTTGGAGATGAACAACCAGAGCTTTCTGTCATAGTTTACAGCTGAACATGAAAAGGCACGGCCTATCCCCCACGACGTTCCGTTGTGCCCACAGCCAGCTTCATCCAGTTGTTTTAGCACCCGTTCAGGCTCTATTTCTCATAAGCCCATGTGCTTTAATAGATTGTATGTTGAGGTTGAGATTAACCCTCTTTCGCCTATCTCGATGGCGAAGAGGTTTACTGAGTACTTTTCATTGCTCCTCAGACTGGCCACCAGCTTTTTTGAGCTTGTACATGTGGTTTTCTTCCATCCATGACTCGTATGGCTCATTAAGCTCTATCCACATAAGCTGGCATTCTGCTGCAGAGTGCAGAACCATGTCTTGTCTCAAGCCAGTCTTTCAGATTCTTCTTCTTAACTCTTTGAGTCCCAGGGAGTTTTGCATCACAGGCCCAGGGGGTATTAAAGAGAGTCATAAAATCGGCGCATCATGCGTTCATTGGGCTTCTAGGTAGGAACCTATGAACGTATGATGCGTTCCTTGGGACTTAAAGAGTTAAGGGGTCACTACACGGCATGTTTTCCAATTTATGACAAAAATATCACCTTTTCAATGTGTTCATTTTTGTAAAGTTCGGCATTCGTAGAATAGATGTCACACAAAATGTATGTCATTTGTAAACAATTTAGCATTGAAAAGTTAATACTAACGACACCACCTCGTGCACTTTTTTAAGATAAAAAAGTCAGTTTTCTCAAATCTCTAAATTTCAGTTTGCTGTGTGTGTGAAATCCTAAAATTTAAGCTAATATAAAGAGTAGAAAAATTAAATTTTGTATGCATACTCCGTAAACAATATTATAGGGACTGGTCTATCTAAAAGTAGATTTTAGAAGGTTTTTGTTTTTAAAATTTGATTATTGTCTTATGATGCCAGATTTTTTTTTACTTTTTCAATAAACTTATATTTTAAAATTATGCGAAAAATATTTGAAAACATGTTTAAAGTAAATAAACTAGACCTTTACCTCTAAATAGGATGACAGGTCATGAATCCATCATCTATTGTTGAATACCTATGTTTTAGGATTCTAAGTACACATTGTTTTTTCACAAGATGGCGGCTATTGCCATGACAGCTATGAATTTTTTAAACACTAAAAGAATATAAAAATGTAATAACATGTATCCCTACAAATGACCATTATAAAATAACTGCTCTAACTCTGTAAATAAAAAAATTAAAAAATTTGGTGTAGTGACCCCTTAAGTCCATGCCGTGTGGCATTGGTAGTTATGTCTATCCACAACCTGCTGTCTTGTGAACTTTCAGATGATCGGCTGCCAGTACCCAGTCCGTCACAGTCAAGTATGGATGGAGCATAAGCGACATTAAATTTATCTTTAGAAATCTGCCCGGTCTTGAGGTACCGGGGGGGGGGACTGAAAACACAACACGCTGAAAATAGATCCAAAATAATCATTCAAAGAAACTTAATAAATCCACTGCATGAAAACACCCCTTATGAGTGTATCAAAAGAGAAAGTAAAAGCATTTATTAATATTACTCAGTGACAAGTAAAATAAAAACAAACACATGTTTTAGTCAGGTACCATTAGCATGTTGACTCTTTGTTGGCTACTGAAGTGAAGACATCACTGGATTACGATTTTTTTTAAACACACATACATTTGTACACACACATATAAAAATACACATACTTGATTAGTTTTTCTTTAGTGTGCACTTTACATACATATGTATGTAGTGCATCAGTCCTTAAGAAAGAGGATAGGGGCTTTTGAGCTGAAATGCTATATAAAGATTATCAGAATATCTTGGACCAAAAAGAGGAGAAAAATTGACATCTTGAAAGGTCTGAACATCAAGAAAGATTGGCTAATATAAACAGCATCCTGTCTCAGAAGCTGAAATATTTTGGTCATATCAAGCGCCACGATAGATTGGAAAAAATTATAGCTGTAGCCATGGTACAAAGAAGGAGGGGCAGGGGCCGACCAACATGAAGATGGGCACAGGATATAAGTGACTCCTTGAGTATGAAAGTGCATGAGACAGGAGAGCTGGCGAAAGTCCGAGTTTCTTTCAGACAGACCGTGATGAGAGCGACGTTCTGCAAAGGACCTGCTACATGATGATGACATACACAAGTACATGGTTGCATTTTCTTTGCACTGATTTTGTCAACTGGCCATGATTAATTTTTTGTTTAAATTGTTATGATTACTTATCAGCTTCCTTGGTAGAAATATATTTCATTATTTATTATAGCATATACAGCTACAAATGTTTTAAACTGTTCGGTCAGATCTGTCTAAAGATGAAAACTCCGAGTTGATGGTGTCTGAAATAAAATTGACCAGGAAACACCTAGAAGAAGAATATGATGCTTTAATCAAAGCTTTTAAGGTATGTAACAGTAATTTACATTGTGTTGAGATAAACATAGAGCAGCATACACTCACTCATACTGCACATGTAAAGTTTTACTTATTGTGTTTTATTTTCAAAGCTACTAAGTGCTTGGTAGTATTGTTTATCCTCTTACATTTGAGATGCTGTTCCATGAAAACACAACACGCTGAAAATAGTCTGACACTAGGAGCTGTGTATTTCATGCGAACTGATTTATCATCTGTGCTTGGGGTGGAGTAATTGTTTGCTTACTAGTTTCTAAATTGAACAGTGAGGGGAATTGTATGCGAACAATTATGGGGTGACCTTTGCAGTGCAAGCTGAAACCTTGCCTAGAACTACTATGAGTTTTTAAAATAATTTTGTTGAATCTACTCTTGCTTTTATAATAATAAAATTGACACTTGATGTTTCTGATCAGAAAGAAAAAATTCTATAATTTTATCATCATCATGTAGCAGGTCCTTAGCTGAATGTCACTCTTATCATGGTTCGCTTCAGTCTCTGACCAGCTTCCATGCACTTTCTTACCCAAGGTGTCACTAATATCTTGTGCCCATTTTCACATGGTCAGACCCTTCCCTCTTTCCTGGTACCATGACTCTGTAATTTCTGTTTTGTTTACAATCCACCTGATATGCCCAAAATAATCGGTCTTCAAGACAAGATGCTGACTAACCAATCTTCCTTGGTGTTCAGATATATTATGATGTCACTTCTATGTCTTCTTTATCCATGGTATTCTGAGACTCTTTCTAAAGCATTTCAGCTGGAAAAAAAAAACCATCCTCTTTCATTAGGACTATAATGTATTTCACTACTGCATGTTATGATCACAAATTGAATATTGTTACATTTACATGCTCAAACTTCATGTCATTAGTAATTCTACCATGGGAAGAATTTTATTTTTATTTTGTGGGTCAGCTGTTTAGTACCAAATTGAGCTGATTTATAATTCTCTTATGGTACTCAAAGGATAGGATACACACTGAGAAAACAAGAGAACAGCAACACTAGAATGTCTTTGCGTTGGGACCCCCTGGGGCATAACAATAAAAAAAACAATGGTGAAGAGAGCTGGAGAATGAAGTTAGAAAGATTGTGAGGACATGGGGAGAGCTCCATTTAATGTCAAAGGATAGAATGACCTGGTGTGAGTTGGTTAAGGGCCTATGCTCCATTGGGGGATTGAAAGCCAGAAGAAGAAGACTCAAAGAACTAAATATGTTATGAATTGTATGCCTTGCATAGCAGCATGTTTTATTTGTTTATTTAGAACTCAAATGCTCAAATCCAGACAGAAATTATTTCATATATTTTTTTGGAAATGTGTCGGGCACTGGAATTTTAAACTGACTTACTATATTGCAATTACGCTTAATTTACCATTAATTTACTTACACAACTGTAGTCCACATTAGCTGATTGAGAAACATAAAATAGCTCCCAAAAATATCTAAAGAAACTTAAATACCTAAATATAGCTTCTTAATTTACATACTTTTTTTTTTTTTTATAAATATAAATTTGTGAACTCACATTGTTGGTCAAGACAAATTTCAGCTATTTTTAATTTTACTTCAGGATTTCCAAACCAATCAGTTGAGTTTGTCAGAACAGGAGAAGCAAGAAGACCTCAGAAAGGAGCATGAGTATGAAAGAGGTAATACAAGTCAAAGCACTGGTATTTCACTGATAGACATAGACACTAACATTTTACTCACAGACATGGCTTGTGTATGTCCGTTTTACAGTTCTGACTCATCTGCATGCAGACTTCTGGTCCCTTGTCTCTCAGGCAGATGTACTCCTTCAAAACTGACAGTTTATTGACATACATAGCTTGACAGTGACATTTTTGTTGTTGATATATATAGCTTGACAGTGACATTTTATTGACATATATAGCTTGACAGTGACATTTTATTCACATACATGGCCTGACAGACATTTTATTGACATACATTGCTTGTCACTGACATTTTATTGACATATATAGCTTGACAGTGACATTTTTTTCACATACATGGCTTGACAGACATTTTGTTGATATATATAGCTTGACAGTGACATTTTATTTATATACATGGCTTGACAGTGACATTTTATTGACAAACATAGCTTGACAGTGACATTTTTTTTTATATACATGGCTTGACACTGACATTTTATTGATATATATAGCTTGACAGTGACATTTTATTCACATACATGGCTTGACGGTGACATTTTTTATATATATATAGCTTGACAGTGACATTTTTTATATATATATAGCTTGACAGTGACATTTTTTATATATATATAGCTTGACAGTGACATTTTTTATATATATATAGCTTGACAGTGACATTTTATATATATATATATATAGCTTGACACTGACATTTTATTGATATATATAGCTTGACAGTGACATTTTATTCACATACATGGCTTGACATTGACATTTTTTATATATATATAGCTTGACAGTGACATTTTTTATATATATATAGCTTGACAGTGACATTTTTTATATATATATAGCTTGACAGTCACATTTTATTCACATACATGGCTTGACAGTGACATTTTATTGACATACATAACATGACAGTGACATTTTATTGACATACATAACATGACAGTGACATTTTATTGACATACATAGCTTGACAGTGGCATTTTATTGACATACATAGCTTGACAGTGACATTTTTTGGGTATGGCTGGACAGTGACATTTTATTGACATATATGGCTTGACAGTGACATTTTATTGACATATATGGCTTGACAGTGACATTTTATTGACATACATGGCTTGACACTGACATTTTATTGACATACACAGCTTGACAGTGACATTTTATTGATATGGCTTGACACTGACATTTTATTGATATACATGGCTTGATAGTGACATTTTATTGACATATATGGCTTGACAGTGACATTTTATTGACATATATGGCTTAACAGTGACATTTTATTGACATACACAGCTTGACAGTGACATTTTATTGATATGGCTTGACACTGACATTTTATTGATATACATGGCTTGATAGTGACATTTTATTGACATATATGGCTTGATAGTGACATTTTATTGGCATACATAGCTTGACAGTGACATTTTATTTATATACATGGCTTGACACTGTCATTTTATTAATATACATGGCTTGACACTGACATTTTATTAATATACATGGCTTGACACTGACATTTTATTAATATACATGGCTTGACACTCATTTTATTAATATATATGGCTTGACACTGACATTTTATTAATATACATGGCTTGACACTGACATTTTATTAATATATATGGCTTGACACTGACATTTTATTAATATACATGGCTTGACACTGACATTTTATTGACATACATGGCTTGACACTGACATTTTATTAATATATATGGCTTGATAGTGACATTTTATTGACATATATGGCTTGACAGTGACATTTTATTGACATATATGGCTTGACACTGTCATTTTATTAATATATATGGCTTGACACTGACATTTTATTAATATACTTGGCTTGACACTGACATTTTATTGACATACACAGCTTGACAGTGACATTTTATTGATATGGCTTGACACTGACATTTTATTGATATACATGGCGTGATAGTGACATTTTATTGACATATATATCTTGATAGTGACATTTTATTGACATACATAGCTTGACAGTGACATTTTATAAAAATACATGGCTTGACACTGTCATTTTATTAATATACATGGCTTGACACTGACATTTTATTAATATACATGGCTTGACACTGACATTTTATTAATATATATGGCTTGACACTGACATTTTATTAATATACATGGCTTGACACTGACATTTTATTAATATATATGGCTTGACACTGACATTTTATTAATATATTTGGCTTGACAGTGACATTTTATTAATATACATGGCTTGACACTGACATTTTATTAATATACATGGCTTGACACTGACATTTTATTAATATACATGGCTTGACACTGACATTTTATTAATATACATGGCTTGACACTGACATTTTATTAATATATTTGGCTTGACACTGACATTTTATTAATATATATGGCTTGACACTAACATTTTATTAATATACTTGGCTTGACACTGACATTTTATTGATATACATGGCTTGATAGTGACATTTTATTGACATATATGGCTTGACAGTGACATTTTATTGACATACACAGCTTGACAGTGACATTTTATTGATATGGCTTGACACTGACATTTTATTGATATACATGGCTTGATAGTGACATTTTATTGACATATATATCTTGATAGTGACATTTTATTGACATACATAGCTTGACAGTGACATTTTATTAAAATACATATCTTGACACTGTCATTTTATTAATATACATGGCTTGACACTGACATTTTATTAATATACATGGCTTGACACTGACATTTTATTAATATACATGGCTTGACACTGACATTTTATTAATATACATGGCTTGACACTGACATTTTATTGACATACATGGCTTGACACTGACATTTTGTTGACATACATGGCTTTACACTGATAATTTACTGATTGGTGTGGTTTAACTCCGGAAAAGGTTTGACTGATAATCTGGGTATTGACTTACAAATTAGTGACACATCTGAAGTGCAGATTTTTATTTTGAATACATTGCCCTAATGGTTATAGCATATACAGCTACACATGTGTAAAATGTATGGATCTGTTCGGTCAGGTATGTCTAATAGAGGAAGCTACAAGTCGATATTGTGGGAAATTAAATTTACCAAGAGCCTTCTAAAAGATGAATACAATGCTTTGATATATACTTTCAAGGTATGTATCAGTAATTTACATCCCAGTGAGGTAAAAACTTAATGTTACATAGGTTAAACATTAATTCTGCCTATTATAAAGCTTTTTAAAAACAAATGTGAAAGTTAATCCTGGCATTATAACATATTTAATAGTTTCAACCTAGACATTTGAAACTCCGATACAGTTTCTGAAAATAGGAGTTAATGATTCAAGTTGTAGGACTTGGATCTCACATATCCCAATTGACTGAGTTGGTAGTCTCGGCACACCAAGATGAAGACTAGTTTACACACACACGTGTTTATTGCTGATCCATCAGCCATGCTGACTTCATTGCTATCGTTGGCTCATTTAGGAAGTATTTCTCTGCTGCTTTTAATTCAGAGTCAAGGACAGCTAACTAGGGGATAAGAGGAATTAACCTTTTTTTTGTGGTCGTGTAACTGCCATTCACTCTTGCTCATCATCACTGGTACACAGCAAGCATTCTCTCTTGCCTTTAACTATCAGCAAGCTTTCATCGTCTGCTGTGCCATTCTTCTGTGTTTGCCAGATACTCGATTCCGCTGGCAGCTATTCCGGTTCACTTAAAGGTTCACTCAGGCACGCTGACCACTTTCTCTCTTTCTTCCACAGAAAAATCAGTTCCTTCTTTTCCATGCCCAGTTGTTCACTGCCCCTCGCGAGATTTCTCACAATGATTCACTTTTGTGTGGAACTCACAGTTCTTCTTTGGACACACGCTCCTACTTATTCTTTCCTAACTGACCTTTAAACTCTTGACCCATCCGGGGGGGGGGGGGGGGGGGGGGACCTTTCTGACATCATGGAATTTCCCTATCAATATAGAGAGCATAAAATGTCATTGTTAGTTTATTAGTTGATTGAATTGGCAGGAAGCCAGAAAGTATGATTAGTTAAGACCGATTGTTAATCTTCTTTTTCTTCATGTTGTGAAGATTTGCCGAAGGGTCAAATATGTGGCTGTTGTGAAAATTTGCAGAAGGGCAAAATATGTGGCTGTTGTGAAGATTTGCCGAAGGGTCAAATATGTGACTGATGTGAAGATTTGCAGAAGGGCAAAATTTGTGGCTGTTGTGAAGATTTGCAGAAGGGCAAAATATGTGGCTGTTGTGAAGATTTGCAGAAGAGCAAAATATGTGGCTGTTGTGAAGATTTGCAGAAGGGCAAAATATGTGGCTGTTGTGAAGATTTGCAGAAGGGTAAAATATGTGGCTGTTGTGAAGATTTGCAGAAGGGTAAAATGTGGGACTGTTAGTTAGTTTAACAATCTGCAGGTGACCAGAATGTATAATTGTTAGTTTTGTGAGAGAATTTTCAGGAGACCAGAATGTATGTTTATTTAATTTGTTGAGAGAATTTGCGGGAGACTAGAATGTATGATTATTAAATAAGTCTTCTTCTTCTGCCTTTCTAGCCTCCGATGGAGCATAGGCCCTCAACCAACTCACGCCAAGATGTTCTATCCTTTGCTATCGCATGCAGCTCTCCTATGTCCTCCCCATTTTTCAGTCACTCTCCAGCTCCCTTTTTCATGTTTTTTTTTTTTTGGCCTTCCTTTATTCATGTGCCCCTGTGGGTTCCAGTGCAAAGACATTCTAGTTATATTGTTCTCCAGTTTTCTAAATGTGTGTCATATCCAACGCCAGCGTATTTTCTTTACCTCTTGGTCTACTGGAGCTTGCTTAGTTCTCTCCCAAAGTTCTACATCAGTGATTCTATTATACCATTTTATTCCCTCTATTCTGCGTGGGCACCAGTTAATGAATGTCTGTAGTTTATGAGTAATTGCCTTAGTTCTCCATGTTTCCGCACCATACAAAAGTACTGATTTGACATTAGAATTACCACATAGGTGTATGAATCCACATTTTGGAGTGGGGTACCATTAAGAGAAAACACATTATTATTTGCCTGATTTATTCTCATTATCTGTGTCTTTCTCGTATGGATTTTCAGGCCTAGCTGCTGTGATCTCGCTTCTGTCAAATATATTTAATTTATCTTGCATCTGATTTCATGAATGGGACAGAAGAGAAATATCAGCGAAGTCCAGAATTAAATAGTTAGTAAACAGAATTTAACTAAGGTCAGAATGTGTGATTGCTTAAATTTACACAGATTGCAGCTGCACTGCAAATGCCTGTAAAACTTAACCTTATACCACAATATGGCCTCATTTGCTAAATTGGCAATGCAGTCCCCCACCCACATGTTTACATAATACATTTTTTATGTGACAAAATCTCTCGAATTTAACTGGCTTATTTTTTAAATTTGTTTAAAAACTACATAAAATGGAGAAACATTGTTTCGGAAATTGGATTAATTGACTTTTTTAACAAATTTATACTAAACCTTGTTTTTTTTTAATCACCAGCAACTCCAAGCCAAGGCATGTTTGTTAGACCAACAAATACTTGTGCACGTAAGCGAAAAAGGCAACCTTGCAGACTTCAAGACGCAGCAGCATAATGAGTTACAGAAAAGTAATTTGTTTATTCTGAACACTGTTAGTGTACTTAAATCTCTCTCTTTCTCTCTCTCTCTCTCTCTCTCTCTCTCTCTCTCTCTCTCTCTCTCTCTCTCTCTCTCTCTCTCTCTCTCTCTCTCTCTCTCTCTCTCTTTCTCTCTCTATTTCTCTCTCTCTTTCCTGTTTGTGTCTCCTCTCATTGCTAAAAAAAATTTGAAATTTAGATCTGTGCGATTCTAACCTGCATTGTTCTGTGACACTGCCAGTTGCATTGCATGAATTACTTCTACAATTGCGAGTTTGTATGCCAGAATGGACAACTCCTAATTCACTAGCAGCTGCGTTATCCTGCAGCTATGCCATCATTCTCCATCTGTTAGCACTGATCAAATATTTTTGCTAAGCCATTGCTAAAATAGTAAGTGTTACAAATATACCGATTGCATGTTCCTTATGCAAAATGGATGACATGTGTTCACTATAGTCGTCACCAATAAAAAGAATATATATCAATACTATCAACAAGCTTTGACACAGGAAGCACTTTTAAACATGAAAGGCCTAGAAAGCCTCAGGTATTTTTTTTTACATACATATATATCTTTGTGTATACATGTTTTCTGTTATTAGATTAGTATGTTTTGAGATTTCTGCTCTTTCAGGAAATGGTATGATGATCACATTTAGATATACAGACGATTTAGACAAATTGGTTAAGTGTCTTTTTGATAATTAAATATTGGTGATTTCGGTCACTGTCATAAGCGAAAGTTGAATGTTTATGAGGAGATACTTCATACCTTACCTTGGGCACCAGCTTGCTCTGTGCTAGTTTATTGATTCTCATGCAAGACTCCTGTCACATATCTCATCGTGCTTTTCTGATAATGACTGATATTTACCTAAATAAGCTGGCAGGAATTTGTGGCTCCCAGAGATCCAATGTCCAGAAATTCTTTGGCCCTTATTAGTCTACCCCTAATGTATGGGTGATAACGTCCATCAAAAGCTTATTTGGAACATGTGGGAACTTACTGACTGAATATTCTACTATATGATAAATCTTGGTTTAAACATAATACTGAATTGCTGATTAGGCTCAAATGTCCGTCAGTCAAGTGTTCTATGACATAACAGGAAGGTTTTAGATGTTCAACCATTGAAAGTCTTATAATGTGACAGGCAAAGTTAATTTTGTCTGACCATTCTTATTCTTCTTCTTCTTTGCGCTCACCAGCTGGAAACTCCAGTGGAAAGTTCTGTTCCAGAACCAGAGTGTTGCGTGTGCATCCATTTTACAGATCTGACTCATTTGTATGCAGACTATTGTTTCTAACCTCTCAGGCAGATGCACTCTGACTTCGAAGGAAGCTCATAATTAGTCAACTCTTACGACGGGAAGTTTGACCATTAATTGTCCTACTTTGTATTAAGTTTCAAAAGCCACCTAGCACTGGCCCCACTTATCAGAGTGTCAGGACCACAAGAAGAATCCTTTTTTGCCTATCTGTGTGGTCATCAAAGTCTTGGATATGCAGGCTGATTCTATTGATCTCTAAAAGGCTCATGCAGGACGTGATTATCCCTTCGGCGAACCCAGGACCAGTGCATTACGTGTTGACTCTGCATTTATGGAGACCTACTTGGATGGCGGCGAATGTCCATGTTCTGCCTGCCTTTCCTTGAGGGTCAACCTAATTGCATGCAGCCGCCCTGGACTGTTCCTCCTGTGCAACACCTATTGATAAAGAGGACACCACAAAAATAAGGTTACATTGTGTCCCATAAAGCTAACAGAATGAAAGCCTAGCCAGATCAAGTTGGATGTGTCGGCTGAAAGTTGAAAATGTCACAGCTATGCTGTAAATAGGCACATTGCAAATTTATTGATTGACAAAAGATTTTCAACATGTAATTGTTGAGCTGCCTTATCTTCTACAGTTCATGCCATGTGTTCACAGCTTCCTGTTTCACATATTTCTAGAAATTAAAGGTACAAATATTTCTTTATGCTACAGTTTTTCTCTAGAAGTACCTCTTTACAGTCTCTGAACTTAATAACCCAAATTCTGTTGATTTCTGCACATCAGAGCTCAATTTTTTTTAAACTCTTCAGTTAAGTTGGTAGAAGTATGCTGCATTATTTATTGTAGCACACAACTGTAAACATGTTCAAATTAATAAATTGTGCGTATTTGTTTCATCAGGTATTTCTGATAAAATAAAACATAATTATGATGTATCTGAAGTGAAAGATGTAAGGGAAGAACTAGAAAAAGACTATGACACCTTGATCAAAGCTTTTAAGGTATGTATTAGTATTATATAAAATAGTCGGCATCTGTGGTTTAGGAGCTCTGGTCTCGACAGTGCTACAGAGGGCTGACCTTTCAGAAAGCATTAGCAAACTACTGAACGTAAAATTTGTCTAGAATAACCACACCAGTCAATAAATGCTGGGGTTGGTTCTGCAACGACCTGTAAAGGATATCCAACTAAAATCAGTAATATACATTCTAGTGAGACAAATTTAGTATTTAAGATAACTTTTTTTTTTTTTAAACTTCTTTACGTTCACCAGCTGTAAACTGTAGCGGAAAGTTTGGGTTGTTCATTCACTTTTGGACTCCAATCCTGTTCCAGAACCTGAGTGTTGCGTGCATATCCATTTTACTGATCCGGCTCATCTGTATGCTAACTGTTGGTTCTTTGCCTCCCAGGCAGATGTACTCCTACTTCAAAGGAAGCTCCCAATTAGTCGACTCTTGCAGCATGCTTTTGGGCAGGCAGTGGGTCTCTTCCTGTTTTCCCTATGATAGGGTCTCTTTCCTCCTATTTCCCAACAAAAATATTATATTTTTAAAATTGTGTTATGTAGAAAAGCAATGGCAAGTGATCTCCTAAAAGTCTTATGTCAGTATTTAAAGGGCCTATGATTTTATATATATATATATATATATATATATATATATATATATATATATATATATATATATATATATATATATATATATATATATATATATATATATATATATATATATATATATATGGTGGGGGGGGCACATTTTCACTCACTTTGGTGAAGCAAATTTGTACTCAGGACCAAAAGATAAATAATGTTTATGTATTTATAGCAATTTATTAGTATTGGTATAAATATAGTTCTTGAATTCAAAGAAAATGAAAATATTATGTCCACAGATAAAACTGGCTGTCACCCAAAAATAACAATAAATAATGAAGAAATTGAAAATGTCACAAACTTTGAATATCTCGGCTCTATAATAAACAGCAATGGAGACTGTTCAACGGAAATTAAAAGGAGGATGGCCTAGCAATGCAAAGATTAAACAGCTTTAAAAGTTTATTGTTAAGCACAGCAAGGAGATAAAAATTAGAATTTTGAGAGCATGCATCTTCCCTGCGGTTACATACTGATGTTAGTCGTGGACTATCTCTTAGTCCTTTAGAAAGAGAATAGGGGCTTAAATGCTATAGAAAAAAAAAGAGATATTATCTTAAAAGATCTGAACATCAAGGAAAATTGGCTAATAAACAGCATCCTTTCTCGGAAGCTGAAATATTTTGGTCATATCAAGCGCCACAACGGATTGAAACAAACTATAGCAGAAGGCAAGGTACCAGGATGGAGGGGCAGGGGCTGACCGACACAAAGATGGGCACAGGATATATGTAACTCCTTGAGTATGAAAGTACATGAGGCAGGAGAACTGGCGAGAGACTGAGTTTCTATCACAAATTAAACATCTTTTGCACCAGGATTTCCAGGCCAGACAGATGAACTTGTTGGGAGAACAAACGGTCAAACCAATTAACCAAGCTGGCCCCAAGAGGCAGTATTGTACTGAGTATGAGAGAGGTAATACTCATTCTGAACAATTATTTACTCACCCACATTATTAGAATTGACAAATTACAATTTTGAGTAGCGATTTATATACACTTTTAGTTTCCCGAAGTTATTACCTCTGCTAGATGAACTGATATCTTGCCACGTGTTCCAGCTGGTTTAGGAAGCAAACGTACCACTGATCTTTTCTTCTGAATCTATTAGTGCATTTGGGATAGCCCTGGCATTCCTAATTCTCTATCTCTCTCTCACTTCTTGTCAATATAAAATCAATCTATGAAGCTTGACATAAATTGTTTCACCTATACCATGTTAATATGACTTTTTCTGTGCTGATAAAAGATGTTACGGATAATCAAGTTATGTTCTGCACATAGATTCTGCAGTTGTTCTCTGTCACAATTACATTTTTACCTTGTCCTCTTCTCCTTATATCCGATATCCCCATAATTTTGATTTTATTTTTAATCATGAAATCTACCAGTTCTCCAATTCTGCTGATGTTCCAAGTAGCCATCCTAAACATTGTTATATCTCACTGTCGTTTAACGTTGCCGGTCTGATTTAAGCAAGAGTCTGGCCTAAAATAATTTAATATTTATTGTGTAGTAGTAGAAGACAATTACATCACTGCCAGCTTGCTAGGCCTGTGGGGCATATCAGAATCAATTTATTTGTAAATATTGATGGGAAACTTATTTTTCCCCAGCCAAGGCAAGTGGGATTTTTATAACATCATTTGTGGGCTATATTTAATAATATCAGCCTAAATGAAAGACATTTAACTAGTGATTTTGTTGTCTGGAAGTTTCCAGATCCTGGTTTAAGATTTAAATATGAAGCTAAATTGATGTAAAAATGACTAGTGTAACTTTTTAATGCCCAAATGTATCAATTGAGTGGATCTATTCTATCAGGTCTGTCGAATGTAGTGAAAGATCAGTGGCTCCAGGTTGTGAATCCAGAAGTAGACAGAAAAATAGAGCTTTTGATTAAATCTCGTAAGGTATGTATCAGTTATTTATGTACTGTTAAAATATTTGATTGGTTTCCTGAGTAAAAATTTTATTTTTTAAAGATTATTTTGGATCTGCTGATGTTTTGTAGTGTTATTACAAGAGAGGCTTTGATATCTTTATCAAATGTGCTCATAACTTAATATATGTCTTCCTAATAGCTACCTTATTAAAAAGGGCAATGATAATTGCACACATATTACCCAAAATCAATCAAACTAAACTTATGCTGATAAAACCCAGCCAAAAATTTTAAAAAACATTAGCGTTGCACACAACGAACACAAATAATATATTGCTAATTTTATTATCTTAATTGATTTTTTTTTTACACAAAACATTTTATAACAGAAAAAAAGTTTAAGTTTTGAATTTATCAATTTGCCAAACATTTAGCATTTTGTGAATTTAAAAAATATATATATCACACATCATTTAAAAAAAAACTATTCTGATTTGTTTTGTGTGTGAAGGTAGCTTTAAATGTTTAACAACTATATCTTTTCAAAAGTATTTTGAGCTGGAAACAAGACATCCAAAGCAAGTCAGTTTATTTATCCCTATGCCTAAAACATTAAATAAATTCTAGAATTTATTATTATTATTAGTAATCATTGACTCGGTTGGCCGACAGTTATACCTGGCTACTCGTATTGCAGTTCACTGTCATTCAAAAATTGCACTGTATGCGATAAATATAGCTGAAGCTCCCCAGTCCAATAATTTCTCTGAAAATCTTGAAGGAAGACAGTTCTGAGGCGCTTAAAGTAAATTTTTACCAATTTGTTTTAGCAAGCTACTATGTTAGGTGGATGTATTGATAATGGCAGCTTATCGTTACAGCCGCCATGGTCACAACAAATATTTCTGGTGTTATGGGTGATTTTTATCTTTTTTTTTTTTTTTATCGGAAAGTGGAGGTAAATATATTTCTGAACAGTTTGATGACTGACTTTGATAATTCTTACAAAGTACCATTAAAAACATTGTTGAAAGGATGGCGTTTAGCTTATCAACAATAGCAGTCACAGATAAGAGTATTTTATGTTATTTTGGTCTGTGTAAACTATTATGTTTATGTGCTTCAGGTGTGTAGTTTTGGATGCATCTGTTATTGTAGATTGTTCACATTTGGCTGTGTAACTTAGAGTTTAGTGAAAATTGTTTCACAATGCAGTCCTCCATATTTACCAGGGTTCACTTTGCATGATCTTCTGGTTGAAAAAGATAGTTCTTGTGGCTTGTTGACAGTTCAGTCACATACTGCTACAGAAATTCTTGGTGGAAAATGGTAAACAGCCACTGAAATGGCAGAATTTTAATTTCACAGTTAGGCAGAGACCTCATTGAGAATTATTTCATGGGAAAAAGTAGCTATTTGTGCTGCTATCAGAGATTTTTTTGTTTCTCTTTTTTTGCACCTGCGTACAGCCGCATGATGTAAAACAAGATTACACAAGTTTCAGTCTTGAAATGTGCATGCTATTCAATTTGGTGCAAAAATACAAAATGTGAGTTGTGAAGCTGGCATTTGTTACTGCCTAGTAAAAATATGCAGTGTCAGGGAAAGTACAAGTTTAATGTGATGTTGAAATACACAAATGTGAGTGTATGTATGAAAGCATGTATTCCTCTGATCATGTGTGACCATGTAAACATATATATGTCATGTATAGTCATTGATATGTGTGTGCATGTATATATGTGTGTGTATGCATGTGGTAGTGTATGTATAAGTGTATTTGTGCATGTTTTTTTTCCTTTTTCTGATACTGCTTAACAATTGCAATAGGCATGTAGTGGGCGTATGACCCACCACCCTCCATACCCATTTTTTACACTTATTAATGACATAATTCTTGCCTGAGGTGTCTATAAAGCCAGTAAAGAACCCCCTACTGCCCAAGCTGAGGTTAAATGCAAGACATTATAGCAGAGGTGGGAGAACTTTTTTTTCCCCAAGTCTGTGCTCCAAATTTAGAATTACCAACCTGGGCACGGATCATATAGAAAAGTAAACTTAAAATTAACACATTTTCCTCGTAAATTTTTTGTAATATAATCTAAAATTATAATCCCTTGCTATGCCCTGGCCAGACACACTCACCCACTGAAACTTTTCTACATATTCCTAAAAGTATTTGTTCAAGCTAGATTTTGCTCTACTAGTTTGTCAGCTCAAGGGCCAAATTATATAATAATTTTACACAAGCCTTGTGGCCAGTAAAAAAAAAATTGCTTGATTACCGGTTTTGGTTTGTGGGCGATAGTTTGCCCATGCCTGATTCATAGTCAAAACAATCGCCTTTTTTTTTTGGGTGTGTGCGCCTGTTTTTCTGTTGTTTTTCTTTTTTTTTAAAATCTCATCAAATATAAGGAACAGACTAGATCAGAACAATTCATTATCCTCCGCCTCAGAACAGGGCACAACTGATTACGTAACCACATGTACACAAAATTCAAGATAGGCGTATCAGTTATGTGCACCTGTGGAAAGGTGCCCCAGACAGCAGAGCATGTACTCCAGGACTGCACCGAATTTGACACATTAAGGCAAACCTTTTGGCCAGTAATAACAACTGTGGAACTTAAACTCTATGGACCACTGAATGAATTAACAATAACAGTGAAATTGATACAAGAGACAAAATTGCTGATATAGACAAATTATTTCAGGTGAACGAAATAATAAGGAACAGACTGTGTGCCCTATGTGGCATGTGATGGCACAAGAGGACAATGAAAATTTAAAATCATAGTGCACAAAAATATCTGACCCCTTTTTATGAAAGTCAGACAGTAGAGTGCATAAAAGTTTGAATCACTTATTGTTACCCAAAATATTCTTTCCTTACATCAGAATCTGCAAGTCGAAGCAGCAAGTTGGTTAGACGAACTGTGCAGCAGACGAGCTGTGGAAGAGGTATTAGATGTCAAGGAGCAGATGAGGCGCAAGTATCAGAGAGGTTATTTTCGTTTCACGCTAGCTTATTACTGACTGACACTTCATATCTTCTTATAAATAATTGATCCCATACAGGATTGATGGTCACATCAGTCCACTGTCTTCTGTTATATTTATTTGAGTTATTTTTAATTTTTCTATATCATGATGCCAAATAAGCTAACATTTTTTTCTCACTACAGCTCGCTCTGCCCCTTCCCCGATCCTGATGTGCTCTGTTTTTCCTTTCTTATTGTGTGAAAAAAAAAAATATAGATTCACCTTTTTTACACCTTTTATCTATAAACAGTGTTCTGATCACTTGTTTAGAGCAAACACACCTCTCTAGCTTCCGTATTTTTACCAATTTTTAGTTGCTCCAAGTTTCAGAAACATATAAAATAACTAGTCTTATTAACGCTTGTATGTATATATTGATCTTTGTTTTATGAGACAGAGACTTAGATTTTAGCACAATTGACAAGCATGAATATACAAATTGAAATAGAAGAAACTTTACGTATCCCAATAATAGCAAAGATAGGTGGAACAGATTATCTCATGACATGCTAATTATATACAAACAAAAATCCAGATATAACAAACTGAATTCGTATGTAAATAAACAAGGTAGAGGGTAACTTTTTCATCTGATGATAATCTTTTTTTCCAAATATGTGAGATTCTAAATTGAACAGGATTGTGAACTATGCTACGGAGTTCAGACATGAGTGTCCGGTCCCTTATACTTATCCTGAAATTTCAGGCATGACAGTCAGACAGCAGGCAAAAAGAACAAAGATGGGCAAATGTGCAGGAAATGTTTTTAATGAGACAGGCAGAGTCTGATACGTTTACATATTATACTGGAGCTGTAATTCATTTAATCAAAGGCAATCTATTCTTTTAAATCCTTATGACATACCTTAGTCTTGCAGCCAATGTATCTAGGTGACAAGTCACAGTCACCTAGTTGCAGGTTTTCAATTCTTCTACAGTTGGCGCCATCCTGGAAAGGTCATTGTGGTTGGCAACAGCATGGTGATATCTGAGACGGACATGTCAGAATGGAATAGTGACATCCTGCATCCTTTTTTTCCCCCACCAGTCACCCTTTTCCTGTATTCCCAGGGTGATAGGGTTATTAGCATCTATTGGTTGTGATGAAAATGTATGCTATAATCACGTGTTCAGCTTGATTTTTTTTTTTTTAATTGTACTGGCTGGAAGAAATCTTTGTATTTAGATTATAACCGATTAAAACATTAAGTTCCATGCACTGAGGCATCTCGGTTTAGATCAGTAAAGTCTATATATCCACACAGACATGTTTGGTTGAAAATCAGCAGTTTAAAAACTACTTTCTTTCATCTAACATCGTCATTAGAAGATCCCAGTGACCTGATAGTGATAGCATTTAACTTTGGGCTATCTTCTATCTCTGTTGAGTCTGTAAATGTGCTTGTTTGATTGTAGTACAACTGACTTGAATGTTGATCTAAATATGAAGCTAAAAATATGTGCATATGAATATATTATGTTCATCTATTCCATCAGATCTTTATAATTTTGAGAAAGCTCAGTTGCCACAGAATGAGCATCCAGGGATAAAAGGAACCATAGACCATTTAGTCACTGCTCGCAAGGTGTGTGTCAATAATTTATATGGTTGTAAAATAAGAGATCTGGTTTTCTGGGAATTTCTTTGGGGGGGGGGGGGGGGGGGGGGGGGGGGGGGGTAAGATATCTAATTATGTTGGCTGCGTTGTTATGCAGAGTTACAACAGTGTATAAGGTCTTAATGTGTTTATCAAATTTTGCACATTACATTTTAATCACATGTATGTCCAGGATTTAAATAAAATGTAATGTTTTCACAAACTTTGTTTTGTAACCACATGTTGTCAGTTAAGCCTTCTACCCAGGAAAGCCACAAACACAGCGTTTATGGTAGGGTCTAATTGCTAGTAAATGCCACTTAACCATATTTCTTGAGTGGCATATTTATGAGGTGCCTAGTGTGTTTAAGAAACTGATCCACTATTGCTAGTGTTTGGCTATTTTGATATCACAGTTATACCCCTTACAAGCATGTCTTGAAAGTCAAATATTTTGGGGTGTTTCCTCCAAAGTCGGAGTGCATCTGCCTTAGCGGTGAGGAACAGTCTGCATAGAAGCCAAATCTGTAAAATGGATGTGCACACAAAAGGAGAGAAGGACAGGAACAGGTAGAGACTTAGGAAGAGATGCCAATATAGAGAGACTAACAGAGACTGGTTTGGGAATCAAGAGAGAGCGAGAAGTTCTGAAACAAGACTGAAGTCCAGAAGTGCCTGAACGACCAGAACTTACTGGCAGTGTTGACAGTAGTGAATGTAGAGAAAAAAAGAAAGACATCATAATTTCCCCCATAAGCGTTAGTGTTAGAATCAGGTTCACAGTCAATTTATAAATTTTTTTTTAATATAATATTTAACTTACTTTCTCAGTTTCTCCTGTAGTGGACACATTTCTTTCACTTTCCTTTTTTTCCTAAACACAAGGACTTAAATGACACTAAGGTTGGGGGAAGTAGGGAAGTTGCTTAACCATGAGGCTAACCAGTGGTTTTATTCTTTGATGTAACAGTAATTGTGACTGGTATCACATATCTCAAGTACGTTGATCTCTTTTAATAATATTGCTCAGGCTTTTCAAATGCTTTAAAGGCCCAAGTTGCTGTTCCAAGGTTTTTCCAGGTTTCAGAGACTGCTACGAACCTTGTAGAATTCTGACCGTGTAGTGATACTAGTCACCTAACATATTTGGGAAGGGGAGGAGGGGGGTGGGGGTTAAATTCTAGTTACTTTTGTGTTTATTGATTAGTCTCCCTCACCCCTAATACCCCTCCAGTTTTTTCTTTTGAATTAGATGTGTAGATAAATATACAGCAGTGAAAACTGTCACCAGTTATCAGTTATAGCTAGTGACTCCTGATTCCTAGAAAATTCCTTGAAAAGCAGGTTTTCTTTTCAAGGCCTTCAAAAGTTCAGAGAAAGTCTATTGTCTTTGAAGTTTGCCATCAGTAACCTTAAACAAATCACAGATGAAAACACTGTTTATAAGACCCAAATGTTGGACAGTAATTATCACATCAAAGAATAAAGCTAATCTTTGTAGTGAAGCAACTCCTCACCTCTTCCCAACCAAAGTGAAAGACATTTGTTCGGTACAGGAGTAACTGCTGTACTTGAAGTTGGGGAATTGTTAAGCTTGAAACCAGGTGTTTTTTCTTTGATTTTAGTTTCATTTTTATGAGTGTTATTTTTAGCAATCCTACGGTTTGACCTGTTTCACAATTTCTTCTTCTCTTCCACCTTGTACCTCATCAAAGTGTCTAGGGGAGATGTAATATTCTTTGATTAGTTCTGTCAGGAGCACTATAAAGACTGACGTTCATTTCTGTAACCCTTTCTGTCTCCTGTGTCTGTTTTCCCTTCTCCCTCCATTCCTGTGTATCTCACTCCTGCTCTGTATATACCTTTCTCTCTCCTCTTCACTTTGTTTGCCTTTTCTCGCACTCTCTTTGTATATCTTTCTGCCACCTCTCTCCCTTCCTCTTTGTGTCTGTTTGCCTTCCTCTGTTTCTTTTTATTTCTCTCCCTCCTTTGTGTCTCTTTATATCTGTCACTCTCTCTCTCTCTCTGTATTTCTGCTTCTCTCTTCTCTTCAGTATCTCTTTCTTTTTGTCTCTTTTCCTCCCTCCCTCAATCTCTGTATCTCAATATACCTTCTCCAAATCCACACAGATAGGATATCTGAAGTACTTAAATTAACTAAATTCAGTGTGTGGCAGATAATAAAGAAATAACATACATTATATTGCTGGAATAAAGATGAATATAGTGAAGATTTTGAATGACATATTATCCAGAATCCACTTTTATTGTACAGAATTTTGAGACGGAAATGGCATGTTTTTTGGAACAACTGTTGAGCAGGCAGCGTGTGGAAGAAGAGGTACAGGCTGACTCCAAGAAGCAGTGTGAGTATTGGAGTGTATGACTTATGCTGGACCCAGACATACTTGGTACTGTTATATTAGTAGTTGACATGTTTGACATTTATCTGACACGGACTGGCTGATAACCTGGGTGTTGGCTGACAGATTATTGAACCTGGGTGTTGGCTGACAGATTTTTGAACCTGGGTGTTGGCTGACAGATTATTGAACCTGGGTGTTGGCTGACAGATTATTGAACCTGGGTGTTGGCTGACAGATTATTGAACCTGGGTGTTGGCTGACAGATTATTGGCATATTGAGAGTACACATTTATTTTTTTTTGGGCACACACTGACAACGTATAGCTTGATATGCTAGCTGACATGTTTGATTATGACTTAACTGCTGGTTCACATGCTGGACACTTACTGAATGGCAGTTGTTCTGAGCGCCAGACTTATACATTACGGGCTGTTGAGCTGAACGGATAAATCGCTGGCTGATTTGCTGGAAAAAATAAAACTTCAGGGCTGATGTTGTTAAAAACTGACATGCTGACTTGTTTACTTGGGCTGGCAGCTCATGTGAAACATCTGACTAGACTTTTCTCTAATATTGTAAGTTTGATGTAACTTTCAGTATCTGTTTCTGGCTATCTGTCTGTTTCTCTCTCTCTCTCTCTCTCTCCCTCCCTCCCTCCCTCCCTCCTTCCCTCCCTCCCTATCTCTCTCTCTCTCTCTCTTACAACTCATGCTTTTGTGTTCTTTTATAATATTCATAATATGCATAACATCATATGATCATAACATGCTTTATTAGTAAAACACAACTGCTGTGCGAAAAATGGTTGACTGGAAGGGCCGAATGTAAGACGGGCCTGCGTGCCCAATTTGTGACCCTTTGAAAATAAAGTTCATTCGCTTGTTCGTTTTGTTCTCTCTCTCTCTCTCTCTCTCTCTCTCTCTCTCTCACACACACACACACACATACACATGCAGATGCACATAGATACAAATACACACAGAGATAGAGGGTATATGGGTCTGTTGTATTAATTAATTATTATATTCTCTCATACAGATCATAAAATATGTTTCACATGCAGCCAATAGTTAATATTTTTTTTTAAATAGTCAGTGCAATAGTTTTCCATACCAGGATCGCAAACTATCTTCTGTTTTCACTACGTTGTTTAGTTTACTCCTTATTGTAATGTGTCTCAAGAATAAAATTGACAGTATCGCATACAAGTATTCAGTAAATTTTGTACATTAAGTTTTTTTCAGGTGTGTCTTCTGTTAGTTTTTCTACATTTCCCCCCAATAATAAGGTTTTACTACATAAGCCAGAGCAGATGAACTGTTTGATTGCCAAGAGCAGGTTGGGTAATTATGAGCCATTCAAAAATTATCCACCTGAAAGTTAGCCTTCCTTTTTTTTTGTGTGTGTCAAACATTTTATGGCAACTGCCTTGGTAGAGCAGACCAAATAATTTTATAGGCTGGAAGTTCCCAATCCCTGAATTAGGCAATAAAAAATATGAAGCTACAAAAATATAACAATTTATAAATTGTGTAAATGTTCTTTCAGGTTCATCTGAGGAAGTGAAAAATCAGCTACCCCAGGTTGTGAATTCAGAACAACTAGAAAGAACCATTGAGCTGTTAATTAATGTTCGTAAGGTATGTGTCAGTAATTTACATACTGGTTGTGTTTCATTCCCAATGCGGCAACCCTCTAATACAGTTCCTTATGTTGTGGCGACCTCCAGACATACAATTATTTCCGTTGCTACTTCAGTGAATATGTTTTCTTATGGTCTTAGGCGACCCTTATGAAACATAAAGATAGATATAGGGAAGAGCAAAAACTTAAAGAAAATGAAGGAGGGAGAGCCAAAATAAACTGACATATACATAGTGAGATACAAAGTAAGGTAGTGAGGAAAGAGACAAAAACAAGAGAGATACCTCAGAAAGGAGAGAGGTGGGCAAAATACACATTTTTACTACTATAATTAGTTTAATTCATAAACACACATGCAAGCCATTTTCTCGAAAACTGCCTGTTAGATCACATGCAGACTTAGAATATCCATGACACAAAAATAGTGGTATTCTTTAGTCCATAGATGCTCAGGATGCTGAAAATCAACCTAGTCCATAGATGCTCAGGATGCTGAAAATCAACCTAGTCCATAGATGCTCAGGATGCTGAAAATCAACCTAGTCCATAGATGCACAGGATGCTGAAAATCAACCTAGTCCATAGATGCACAGGATGCTGAAAATCAACCTAGTCCATAGATGCTCAGGATGCTGAAAATCAACCTAGTCCATAGATGCTCAGGATGCTGAAAATCAACCTAGTCCATAGATGCACAGGATGCTGAAAATCAACCTAGTCCATAGATGCACAGGATGCTGAAAATCAACCTAGTCCATAGATGCTCAGGATGCTGAAAATCAACCTAGTCCATAGATGCTCAGGATGCTGAAAATCAACCTAGTCCATAGATGCTCAGGATGCTGAAAATCAACCTAGTCCATAGATGCACAGGATGCTGAAAATCAACCTAGTCCATAGATGCTCAGGATGCTGAAAATCAACCTAGTCCATAGATGCACAGGATGCTGAAAATCAACCTAGTCCATAGATGCTCAGGATGCTGAAAATCAACCTAGTCCATAGATGCTCAGGATGCTGAAAATCAACCTAGTCCATAGATGCTCAGGATGCTGAAAATCAACCTAGTCCATAGATGCACAGGATGCTGAAAATCAACCTAGTCCTTTGATCTTTTTGAACCATTGTAAATAAGAAGAGTGGAATTTTAGATTTTACAGTAAACATTTCAATTTCCGGTCCCCTTTTTTTTTTCCAGACACGTGTCTTCATAATACATTAAAGGGTGAAGTAAATTTATTTGTTTTCATTTTTATTGAGTTGAGGTGAGCTGAATCAAGAAAAACATCACAGCTCTTTGGGCATTCCCATATGCGCTCTGTCCTCATCTTCAACAGCCAGCGCAGAGTTCCAATACTAATGGTACTGGGCGCAGATTGATTATATAAAAAAAAAATGTTTTAATGACTTGCATGTGTGTTTATGAATTGTTGAACGAACTAGAGTTATATTTTGCCACCATAAAGGTTTTGCATCCCCTAAATTATTGCCGTACTTTGTAGCTGCACATGTCTAAATGTGGCCCTTGTACTTGTGGAAACAAATGTTTGGGCATTTAGAATATACATTGTAAAATTGCTGCTTGTATTATAACATTGCCTTTTCAGTGAAGATTTTCAAAATATCCAAACACAGATAGAAAAATTAAAAATTTATGAACGCAATGGAAAACGCGGGATGACATAAAGATAGTACTGTAATAAAGACAAATATAGTGAAAAGTCTCAATCATTCAATATTATCCAGAATCCACTTTTTTTGTGTGCAGAATTTTGAATCAGAAGAGGCAAGTTTGTTGAGTAGACTGTTGAGCAGGCAGAATGTTCAAGAAGAGGTCCAGGTTGACTCCAAGAAGCAGTGTGAGTATCAGAGTGTATTGCTTGTGCTAGACACAGACACACTTGTCACTGATAGATTAGTCGTTGACATGTTAACACTTGATTAACTGATATGAGATGGCGGATAACCGAGTGTTGGTTCACAGATTAATGGCATATTTAGAGAACAGATAGTTTTTACACTGACTGATGAAGTACTACTTGGCATGATCATAACTTCATTGAGGTTGCTAGCTAACATACTGAACATTAACTAATAATATAGTGGCTGGCACAAGATACTACCTAGGCCTTTGTCTTTTGTGCTGAACATGACACATTTTCTTTAAAGTCGGAGTGCATCTGCCTGAGAGACAAGGAACCAAAAATCTGCAGGTAAATAAATCAGATCTGTAAAACGGATGTGCACCTAACACTCAGGTTCTGAAACATGACTAAAGTTCAGAGGTGGATGAACAACCAGAACTTTCCACAGGAGTTTACAGCATGTGAATGTGGAGAAGGAGATGACTTGTTTAAATACTTGTATGATTCAATATAATTCATCAAAGTTTTAGGATCAATCTTGCACAGTCAGCCAGTTATTCATAGTATGGAAGGGGAGTCCTACAAAACAGCCTCTTTAGTGGTGGCACATTTGAAGGAGGGGACCCAGTATTTCTGCTATACAGTCCCCTTTCAAGTCTGAGCTTCCAGGTTTACAGAGAATTTTCAGTCAGCAACCAAAAGTCAATGTTTCAAACTGAAATGCTTTTTCATTAATGATTGTGATGGCTAGGTTGTACATTACAATAACAGATTTTATGTTGTCATAAAATAAGCCTTACGAAAATTGTATTTATTTACATATGTTTTTGCAGGCCAAAATTGTGTGCAAGTACAAGTACAGGATTTGTGAAACTGCACTGATGGAAATTCATAATGAAGTCTTACTGTAACAAGTTCAGTAGATATACATACTTTGTGTTAGAACTGGCATTGTCAACATGGGCAATATGTGTTCAGTAAAAATGTTAAAATGAAATATTGGTAGATGTTCTAAATATTATGTAATATTTATGAGTTGCAATGTTTCAGGATGTTCAGCAGTCAGTTTTCTACAAAGATGTTTTTAGAATGTGTTTGATTGCTTTTCTGTCTGGCTATCTTTTTTGTATAGAATGTATAAATAAAATGCAGACTAAAAACACATGGAAAAAAAGAACTAAATGGTTATGTTGAAACGATGGGGTGGATTGGGCTGCATGCAAAATAAAGTATAGAACAGTTGGCAGCATAGCTCCACTAAAGGATTAAAGGCAGAAGGAATGAAGAGTTAATGACCTTTATATACCATTGGCACATTAGGGATACAGTGCTATTTGTATAGACCAAGTGGCACTTGATGGGTGAAGTGTCATAGCGACTTCTGCATTTACTTCTAAGAACTTTTCCTGGTACCTATTTAGGTGGGGTCAGCATAGAAGCTAAAGTAAAGGATCTTTTCACCCCAGGGGCACTTTAGGCCAATTATGCTAAACTCGTAATTTTATCGACCCTGATGGGTGATGAGATCTGCATCATGGAGGCCATCTTTACCTCCAAGGACTATTACTGATACCCGTTTAGACTAGGTTAACATGGGATATTGCAAATTTTTGCTTTTTTAATTCAAGACCTTAAAGTTGGGTAGCTGAGCAGCTAGCCATTGTGCTATCGTGGCTCCTATATAATGAGTTAACTTCTTAAATTTAGTAGTTTTCCTAGCAGTTTAAGGACATTAGAAAGAAAAAACAGAAGTCAGTTTTCTTGGAAGTTCAGATATTGTAGAACACTGAGCATTGGCCTATGTAGTCACACTGAAATAAATGTAGTTATATTTCAGTATGACTGTATAGGCCACAGTCGTACACTATACATAGGTGAGATGACAATTCTCACAATAAAACATGATAAATTTACTCATACAGTGAAAACCACATCACAGCTTTCACACCACAACATGCATTCCCGCACACAGTATGCCATACTCACTAAATATATAGCACAGGATCACGAAAATGCTGTTAATTTGTTGTATTCATTTTAATTAGTTATTTGTGTGTCCTTTACAGGCCGTTGCAGAACTAAATCAACATTTTTTGGGTGTTGTTGTTTATTTTAGGCAAATTTACATTCAATAGTTTGCCATTACTTTCTGAACGGTCCTTTCTTGATACCAGTGCAACGCAGTCTGCTGCCAAATAACAGCTGTCATCAAATCCGGCATTATGAAGCGCATACACAATGCCTAAACCATAGACGGCAGCTATTAAAAAAATTTTTGTGTGAGGGAGGGGGCTGTTATACTGCTGTATGTGTAAATAAGTTTCTGAATCATGAATTTTGAATAAAGAGTAAAAATTAGAGCCATAAGAGATGTGTTTTTGAGTCTGTTTTCTTAAATGCTCAGATCTTGTAGAATATAGAATGACAACCGTAGAACAGAAGTGGAAACAGAAAATACCACTGGGCAATATAAAAATATAGATCAGTTTTTCGTAAAGTGGCCGCTATCCCGGAAAGTGTTGAGGGGGGGTGTTGGCTGGCCCAAAGGGCGGCAGCAGCCTCAGGTGCAGCTGAGAAATATTGAATGAAAAAATACAGCAGTAGTGAGATAGGTACCATTTTAATAAACTGTTCGTACCTTTTCCAGTGTGGTCTATCAGATAAATTTCGCAGTGATTGCCTAATTTTTAAAGTAAACAAATTAAGTTAAACATTCTCATTTTTTTTTAAAATATGTTGGTTTTTGATTTTGTTTTGATATGTGACCATCCTTCGGAATAACGGCCACATATTATGGCGGCCAAAAACACACCCTGACAGGGCCTTATTAGGTCGTGTGTTGTAAACATTCAAAAATTTGAACTCGAAAATAATGAGGAACGGAAAATTACTAAATCGACTACTTAGCAATAATTGAGGCCTTTATATCTGAAGATAGTGGCACAGAAGTTGCAAATAGTGCCCGAAAATCTGCTCTTTGTAGCTGTGGCACCATTGAAACTCGGCTAAATATAATCGGTGCCCCATTGGTAATGCAGTTTTTACAGCCGAGAGTTATCACCTGCGCCGCGAGACGCAGTGCGGATAGGGGGCTAAACTAGCTGGCTAGGACTCAATAGCAAAAACATTTGGAGGAAGTTGCAGGAGATGCAGTAGCTGCAGCTCGTGAGTCCCAGCCATCTAGTTTAGCTGCGAGTAGTGGCATGGGGGATACGCAATGGCGGTGAGTTTAATCGGAAGAACACTATCACTAACCTGCGTCGGAGCGCATGGTCTCCCCACCATGTCGCTATTATCATGTGTATTGTCGCGTTTCTCGAAATTGTCAACGGACAGTAATCCTAGTTTTGCTGCGATGTATTTATCGGAGAAAGTCAGCAATTTACATGTGATTTAGGCCCTGTCAAGGTGTGTTTTTGGCCGCCATAATATGTGGCCGTTATTCAGAGGATAGCCTAATATTCCTACATTTCAACACTGAGTGGAAGGATGGCATCAAATGAATTTTCTACAAGCAAGTTACGACGTGTGTTTTTGAATAAGATCTTCTGAACAACGATTTGACAGAATTTAACTTTATATTAATGTTATTTCTTTTTGTGGAAGAGAGAAACTACTGTTCCAGTGAGTTTTCTTTGTTTTAGTTTTAAAAAAAATTGATGTGACTGAGCTTCCATCTGATGATATGACTGAGCCTCCGTAAAATATCACTAAACTTCCATATGTCAGTACTCAGTAGTATTGTCTCTGTAGTCACAGAATGTGTGGACAATGTAACGAAACCTGTCATTCCACATTGTGCCAAAGATTTCAAATGGAGAAGTGCATAGGAGAGGGAAAAAAACTAACCTTACTTAAGACAGGACAATGAAGTGTAGTCTGAAAACAGTTATGGCAGGGCAGACCAGACCCTGCTGTTTTATCCAGCAGCTTCTGCAGCATGCTTTGTTCCAAACGTAAAAGTGTCACCTTTCCTTTTTAGTCAATAAGGCAGGTTAAGAAAGGGATCATCATGCTGCATGGGTACCACCTGGCCTCTACAACAATGTCCAGGTTTTTTGCTCAGAAGATGATTCATTTTGTCCCTTGCATTGATTGGCTTTGATACATATGCCTCTCTATAACACAATATAATACTGTTATGGGGAAAGATGATTTGGTCAATACAAGTTTTAGACCCCAATCCTTAGCCAGGTTCTCTACTTTCTTCACTGACTTTCGAAGTGGATAGGAGGCTGTTGTGGTATTTTCAGTGGCAACAGTAAAGTCATCGACAAGCATTGGTTCTATATAGCTCTCGTTTAGACAGACTGTTAAAGACTTGCTGGTGACAATATTTTCCTTGTAAATGTATTATGTATATCTGAATTCTGTCAATTCATTGGTACAGAAAGTCTTCAGTTATACTGACTATTTGATCAGTAAAATAGATAGAGAGCGTAAAACAACAGTGTAAAAAGCTCTTCTTGATTTACATAAATGATGTTACTAAATATTGTCACCAGCAAGTATTTTTTTAATGTTCAGGTCATGCAGGATGTCAGGGTTTTTCTTCTTGATACACAATATTCTAAGAACTGTTCATTATCAAAATATTATCATTATAAATCCCTTTTGTGTGTTTTAGTCGGTTCTGTGGCTAAGTCGATGCGAACGCTTTGTAATGCCGGGATGCCGGGTTCGATCCCAGCTGCGGCCATGGGCCTTGCGTTGGTTTCGACAGTGGTATCAAGAAAGCCGACCGTTCAGAAAACAGTGGCAAACTACTGGGTGTAAATTTGCCTAGAGAAACCACACAAAGCCAGGGGCTGTTGGGGTTGGTTCTGCAACGTCCTGTAAAGGATACTCAACTAACTAACCTTTGTGTGTGTGGTTACAACATTACTTTCCTGGTTAAGCTGGAAGCTGTTGACCGGTAGTTGACTGTACTGGATTAGGAGATCAATACCGAACATGTTAGATCGTCCCTTCCATGATCGCCCAGAACAGTCCATTTGGTATCCAGTACTGCTGACTGGTAACCAATGCCAGGTCAATCCCCACATCTGCATCATCGAGCCTCATTGCCATTCTAGTTGGCCTCCCATCATTTACACAATGTTTGAATTGACCATGGCATCACAAGGAAACATTCCTGTTGGTTTTCCCCCAGTACTGTCCCATTCATTGTTTCATGCATTGAAATCAACACAAATAAGGAGCCTGTTGCCAGATATCTCCACTCAGTTTTTCAGCCAGTCCTACTGTTACTTTGTAACTAATTTTTCTTTTTCTTTTATCGATCACCGGCTGTGAATTCCAGTGGAAGGTCCCGGTTAATCGTCCGCTTGGACTTTTGGCTTTCACCTGGACCTGATTTTTGCGTGTACAATCGTTTTTCATTTCCCTGCCTCATGGGCAGCTGTACTCCGACTTCGAAGGAAGACGTCAGGCCTATTTCTAGGTTGACTGTGGCCATTGTTTTGTGTGGGTCGTGACGTTGCCTGATTTGTGTGGTGTCCACTTTGTCCCCTTCGCCGCAGGTATTGCCCTCGGAGTACCCCTTTGGGGCAGCCCCCTGTGGAACAGTTAGCCCTCAAGGGAAGGCAGGGGCAGATCATGGGCATTCCCCGCCATCCAAGGAGGCTTCCATGTATGCAGAGCCGGCACATGGCGCTCTGGTTCTGGGCTCACCCAAGGAATCGTCACGTCCTGCACATGCCTGCTTAACCTCACAACCGTATCAGGCCTCCCGCTCGACAGGGGCTGCGCCCTCTGCAAGTCAGCGGGGAGCAGCCCGTGAGTTTTGGACTTTTGTGACCACACAGATAGGTACATTCTTTTTTTTTTCCTCGTACGTTAGATTTCTTTGACGAGCCGTTAGCCTGACAGAATTTTACATCCTGCATCAGGCATATCGTTATTAGTTTTGTCCCAACACTCGGGCGAGTGGGGTCTTTGGGTGTGGACATTCGGTCTTTTTCAGTTCAATACAAATTTTGATGGTCAGATTTTGATCCGTATGATCTAGTTTTGTCTGACAATTAGGCTTAGCCATCCGATGGTTGGTTGCTGTTGTGGTGTATCTCAGCGCGGTGACGACGACACTGAGGGTTAACCGAGGATGTACATGAATGGTCAGCCTATGGATGGTTGCTGTTGTGGTGTACCTCAGCGCGGTGACGACGACACTGAGGGTTAACCAAGGATGTACAAGGATGGCCAGCCTATGGATGGTTGCTGTTGTGGTGTACCTCAGCGCGGTGACGACGACACTGAGGGTTAACAGAGGATGTGCAGTGAACAATGTTCTCTTTACTCCGCAGTCTTTTAACCAAGGGTTGTAATTTTGGCTGTACGTTTGGCAGACCTACTCATGTTCCTAATGAGTTTTGGTAACATTTTTCACCCAAGCGTTTGGGGGCGGGCTGATGAGAGCCACAAGGACACATCACCTCTGTGGGCCGCCGAACTCCGAGATCCCCTGACAGCTCTGTTAATGCTCATTTGAGACATTACCCGTGGCGCACGACGAGGACGTGCTGTAGGGGTCTTGCGTGAGGTTCCGTACAACCAGGATAGTAAAGGACTGGCGCCCGAGTGACGTACGGAGTATCTCCTTAAACACATCAAGTTGGACTTAACTTCCCCTCACGCCTGTGACATAGATCACCGCGCAACAAGTGTAACTAATGAATCCACATAGCATATGTATTTATAATGTTCCAACGTAGGTCACCAATCGCCACCTGTATTTCCTACACCTCTGTAGCATCATGATTCCACATGTTTCAATCCCTCCTTCACTAGCAGACATTGCCCATGGCTGACATCCAGGGCAATGATATTTGTCTGCTGCATTCAGCTCCTGAAGCACATTAAATCAAAATCCATATCAACCTCTCTAGTATTGTGTTGGGTCATATCTGTATGGCACTGCAACAATTCTAAAAACACCAACATATGGTTGAAAGCCAGGCGCTCTGTTTTTCACTTAAATCTCCTGCCCTTCTATTTCTCTTTCTTCTCTCACCATTTCCTCAATTTCTTCTCTTCACTCTCTCGTTGATGCTCGCTGAAGATGACGTCAAGCACGTGCTCTGTAGCTCCGGTGATAATTCCTATAAAATGAAGAGGCAATGGATGTCTATGGAGTCCATACACCTGGTGCCGCCGCTCCTGCTGACCAGAGGTCCACGTTCCGGCTGCCTAACCCAGAGCCATTCAGCCTTTCAGCACGTAGATCCACATTTAGACTTTAGTTTTCTTTTTTTAAAATCAAAGTTGTCTCCTTTAGATCCATTGTTTTGTCCCAGGACCGGGAGGTCTTGGTTAACAGGGTCACCCCGTGAAGTTTGTGCCTTTTCAGTCACGCACAACAGTCTTGACTAGAAACATTTACCAGGTCAGAGGACTTACTTCTAGTCTCGCTGAGTGAACCCCTTTTCAACCTGTAATGAACTAGATCCAGAAGGAATGTTTCAAGTAATACTGACCGAAGTACAGACAGGCATAATAGTGCACGAAGCATCTAGTGACGTTGAAGAAGCAAGGACAATGTCAGAGAAATTGCAGTCTCCAAAAGAAGAGGCTGTCAGGCAGCTACAAATGTGGTCATTTGCTGTGGGGAAATACAAAGGTATGCTCAGAGGTGGAACCAGCATCAAGAGTGCTTTCTTCATTTCATTATCATTATCGTGCCATAACACTGCGTGTCGTTGCTGTTTAGTGACTGATCAGCTCCCTCCACCTTTGAAAGTCAGATGCAATGGGCTACATGGCTGCATCCCTAAGGCCACTTATACTTGTAAACATTAAGATACAGACTAAGGCTGACTCCTTTTTCCCCCCATAAAAAATGAATAGCTCATGATGAAAAGATAATGATGATTTGTTGTGATTATGTATGAATTTATATGATACTGTAGTCTCCAATATATGCTGTTCAAGAAAGTATAGGATCAGTACAACAGGCCTCATTAAGTATATTGACTACCCCCATAAGTTGACCAATTTGCTATAGTCCCTTGGGTAAACAAATTACAGAGGTTCTACTGTAGAAAATAATGCTACAATTTTGGCAAAGATGATAGTGAGGGATGCAATCACTACAGTGTTGGTTGGCAAAGATAACAGTAAGGAATTCAATCTGAAAACAATTCAAATGGCAAAAAAAAAAAAAAAAACAGAAAAGAAAGCAGTCACTTCAATTTTGGCATAGATGATATTTTGGGGTTGTGTGACTGATACATAACACACTTTTACAATCATTAACAAGCACCCACCTACACGAAACAGCAGGTTACTTGGCGTACCTGTAGGGGGCCCTAATATAACTCATATGGAGATGAATGATGTTCACATAATTACTTCCTGATGAATTGTCATCAGAAAAGTGGCCCTTTGAAAAACAAGGTGTCAATCCTTCATGTTGAAATTTTAAGGGAAAATAAAGCTTAAAAAAATGAAGAGGGGAATGTTAATCCTTCCTGCTAAAATCACTGAGTGAAAATACAAAAACAATTCAGAGAGTAGGATGACTTTTTTCACATTCTTAAACTTAGAAGATAGAAATTGTTGTTATTTAATAACAATATCCCTGTGTGGGTTCCAGGATCCTACTGTGGGGAAAACAATAATAGAACTACCACCTCACCAGAAAGCATGTCATAAGAGTCAGCTAACTGGAGGCTTTCTACAAAGTCGGAGTGCATATGCTGAAGAGGCAAGGAACCAACAATCTACATACAAGTAAGTCAGATCTGTAAAACAGATTTGCAAATGTCCAGAGGTGGACGAACAACCAAAACTTTCAGCCAGAGTTTACATCCGGCGAACGCAAAGAAAATGAAGAAGAAAGTAATAACAATATACAAGGGAAAATGCACTTTCAATAAAGAGCATTAGGGTCAAGCAGGTTCTGAACCAAGACCAGGGCTCTTACTGGTCAAAACCTATCTACACCTCACCATGTTCATCCAAGAAACAGGCAGGAGCCCAGCCAACATGGATAGGACTGACGTTTGCATCACCATGTTTATCCAAGAAACAGGTAGGAGCCCAGCCAACACAGATAGAACTGACGTTTGCATCACCATGTTTATCCAAGAAACAGGCAGGAGCCCAGCCAACATAGATAGAACTGACGTTTGCATCACCATGTTCATCCAAGAAACAGGCAGGAGCCCAGCAAACATAGATAGAACTGACATTTGCATCACCATGTTTATCCAAGAAACAGACAGGAGCCCAGCAAACATACATAGAACTGACGTTTGCATCACCATGTTTATCCAAGAAACAGGCAGGAGCCCAGCCAACATGGATAGGACTGACGTTTGCATCACCATGTTTATCCAAGAAACCGGTAGGAGCCCAGCCAACACAGATAGAACTGACGTTTGCATCACCATGTTTATCCAAGAAACAGGCAGGAGCCCAGCCAACATAGATAAAACTGACGTTTGCATCTGCCTGAGAGGTAAGAAACCAATAGTCTGCACATAAATTAACCAGATCTATAAAACGGACATGCATGCTAATTTCAAGTCCTGAAGTAATACTTAAGTCATGAAGTGGACGAATACACAGGACTTTCTGCTGTAGTTTACGGCCGGAAACAATAAGATTTCCTAGGTTTAGCATAGAAACAGAATTGTTCACAAATTAAGATTTTACTTCCAAGTTTTTCTCTCTTTTTTTTTGTGTGGACTGTGTGCATAAAGAATAGATTCTTTAACAACACCTTCCAGTTTTGAATCAGAATAGTGACTTTTATTTGGCTCTTAAAAAAAAAAGGATGAAAAAAAGAACGATAAAAATACAGAGATAAGAAGAAATATTTAAAGGACAAAAAACATTAAAAGAAAAAGAGAACAGCGAGTAAACAAATATTTTTGAAAAAACCTATTTTCTTTCCTTTTTTTTACTATTTTTTACGACAATGCAGTGAAAGGTGGTCACTTTTAGCTGAGAACTGAGGAATGCATAACTAATGCGGCTGCAATGAACTAAAGAGGTTAGGGTCTTGTTTCGGCTGATAACAGAAAGGACATTTCATCCCTTTACTGTGAGCCCAATTCTATCAAATAACAGTCCAATTCCCTAATCACTCAGCCAGATGCTTCTCAAAGACAAGACAAAGTAGACACACAAAAAAAAGAACAGAAGCAAACTGGTACCATTTTGTTATGGAAACACAACTAGGTTTACTGGTGAGTCAAACTATTTGCTTCGCAGACCAACAACAAAATAAGCTATGCTGTCTCCACAGTGGAGGCTGGCCACAACGTTGTCACTGATAAGCATGGGGGATTATTACATGGAGAGGCCCAGTCTCTTCCACACTGTGACTCTCATACCACTGTTTGAAAGCCATGAGAACAGTCTGTTTCTAAACCACCCACCATGGGAACTAAACCATGGTAAACGTTAAGTACTGCACTGTGAAACTATTTCATTAACCTCTAAGCAACAAAGTTGCATAGCACAGAGATTTGAGAAAAATATATATAAATATATATATAAAACAATTTCAGCCAGAATATAGCTAAGGTTTCAAAATTTTAGTAAGAAATAAGGGAGCTGCAGTAGTACAGTATGCTGGCTTTAGACAGCACACACACACACTGGTGTCCCTGTGGTGAAGATCAAGCTGCTTTTATCTCTGCATCATTCGGTTCATGGGTGCAATTTTACGGAGATCCTTGGGGATCGTGGACATAGTTAGAGAGCTAGTGCTTTGTGCAATGCTCTCAGCAGATGGTTAGCTGTTCTGCAGAGACAGATGGGACAATATGGGATAAAACTTGATGCATTGAAATCAGTCCTCTCAAATTTACCCTTAACATTTTACACATGTTAAGAAAAACTAGGAACAATCAACCTGAAATGTCTTTCCAGTGGAACCCACAAGGGGCACGAAAAATAAAAAAACACATGGAGAGGAAAGCTAGAGGGTGAAGTTACAAAGATAGGCAGCACAATAGATGAGATGCATGTGATGGCAAAGGATAGGACAACTTGGCATCAGTTGCTAGAGGGCTCATGCTCCACAGGGGGATAAATGGCACAAGAAAAAGTGGTACAGTGGCTAGATGCTTATCTGCCAGCCCAACGACCTTGATTTTAATCCCCTTTGAAACAGATTTTTTGTTTACAATTTTAGAAAAACAATTCACCAATAAATTTTTTCTTTTTCCCATTGACTGTTGACTGGCTGTAAACTCCAGTGAAAAGTTCTGGTGTTCATTCATGTTTAGTCTTGTTGCAGAACTTGAGTTCTGCATCCACATGAGTTTTACAGATCTGGCTTATATGTAAGCAGTCTGTTGGTTCTTCACCTTTCAGGTAGATGCACGCCAACTTCGAAGGAAACACTCCAAAAAAGTCTACTTTTATGACATGCTAGTCGGGGGGGGGGGGGGGGGGGGGGGGGGGGGGGGATGGTATAATGCCAATATTATCTTAATGCTTGCACTTCTAAAGTTAGTTGTGTCTCCTTTACAGGACATTGCAAAACCAACCCCAGCATTTTTAGGCTGTTGTGGTTTTACTGAGAAAATTTTATGTTCAGTAGTTTGAAATTGCTTTCTGAGCGGTCAGCTCTCGGTACACTGTTGAAACCAACACAAGACAATTGCACTTCTAAACCTTTGAATAACTCAGCATATATCAAAAGGAAACACTTTCAAGATGTAATGACAACAAATAACTTTATTAAAATGTGTCAGTAAAAAAAAAGCAACCCCCCTCCCGCCCCTAAAAAAAACCATTACAACAGATATTATTCACAAATAAAGTGTACCTGAATCCTAACAAAATACTAGTCTTGTCTTCTTGACACTCAACAAACAGGCAACTAGTCCAGCAGCAATTTTTTATATTCACCTTGCAAATTTTGCCAGGAAAACTTTTCCACAAGAATCTGAAATCCAAATAACAAGACAATGAGTAACAATGTCAGCAATGTCATTGAACTCAAGATAAAGATGAATTTATAAAGTAAATGCATCAGGCAAAGAGCAGCTGGCCAAACTGTTAGGAATGCTGGGTTTTCTTGTGAGAGACTCAAATCAGAATCTACAGTAAGGTTATGGAATTCTTTTTTGGGGATAAATAAAATCTCAACCTGTACAGTACATAGTGAGTGCACTAGTCATGCAGCTGTAAATTTTAAAGCCGAATTACCCCTCCCCCACACAGCAAATGTGGTAAATTCCGGCAGTAATGTAGTTTTAACAGCAGCCCATCCAGCTTATCATGCTGGACTGATACTTTTCCAGACTAATCAGTACTCAATGCGTGATGTGGTCAACATAAAGCCAGCAGCCTTTACTTTCCATGACATTTCCTGGTACTCATTTTAGGCTGGTGACAAATATGATTCAAGTAATAAAACTACAGACATGCTTTGACAGACAGTTCAATGTAAGGTTATGTTACTATTATACAGGCTGCGCAGAATAAGACTAAAACGGTATGACACAATCACTGATGCAGAGCTTAGGAAGAGAATTAGGCTGATTCTAGCTAATCAAGAGCTCAGGAACAGATGATGATGATGGACAGGACACACACTGAGTTTTTGTTATTGATCCAGCGGCGCATGAGCTTTCGCCCTTTGGCCTAATGCCATCTAGATGAATCTACATGTTTTCACATGCTGTTCTTTTTCTCCATAAAAGGTGTTTCACTTGTCTCGTCTCATAGGGAGTAGCATTCTTCTAGTCTCGCTGAGTTTAGGGCACTCAAAGAGATGACGGTCAACAGTTTCGTAGATGTAGTTACACAGCCGGCACTCTGAGGAGGACACACATTGAGGGAACCTAATAATACCACTACTTAAAAGTTTTTTCTTTGGAACCCACAAGGAAAAATAAACAAAAGATCTATACACATGTGGAAAAAAGAATTAATACTCGAGATTAATAATTTGGAGAGGGCCTGTTTAACAGTGTTAACTCCTTGGGACATACTCCTAATGTCAAATCAGTTCAGCTGTATGTAGCCGAAAGATTAACCGTAAGATTTTAGTAATATATCTGCAGAATGGCTAGTTACCTTTCTATGACTGAAAAATATCAACAGAACTGATCCAGAACAATCCTCCAAACACACATGGGAGAAAAATATCAACAGAACTGATTCAGAAAAATAAGGATCCAGACTGTGGAGCGACAAGAATAGTCAGGACCGCCTGGCAGAGCAAATGATGATGTTTATGATGATTTTATAATGATGATGTTTATAATGATGATGTTTATGATGATGACAGATAAAAAACAGAATTCACCTTGAATTTGTCCGTTTTTGCAAGGGATGGCCGCTGGCAAAATCGTTTCAGTTCCTTGACCAACTGTGACTGTGTAGCATAAAGACACTCAGCTGTTGAGAATACAATAATGGCATGAACATTAAAATTTAGTAATGAACTTTAACTGAACATTGTTATAAGCATGTTTACATTCAATTGTGTCCTATTCACATCAGCATATTTCTCTCACATCTTGATTCAGTGGGATTTTATAAGTTCCCTCCATAAGCTACCTGGAAGTGATTCTATGTTTTTTTAGCTATGATGTTTATGTTTTGTGAGACACTCTTGAAAGGTAGCTAGCCATTCTGCAGATTTATTACTAAAATCTTAACGGTTAATCTTTCGGCTACATACAGCTGAACTGATTTGACATTAGGAGTATATTACCTGAGCCCTCAGGAAAAGCAACAAATAATAACACAGTAACTGAGTAAGGGATTGAGGCAACACCCACCTGCCCACACTGAACTACAGGCAACTTTGCAACTCTTCTTCTTTTTCCTGTTCACTGGCTGTAAACTCCGTGGAAAGTTCTGGTTGTTCATCCACCTATGGACTTCAAACTTGTTCCAGAACTTGAGTGTTGCGTTCACATCCGTTTTAAAGATCTAACTTGTCTGTATGCAGACTTGGTTCCTTGCCTCTCAGGAAGATACACTCCAACTTCGAAGGAAAACTCCAATTAGTTGACTCTCACGACATGCTTGTTGGGGAGGTAGTGGATCTATTCTTGTTTTCCGCACAATGGGGTCCCGGAACCCACATGGGGAGCTTTGTAATTGTTTTGTGATGCCCCAATATAACACTGAAAATTGAAATATTTTGGTCACTTGAAGCGTAATGAAAGTTTAGAGAGAA
>CAJHNH020000729.1:222500-239288 GCA_905116865.2 Candidula unifasciata
AATGTTGACTTCACTGTTGATGAAAATAACATAGATGATAACAAAAATACAACAAAGTAAAATATGTTACCATCTGTGTGGCCAAACTATATGCAGGCATGTCTCTTTTACTTTCAAAGGTTCTATACTGCTGCTAGACTGAAGATGTGGATCCTTTTCCAAGCTGGTTTCTTGATTATTATTACCAACACAGTTGCTCATATTTCTGGATTCATTATTAACTGTTCTTGTCTTATCCAGAAGTTTATTTGACTGCCCATTGCTGAAAAAGTCACTATTTTCAGGAATGTGTGCAGAAATGAAGCTACTTTCATCAGAGCCTTGTAAGATCTGACTGAACATTTCATCTTCTTGTGAGCCTGTAGACTGTTCTGTGGACTTCTCATTTTCTTCACGAATTTGTGTGGTATCAACACAAGGGATGTCTCTATTTGTATGTTTATTAGAATGAATATCTCTGTTTGTAGGATTACAAGAATGAATATCTAAGTTTGCAGAATCAACATAATAAATATCTCTATTCGTAGGATTACCAGAATGGCTATTTGTGCTTGTAGAAACAATGAGTTGAATACCACTGTTTGAAGAATCAATGGATTTAATATCTTTGTTTGTAGAATCAAGAGAATGACTATCTCTGTTGGTAGAATCAATAGAATTAATCTCTCTATTTGTGGAATCAACAGAATGATTATCTCTATTTGTAGCATCAACAGGTTGAATATCACTGTTTGTAGCATCAACAGAAGGAATATCACTGTTTGTTGCATCCAAAGAATGAATCCCATTATCACAAGTATGGTTTACGATGATTGGAAAGTAGAGAACTCTGCACTTTGGGCGTATAACAGCTTCAAGATTCTTTGGTCTGTGGTCCGGTATTAGCTTCAAATGTCTTGAAATGGATGACAGAAATGACTCCATATTGAAAGTAGAGTTGAATACCACTACATCAGCCACCAGACTGGAAAAAAAAAAATTTAATTTAACAATTTTCGTAATAGTCAGTAAAAACAGTTAACTAAATCCCAGATATCCAAGTCTTTCAATACATGAATCACATTATTTGGGTTTTTCCACATTCAGTAAACTGTAGTCAAAAAGTATATACTAAAGAGTTACTATCACCATTCTGTACATGTACATGGGCATTCCAATCTGTGCTTAGTTTTTCCATACCATAGCCATTCCAACATACTTCTACTGAATATTTCATAAAAAATAAAAATTATTTTGCAATCTGTCTTGACCTTGAAGATAGCATACAAAGGCATGCTTTACCAAGCTTCACTTCTAGATAAAAAAAATCTGGTCAGTGTCAGAAACTCCTCATTATCCAACAGCCTGCCTAGTCCACAAAGCACTGCTTTCATCAGCTCTCTTTGTGTGTCTTTCTGCATGTATGAATGCCAGCTGGTCTGGTTGTTCATTATCATTTACTCTGGCATGCCCAGGGGTATAAATCAATATGAGCAAGATGAAGAACAATTTCAAAATGCTGCCTACTCAATCAGAGTGCAGACTATCCATTGCAATTTTCTGAAGCATGTTTATAGACTCCCAAAGACTTCATCTTTGTTCCAGGATATTTAAGTGTTGTTGGCAATGAAAGAGCTGATAGACTCCTGGTTCTGCCTTAGTTGCAGACAACCAGCCTATGGATCGTGCTGACAATGTTAAAGCCCTCAGAGAGATAGGACGATCCAAGCATTCAGGGAGCAGCATGTGCACATCAGTGCTAAGAATTCAAATACTGGGTGTAAAGACTGGCACAGCAAAGTATGAGAGGCACATCAGACATACACAAAGTCTTATTAAACAGCACAGAACTAGCATATTAACCATGCAATGCTGATGTATATATTGAAGGGGGAATCTGAACACCTATGGACGTGTCCGGAGTGTTGTGAAGATAATTCAACCCCTAACTCATAACTCAAGACTCCCCTAAAAAAAGGTGCACTATAAACAAAGAAACAACATCATTCTCAAAGAGTCTAAAATTGGGCACACAGCCCATCTTACATTTGGCCCTTAAAAAACTCAACTTTCACATAGAAACTTCAATTTGTGTATAAAGCATGTTAAATTAGTTTAACAGTAACAAGTATAAACACAAAAGCATGGACAAAACTCTCACATCCACCAACTCATACTGGACTACAGGTTGCTTCGTAACCATTTTGTGGTGCCCAAATATAACTGTGTTATATGGTTCTATGATTGAACAGGTTTTCTGGGAACTTACCAGTTTTATTCTCATCCTTGAGATGTTAATCCTACAGACTGCAATAATTTCTTTTAAAACACACACACATACATACACACACACATGCATGCACACACACACACACACATGCATGCACACACACACACCGTACTCACACAAAAACAAATATATTTGCACTGTCAGCATACTTGGGCTACTAGTTTTACACATTAAAACAATCTCCTTATGTCTCGCTGAGTGTAGAAAGTCATAATTACATGTAGTAGCACTGAAAGAGTGGACAGACAATGGACCATCTCAGTCAATATAGGGCGAGTGAGAAGACAGTGTCTGATAATGATAATGGAAAAGCACAAACAAGGGACAAGCTGATGGGATGCAGTGACAAATTTAAGACACACATCATAGGCTGTTCTTAACTATCACAGACTGAAATGGGTTGAAGATTGCACTCACAACCAAACACAAAACAGCATGATGGATCCATCAGTACAAGGCCATCTTCCGAGTAGAATTTAGTGTTGTATTTTATTAAATAAAGTATCCCTTATGAACAGCAAAAGTCTAAGGTTGTAACTGACCACCGCCAATGTTCTAAGTAACACAAATGGTTGGTTTTGTTATTTTATTGAGTTGAATACCTTGTCAAGATCTGGTTATAGCCGTACTGGAAGTCTCTCTCTTTCGTCTTACGAACAGGGTACACCAACTGGTTTTCATGAAAATAGACAATCTTCTTTAACTGGGCCAGGTCAGGGCGAAGGGCAATCAGTTCTGCTAAGTTTAACACAGAACTACTGAAGAGAACCCTGTGGGGGGGAAACAAGAATATTTTGTGAGCTGCATGGTCATAAAAAAAAGTTTATAAACAAAAATATCAGTGTTGGCTGGTAGCTAGAATTGGTAGTGGCACAGCTACAGAACAAAAAATGCCAGTCATTTTTTTTTATATTGTGAAAAAATAAAACTTAAAAAAAAAGAAATGCATATATAAAGTTGACAAAATTGTTTTAAAAAACAATTTCCATATTAACAGCCTTAACTGTCGACAGCATAAACCTGATCCATTCAATAAAAAATGAAATCTACTCTCCTTGTTTTACTTTGCGTGAAAATATTAATAAAATTAATGTGTTAAACAGCGCCCCTCTACCTCATGTGCAGCTTCCTCCTATCTCAGACATGTGTGCACACGCACAACAGCCAAACACAATGAGCTGTGAAATGAGTTTCCGTACTTTCATTTTAGCTCACCTTTAACAAAGGAAATCCAGGAATCCCTGGGAAAGTCACTTATTCTAGAGGTGTTATGCGTTGGTTGTTTTCGGTGATTATTTCCTTATGAATCTCAGTTACTTTTATTTGTCATCACTGTGTATCTAAGTGCCTGTTTGGAAGCAGCAGTGCTTACTTTGCCATAAATTTCCTTGAGCCAGCATTGGTCAATGTCAAGCAGAGAAGCATTCGTTGCTTTTTTTTTTTTTTTTTTTTGCAGCAGCAGCAGCATGGCATCTTACATTCTGCCAGATGTTGTTTGAATAATCATGTCACGGTGTTGTTACTAACTGAACGCCAGGATCATTGGAGATGCTAGACATTCAAACTGACAGCAGAACATCAATCCCACTCAGTCATGCGGCTGCAAGGCTCACGTCTGGCTGCTTGACAGACAGGTCATTCTTTTTTGTATACTACTGGTCTCAAGAGTTGACAAGCATTTCATTTTACCAGCTACAGTTGGGGATGTCTGTGACAGCAGCTGCTGACTGGAGTAATTACTAGGGAAGGTTTGTGCCAACAAATGGTTAGTCAATCCTGCAATGATCGGAGGGACCAATACAACTGTTGAGATAGATAAGAGCATGTTCATAGTGCCCCCAAAAATCAGGTGGGACAAGTTTGGACTATCCTCCGAATAACGGTCCCAAATTATCTATGCCGAAAATAAACCCTAACAGGGCCTCAGCCACATGTAAATAGCGGGCTTCCAGCGACTTAAATTATGGACTTCTGGCGACTTCTGCCACCGCCGAGAGTATCTCCCGCACCGCTAAACTAGATGGCTGGGACTCACAAGCAGCAGCTACCGCATCTCCTGCAGCTTCCTTTATTTTATTTGCTCATGAGTCTCAGCCATCTAGTTTAGCCCAGCTCCGCGCCACAGGAGATACTCTCGATAGTGGCGCTAGTTCGCAATTTACATGTGACTGAGGCCCTGTTAGGGTATATTTTCGGCCTCGATAATTTGGGAAAATTATTCGGAGGATAGTCCAAGTTTATTTGGTGATATCTGTTATGAGACAGGCAAGTGCTTCATGTTTTGTGTTCCAGACAGAAAAAGAGAGATCCTTTTGCTGCTTATAATATAATATTAGCACATACAGTACTATGGGGAGGGATCGTAATTACGGAAAGATATGGATAATATTGAATGATACATACTGCAGTTTCGCAGTTGTCCGATGCAGGAGGAGCCGCCACTTCGCCACACACACAAAAACAAGGTAATATTAATTATTATATAATAATAATAAATACAGGTCTACTGATGTACCTGTAGCTGCTGGAGTATGGGATTGTTTGGCTAAAGGCGAGCGCTGACGTTCGTGCGCGCCAGTGCCACTTCTTTGCTGGGAGAGATACAATAAGACATCTTTGCCCAATGTCATGATCTGATTGCAGCAGTTTGATGAGCTGACCATGCGACCCTCCATTAAATGGTTCGACAATCAAAATATCTTTTTCTGTTGACATTTTCGACGTGCTTGTTACAGGTCCCAGGGTACAGTACTCTAAAAATATCAGACAGAAACATAATTATAGTAGAATTACTTCCCATGGTCATTTTCTGTAATGGGTTGCTAGTTATGAATTCCGTTTTGTAATCTTACTCTTCTTGTTTCTCCCCGGCTGTAAACTCCATTAGGAAGTTAATGTTGTGGGTCAACTTCTGGACTTTGGTCTTGTGAAGCACCTGAGTTCTACGTGCGCATCTATTTTACAGATCTGGCTTATTTGTATACAGACTGTTTGCTCTTTGCCTGTCAGGCAGATGCATTCCGGCTTTTAAATTACTAATTTTTTAGTCTTCTTTTAGTTTACGGATGCTTGTTAGGATGGCAGTGGGTCGCTGGTCGGGAAACTCCAATTTCGTCCTTTTAGGGACGAAATTTTTTGTTATTTGAAACCCCACCCTGGCTTTTGCCAGGGGCATAAATATGGCCAATTGTCTGAACGCGGTTTCTGGGACCTCTCCACGGCGATCCTCATCCGCACGGTGGCACTTTGTGTCATCGGGTGTTTATCGCTTGTGTGATGTCCTAGTGGGGTAGAAAGTCAGTCAGTCAGCAGTGGGTCAATTTTTTTTCCCACCACAGTGGGATCCAGAACTCACATGGGGAGTTTTATTATTTATTAATATACTGTGCTCAATTTAGCTGCAGGCGATTCGACGGCAAACCGCTTAGTGTTTATACCAGTTTTTTTTTAAACACTTCTTTGGTTGGTCATACCATTTTAATTATTAAAATCGCCCAGCACTCCCGCCTCTCTAACATAAAATATCTTCATAATCAAGTACCAAGCGATAAGTATAGGCGGTCATGATTCGTCATCCTACACTATTAACAGAATCATGGATAAGTTCGGTGCTTGTGTTCCCGTCCCATGTATGCGGTCAAGCCATCAAGGTATTTATCTCTTTCCTCTCCACCTGCCCTCTTGCGATCAATCTCCTCAGTTATCACAATATTTCATCTGTTACAGAAGAGAAAATAATGATGCAATGGCAATATTTTCTTTCTTCCTACGTCTAACGGTAACAGCATGCTCTGGTGATATGTTCTCCCACTTAGCTTCATATGAAGTTTAAGAATGTTAAATGTTGAACCAATTAAGAATCGACCTCACAGCACTCGGGACACTTCCCTAAGCGCTCCGTCTCCATCTTCAGAATTCCAATTCCGATGGCACCATTAACAGTGTGATTTTAAATCCGTCTCGCCTTTCCCTTGAGTGGTGAGCGTCGGCCGGACCACTGGTAACTCCTCGCAGCGCCATTCTCTCTGACCATAATGGTCTATTTGTGCATCCGCACCGTTCAGTCGCCCCCAAAGGAGGGTTTACAACATTTAGCTTCGCATACATCAGTTTACCACCGAGTGGTGCAGAACCAGCCAGTTTATCTGCCTGCTCCTTTCCCAACAGCTCTACATGGAGTTTTAAAGGTCCCTTTCCTACGCCTTTAGGTATACTGGAAATATAGGGCTAGACCTATATTTTTATAGGCGAATGGGCACTTGGTGGGTGATGTGGTCAGCATCGCGCCGGCCGCCTTTACTTCCAATGACTGCATTTTGTACCTACTCAAGGCTGAGTCGACCTGGAAGTCAAGGTCATTTTTGAACAAGAAAAAGTCCGGCTGTCAGGACGTAATCCCATGCCCTTCCGATCCGCATACGGGCGTCTTGCCGCCAACGCCACGGCGACTCCCAACAGCCCTGCATGACCTGGAGAAATATCCAAAGAACACTAACTACCCCGGACCTCTAAAGCGATTCGAATGTCTCGCATCTCAAAGCTATGAAACAGATGGGTCTATACAAAGTTCTTTGTACTCTTTTTTGAGCTCATCTGCCTTTCCATTGCTAGCAATACCATAGTGGGCTGGAATCCACTGCTGAACTAGCTCTGTAAACTTGACTATTGAGATTGCACAGTTGAAAGTATGGTTGCTGCCTCTGCTCTGAGGTGCCAGCTTGCCATGCCGCTACTGAATATGTTTCTGTGTTTCCCTTATGATGTGTAATATAGATTCATAGATTCATCCACTTCTATTTTTGTGGCTTGGTTAGCAAAAACCATATGTGAGTACACATAGACATGTACAGAAATTGGAAACATACTGATTCCTGAGTATATATGGGGAAAAGAACTATTCGATCTGACTCAGTTTGTTCATTTTGAAGATTATTCCATGAGACTTCTAGAACTGTACCGAAAAAGTCTGGACAGCTAATTAATAGTTCTGGTGTGAGAGCGTCAAACATCATAGCTTGAAAGCTTCTTTTGCAAGAGCAGATGTTTTGGAAGCCGTTTAAGCTTTTAAAGTTTTGTACTGTCTAAGAAATCGAATGGGTTCAGAGAATTCTTTCTTTTATTTATTTTTGTCTTACTCTTTACTTTTTTTTTTTTTTTTCGGGAGTTGGGAGGGTGTTTCTCACTGCTTCGTTTATTATTCGTAAACCTACATTATGAGCCTGATATAATTTTCCCAAGTTAATTTTCGCTGTTTCAGTCCATGACATTGAGGCGTGTTCCATAATAAGCCTACCTTCTGCCTTAACGTTTTTGTACCGCCTCCCCAGTATGTTCTATCCAGAGTTTTGATTACAGCTAGTCTTCTAATGGTTTTTTGTTAGAATTATATCATTCTTCGGGTGAGTCTGGTTCTGATAAAACTTCAACAAAACAAGAATATGTTTCTGAGATACTGAATATACAGGCTGATTTTATAGCTGAGAGTTTTGTTTGTTTTAGTTTCGGTTTGATATGACTAAGCTTTCGACAAATGTTTGGCGCGTATGCCAAACCTGACATCCCACACTGTGCCAACGACTTCAGGCAGAGAAGCTCACTGGGGACGATTACATCTATTTCCCGTCCTTTTTAGGATGGAATTTTTCGTTTATTTGAAGCCCTACTCTGGCTCTTGCCAGGGGCTGCAATATAGCCTGGCGATAAATATGGCCTTAAGGCTTGACGCGGTTTCTGGGACCTCTCCACGGTGATCCTCACCCACATGGTGGCACATTGTGTCATCGGGTGTTTATCGCTTGTGATGTGTCTTTTAATCTTATGAAGTGTCATTTTTCCACTGTAAGTGTTCTGCCTGTATTAAGGGTCTTTTATATGAACTGTCTTTTATTCAAACACAACGACGTTCACTCAAAAAAGGTGTACTTTATTCTTACGAAGTGTGCTTTTTCATATGAAAAGAGTTAACATACTGCAGCGAGGAAGACAAAAGAGCCATTTCCAAAACAAAAGCATCGATGTATGAAACCCCATATATTTATTCATTTATTTATTTATTTATTTATCCCAAGCTTGCCGCAGTCCTGAATTTCTTCTTGACCTTATCTGCTCCCGGAATACCATCCAAAGAACCAGAGTCTGGCGGGAACACATCACGTGAAGTATCTGAGTTTGACTTCTGGAAGCACATAATATCTTCAAGGTTTCGCTGTTGATACGTGGTGTACATAATGTAGAAATTGCACATCTCATCGTGGTTTCTGGGCCTGCGGATTATAAAATATAATTCAAAATACATTGTATTATCTTCTCGTTGTGAGGACACAAGCAACACATTAAACAATTTATTTATCACCTGGCCTAGTCAGGTGCATTAATATGGTTACACCAACATATTATAGTTTCCCAAAAATGAACTTCCTCCACCAAAATACACAAACCACATTGTGGTCCCATTTTACAATGTACCTCTCACCACTGGAGGTTCTATATAGCCTCATTATTACCACTGAGTTTGACATTATTTAACCACTTGATCTTTTCGTTCGTACATCGAGTGCTGATTAGTCTAAACCAGTGGTTTCATTCTATTTTGACTTGTGGTGCTCTTTCTAGGATCAATTTTACCGTCAGGCACACTTAGCGTTAAGCGCGTCTTACAAAATTATGGTATTTAGAAGAAGAGAATGAAGAGGGAATAAATATTAGGGAAATTTAAAGTACATAGATGTCTCAACAGCTGCATAATGTCCATGCATATTTTTTTTAAACTTTGAAGTGTACATAATAGTAACGTTTTTCTCAGCTACCACAGTACACATGATATTGTCAACACTAGATAATATTTTTATGAAGCGGTCGTAGAGATCCTGGGTAGTTGCCTGTTTTAAGGCTCCGCGACGCGCAAGTTGGGAACTGCTGGTATATACATATGTGGAGATGATTTTATATACCAAATACGACTCCAGACATGAAAAAAATAGGTCGTTACAATAGTGGATTAATAAACAGAATCCGTTCTCTCTCTCTCTCTCTCTCTCTCTCTCTCTCTCTCTCTCTCTCTCTCTCTCTCTCTCTCTCTCTCTCTCTCTCTCTCTCTCTCTGTCACAAAGTACAGGATAGAACTTATCAGAATCTATGGCTCGAACTATGAAACTACTCTAGGATTTGAAATGTCCCGAGAAAAAAAGAAATAATTTTCTGAATTTTCTTACCCTGAAGCAAGGAATTACGTGGTCGGCTTTAGTCTCTTCGTCAATAATAGAGATAAGTCGTGGGCTATTTACCTAACTAGGGTGACCTTGCTTTTATATGTACTGCCTCCAAGAAACTTTCACTGATAATGTGGTTTTTTTCTATCATAACGACACATGGTCACACACGATGATATTTATTTCTCGAACGTTTAGAATTATTCATAGAAACATTTAATTGATATTTTCTTTAGTTATGGTTACACATCTTGTAAATCATAAATTTAGTTTATTTCTAACAATAGTGACCACACAATATTTCAGATAGGACTTTAGGTTTCAAAATAAACAAATTCTATAAATGTTTCTCTATTCTATACATTTTCTTCTAATCATCTTAATATTTACTTCATCGACCTCTGAATTGATTGCTGTTCAGAATTTTCTCTAAATGGATTTCAATGTCACCTTTTTTTTCCCTCCTCGATATCTTTGATGTTCATTGCTGTCTTACGTTGTTTCTGATGGTTGCTTCTTGCACGATGGTAACGAGAATTTCGATATTTTTGAATTGGGATTACACTTCTTCTATCGTCTCAAAAAAAGCAGATTCTTTCTTTTTCATTTTCAAACTCTCCGATGTTGTCCTTTCCCCCAAGGTGTTATCAATACGAATGCGTGGTTAGGTTGAGGTGTCGGCAAGGGGTGACGTTTACATTTTTCCACACTTACCATAGATAGGTTGAATCCAAAACACCACATTTAAGTACCACGTCATATATTACTGTGGTGCATAAATATTCTAGAATTTTTTTTAATTAACTAAGTGGTTTGAGGATATATATATATATATATATATATATATATATATATATATATATATATATATATATATATATATATATATATATATATATATATATATATATATATATATATAAGACTGCGTAATTGAGGCCACTTCATGACACTCTCTCTGTCTCTGTCTCTCTATCTCTCTCTCTCACACACACACACACACACACACACACACACACACACACACACACAAAACTCCTTTCCCTTTCTGAATAAACTGCTGTTGTGATATTTTGTACAATTTCGCATACTCATTATTTGCAGACTGAGGTTTTGAACAACGGATCAACATCATGACACAAGGGTAGTAACCCATAAGTGCTCCGTTCTACTTCTTACTTAACTGAAGAATCTCAGCGCAGTGCACGAGCTTCATAGCACCAGCGAAGATCCTGAAATATTTTTGGTAGATGTTTATCTCCAATTTTTTGCCTGGGCTGCCCTGTTAGGCTACTCTTTACGATTTCCAACTGTCAAGGGATTTTTTACGTGCGCAATAATGCACACGGGCGTCCGATCTCACTGCCCAGAGACCAGGGGGAATTACTAGAAGTCCAAGTCCACGTGAGAAAATCCCAGCCCTTACCATGGATATAACCCGGAACCTCTAGTACTCGAGGCCGACACCATACCCCGAGACCACGCAGCCTCCTAGGCTAAAGGCTCAGGAATACAAGACACCTAAGAGAAGGTCAATCCGCATTTATTTTAAAAAGGCAACACTATAGGTTGTCAGTGTTATTACTCTCATATAAGTAGGTAGTTGGGTATGTATAATAATAGGAAAACAGAGAGGTAGTTAGGTAAATAGGTAGTTGGATGTAGAGACAGATAACAGGCATGTATATAAGTAATTATGTTGACACGCAGGTTGGTAGGCAGAAAGATAAGTACGTAGTTAGGTAGAAGATAACAGGTCGATGTGCTGGTAGGTGAGTAGACAAAAAGCCAAGCAGGCAGGTACGTGGTAAGCAGATAAATAAACTGGCAAGTAGGTCAGTGTGTAATCATCTACACAAGGTAGGTTTTGACAGGCAGGCAGATTAGTACGTAAAGGGTCTATCATTTCGTCATTGGTTGTGACTAGGTGTAAACCATACCCGATGATAGTGTCCTTGTCCCGTGACACACTGTTCATGACACATCGACTTGCCAGGACATCGCCAGGTCGGATATTCATACCAGGATTACTCACTTTATAAAATGCCTTAAATATAATAAATATTTTGAGTAAACAACACCGTAATTCTAACAACCTGAACAGTTAATTATATTATAACTTTAAAATTGTGTTACAATAGCAATTGTGGTTGAGGTTTTCATTCATTGTTCTGTTGGTCTATTACATGCCAAATAGGGCTCGCATCTATCATCTGTTCTGTTCTATCCTCTTCAATCCATTCAATGTTATGGATAGATTCCAGTCTAGCAACTTTGGCCTCTCCCATCAACGTTTGTTTTAGGGTTTCTGTTGGGCCTTCTACCTCCTGAACCCATTTATTATACTTTTTAGTGCCTGTCTGATAATTCTCTGCTCGTTTCTTCTTAGATGTGTCCAACATAGCGCCATCTTCTCTGTCTTATGTCTGTTAATACTAGAGTTTGCCCAGATATTTTTATTATTTCTTCACGTTTCTTGAATTTGTACAGTATTATGTTCCTCAGACAATGGTTATCGAATGCATTTAACTTTCGTTGCGTCTTTAGTGGTTTTCCAACTGTAGACAGTGCTTTTTGTTGTTGTTATTGTTGCTCCTGATGGTTGTGGTGATACTTTTTTGTTTTAACGCTGCGCATGAATCTATGAAAGACTGAGCTTTCATTTTTTAAGACGTCAGGATTGTCTCAGCCTCGAATAGGTAGCAGTTAAGCTGGTATAGAGACTTTTCTCACGACTTGGTACTATATTAATATCTTCATGCAGTCCTTGTTGCATTCCTCTATTCGTTTCTCCAAGATGAAAAAAAAAGCGGGGAGTTAGCTTCACATTTGTTGAGAGCATGCATTGTTTTTATAATAATGTGCCTGCACTCAAAAAACAAAGTCTCTGTTATAGTAGCGCTGAAAAGAAATACATTTTTAAAAAAAAGACTAATACAGCCTACCATTACGAATTGACAGAAAAAAAAATCTTTACTGAGATGCGCAATATGGCATATACAAATAATGGTTCAGCAGAAAACATACGGACTGGCTGGGATTTGGATTTGCTTGTTGGTATTTCCAACAAAATGTTTGTTTATTTTATTGTAAATAGACTTAATGCGCTTGGGTAAGTAAAAAGTAAAGTACCCTTTTTACGCCTTTCGGCGCATCGGGCATATGGGCAGAGCGTCCCATATTTTTATAGACCATCAGCACTCTGTGGGTAATGTGGTCAGCATTACGCCGGCTGTCTTTAATTTCCCAGGACAGCCCATCCTGGTACCCATTTTAGGCTGGGTCGACCTGCGACGTCCCCATACCACGACAAAAATCCACGCAGCCTGCAGTGGGTTTCAATCGCGGTATGCTGGCTTACGAGTCGGACTCGCAACGCCTTAGCCACGGACGCCGCTATGGGTAATACGTAACACAAAGTAACGAAATGGACGTCTTAATCGCCTTCAGGCGTGTTGTGTGTATAGAGCTAGACCTGTATTTTATAGACTAATCGGCATTCAGTATGTGATGTAGTCGGTATTATACCAGCCGCCTTTACTTCCAGGACTTTACTTGATACCCATTTAAGACTGGGTCGACCTGGGAGCGGCCAATTTTGAAACAACAAAATAAACGTTTGGTTTCGTCAGGACTTGAACCCACGATTCTGCGTCTAGCTGCTACACCACAGCGGTTCCCGATGAAATACGTCGGGGGCTGATGATGATGGTGGTAGTGGGATGGGGATGATGATGATGATGGTGGTAGTGGTGATGACGATATTGATGATGGTGGTAGTGGTAATGACGATGATGATGATGATGATGGTGCTTGTAGTGGGAATGATGATGATGATGATGATAATAATAATAATAATGCTGATGATGATGACATTTGCCATCCTACAACCATGTGACACTTTAGAACTCAACAATAAGGGAAAACTGGACCTGTGGAAGCTGAGGAGAATTTCGTCCAATCTCCACCCACAGACCAGCACGGATTCTGTAGCCGCTGGTAACAACACCTGCACAACATAAAACAGAGAGGACATTGGTTAGGGGACCATAATATTTTCAGCTAAAACGGGACATGCAACTAATATTTTGAGCTGAAAATAGGACATGCAACTAATATTTTGAGCTGAAACATATCACTAATCTCGGGACATCTCACTAATACTCGAATTTCTCAGATGAAGAGCTTCCCAGACGTACGAAGGTAGTGTCTAGATCTTTATAGTTTGCTTTTCAGTTTTTAAATGTGTATATTATCCAGTATTTTAACCATTTATTTAGTGGGATTGCATTATCATTGGTTTCACTCACGTAGTTAATATTTTCCCTTTTAGTTTGTATATGTGTACGTTGTCCTGTTTAACTTTTTCTTTATGTTAGACAGCATGCCTAATTTTTAAATCTATTGTTTTCCTCAGTATCTAGCAATTTTTAAACGCATTAAAAGTATCCAAGACTATGTAATCTAATACGGTATACAACAATAAGTGAATGTTTTATTCTCAAACTTTCTCCTAGTTTTTTTTATAGAGCGGGACTATCGACGTTTTCACGGAGTACCAACGGAACGGCCATAACCCACAGAAAACGGGACTGACCCGGGGGAAATGTACTAACATTCATCATCATCATCATCAGGTGCCTTGGCGACTGGCGTGGGCGATCATGCCTCTCCATAATCTGCGATCTCCTGAAGCATGTATCCGTTTTTGTGCAGACACACCTCCATGCCATGCAACAAGACTGTCAAGCATCTTCTCTCGTTGTCTTCCTCTATCTTTCCTTCCACAGATCTTTCCAGTGGTCACTACATGTTCTATTTTACTAACATTAGTATACTGTAATATGAGTCGCAACTTTGAAATAATTTATGTTGTCATCTTGTGGGTTCTGGTGCCCTATTTGTTGGAGAGGGTGGACGCGAGCAGGGGTAAAAGAATAGCACCACTGCCCCTGACAAGCATGTCCTAAAAGGCTATTAATTAAGGGGTTTGACTAGGAAATCGGGATGCCTCTACCTGATATGATAGGAACCAACAATCTGTATACAAGTTAACAAGATCAGTAAAATTCGAGTGCAGGAAAAACTCACATTATAGGACGAGACTAAAGTTCAAATGTGGACAAACAACCAAAATTTGCCTCTGGAGTTTATAGCAGGTACATGCTAAGAAAAATATTGCTGCTGTTGCTGATTTTCCGACTTCTGTTGTTTCTTTTCAGCTTCAACTAAAACTCTCTATTTAAGTTTGAACTCTGTACCAAACAATTCACTTTACCTTTGTTTATTACTCCAAATCATCACAGATATTTGTTACATTAAAACATATACGAGACAGCGACTTCCTTCATTCTGTTCTATGTTGTTATTATTTTAACTCATTATTCTAGCTGCGACGGAAATAGTTTGCAAAATATATTTGGCGAGACTTTCAATGCGCTTTTATTGCGGTATGTATAACCTCAGATAATCCGCTAATAAATCGTTTGGTGATTGATCTCAGTGTACGTTAAGCGTTAAAGTTCTTGTGGGTGTTTAAGTAAAAAAATAAAGTAAAGGACTCTTTTCCACGCCTTTAGGCGTATAGGGCATATAGGGCTAGACCAATATTTTATAGACCAACGGCACAAGAAAGGTGATGTGGTCAGCATTACGCCGGCCGCCACTATTTCCCGGGACTGCACCCGGTACATACTAAAGGCTGGGTCGACCTAGGAGCTTAGGTCATTTTTTAAGAAAAGTCCGGCTCCTTTAGGGAACGAACCCACGACCTTCCGATCCGCTGCGCGCGTCTAGCCGTTCTGCCACGGCTACTCCCTGTGGGTGTTTATCCCTGCGATAATCGTGTCAAATTATCAAACAATATTTTTAGTTGTTCATACATAATGCCTGAACGTATCTCCACTTGCTTCTTGGTGCCATCGTTTCTGATTTGTGCCTCTTCAGCATTATAATTTACCCCGTCATTCATTTTCTGCATTTTCACAGTTTTATTTATTGATTTATTTTATAAATGTCAAAGTAGCTTACTGGTGTAATTATGATGGTAGAAATTGTTTTAAAAAATTGCTTATTTGTATCTTCTTATTTATATTTCTGTGTTTTGTTTTACACGAGCGATGGTCAGTATAGGAATATTTATTTCACATATTTAATTAAATAGTCACAAATTGCCAATTTCGTCTTCTTCTTCTCATACACCTTATTGTCTTACTGCTGGTGCGCGTTAGCGATGTGTGGCAAAGAGCAGGAAGATAAGTCAACTTTAACTTGTTTAATGCTTCTTTGATCAACTCCGCCCAGTGACATCGAGTACAATTTCTATCTGTACAAAACGAGCCGGAATGTTACTAGAGCTTGTATTATTCACAAGACACCCTAATTCATGAAATCAGTTTCCGTCTCAATGTGGGACGACATTTTGCGTTATTTTAAGGCACAGCCACGGTTGTAGTAGGGGGCTCTAAAATAACCTTTGAACGGTTAAACGAGGTTTCTGGAACTTGTGTCCTGGTGATCCTCGTTCGAATGCTGGCACTTTGTGTCACCGGGTGTTGGTCGCTGGCTGTACGGGCGCGGTGTTGTTGAACGACACACACATAATTCCCGGTAATTAGGAATTTTAAAAATGATCTCTTGATTTTTTTTTTTTTTTTTTTGGTTTCCTGGAATTCATGTTAGCAAGGCTTTTCCAAAATTTACTTGCCAGGCAAAATTCTGAACATTTTTCCAATTCCTTGCGTATTGCTAGGAGAGAGTTGTGGCGATTGCAGAAGAAAGAAAATGGTGAAAGGCTCAAAGATTGGGGGGAGGGGAGGGAGGGGGAGAGAAAAGATATACAAAGAGAGAAACAAAAAGAAACACAGACAGCTATGGAGAGAGAAAGAGAGAGACAGAGAGAGATGAGAAAATGACACGAAGCTAGAACTATGGATGAAGACTTAGGCTTGTAGAGGGGAAAGGTAACAGGGAGAAAAGGGGAAAACAAACGAAAAGGGGGAAAAAAAGACCGGAAAAGGGGGGAGTTGACATATAATGCAGCATTAAAAGAAAAACTGTGATGATAATAATAATTATTATAATTGGTTATTTTGAGACCCAGGGTCCGCTCTAACTGAAAGAGGACTGGAATGGAACAAAGCCAGAAACAAATTTGCTGAAAGAGAAATCCGGCGATCTCTCTGGCAAACCTCTAACTCCAAGGTAGAAGAGCGACTAAGTAAAGTAAACTAAAAATGTGAAGAAAATGACACTGACTTGGCTGGCTGTGACTGTTATAAAACAATACCAACCGAGATTGTGTGAGTGAGT
>CAJHNH020000729.1:239305-246805 GCA_905116865.2 Candidula unifasciata
AAAATAAATGCGGTTGCCCTTTTTTGGGTTTGTCTTGTTTTCCTGGTTTTTAACCCTGGGAAAGCTGCTGGTCTGGGGGTATGGGTGGGCCCTCGATTTACTAGGGGTTTCCCGGGTTAATCCTGGAAAGGGGCTGGGTTTCCCCACGTGGACTTGGCCCTTCTAGAAATTTCCCCTGGTCTTGGGCAGTGAGATGGGGACCCCGTGTGCTTTAAAAATTGCGCACGAAAAAAAACCCCTGACTTTGGAAAAATCGAAAAGAGTAGCCAAAAGGGGCACCCCAGGAAAAAAAATTGGAGAAAAAAATCTACCAAAAATATTCAGGATCTTCGCGGGTGCTAGGGAAATTCGTGCACTGCGTGAGATTCTTCAGTTAAGTAAGAAGAGAAGGGGAAACTTAGGGGTTTAAATACCCTTGTGTCATGAGTTGTCCGTTTTTAAAAAACCCCCCTTTCTGCAAAAAAAGAGTATGCGAAATGTAAAAAAAATATCAAAACCAGAGTTTTTTCGGGAAAAGGGAAAGGCGTTTTGTGGGGTGGGTGTGTGTTTTGGGGGTGTGTTTTGTGGTGGGTGTGGGGAGAGAGAGATAGAGAGACAGAGACAGAGAGATGTATAAATTGGCCTAAATTTACGCAGTTTTTTTTTTTTTAAAAATTATAAAATTATATATATATAAAAAAAAAAAAAAAAAAAAAAAAAAAAAGACTGCGTAATTGACCCACTCAGACATTTCTGTCTCTGTTCTCTTTTCCCCTCTCTCCACAAAACACACACACAAAACACCCCACACACACACACACACACAAAAAAAATCCTTTCCCTTTCGAAAAAACTGCTGTTGTAAATTTTTTGTAAAATTTTCGCATATCATTTTTTGCAGATGGGGGTTTTGAAAAAAGGGATAACATCAGAAACAAGGGTAGTAACCCATAAGGCTCCGTTCTACTTTTACTTAATGAAGAATCTCAGCGCGGGTTACGAGCTTATAGCACCAGCGAAAAATCCGAAATTTTTGGTAGGGGGGGTTTTTTCCCCAATTTTTTGGCCTTTGGGCTGCCCTTTTAGGTACTCTTTACGTTTTCCCAACTTTTAAAGGGAAATTTTTTAGTGCGCAAAATGCACACGGGCGTCCAAATCTCACTCCCCGGGAAGACCGGGGGGAATTACGAATTTCCAAGCCCACGTGAGAAAATCCCACCCCTTACCAGGATAAAACCCCGGGAAACCTCTAGTACTGAGGCCGAAACCATACCCGGGACCCGCAGCCCCCCTAGGCAAAGGCTCAGGAATACAAGACACCCAAAGAAGGTCAATCCCCATTTATTTTAAAAAGGCAAAAACCCATAGGTTTTCAGGTTATTACTCTCATATAAGTAGGTAGTTTGGGGATGTATAATAATAGGGAAAACAGAGAGGTATTTGGGTAAATAGGTGTTGGATGTAGAGACAGAAAAACAGGCATGAAAAAATTATTTTGAACGAGGTGGTAGCAAAAAGATAAGTACGTAGTTAGTAGAAGATAAAGGCGTGTGTGGTGGGGTGAGTAGAAAAAACCCAAGCAGGCGGTACGTGGAAAGCAGAAAAAAAGGGAAAGAGGTCAGGTGTAATATTACAAAAGGTGGTTTGACGGGCAGGCAGATTAGTAGTAAAGGGTTATCATTTCGTCAGGGTTGGACTGGGTGTAAACCATACCCGAATAGTGCCCTTTGTCCGTGACACATTTTCTGACACATCGATTTGCCGGGAACGCCGGGTCGGATTTTCATACCGGTTTATCATTTATAAAATCCCCAAAAAAATAAATATTTTGAGTAAAAAACCCCGAAATTCTAACAACCTGAACATTTAATTATATTAAACTTTAAAATTGTGTAAATAGCAATTGGGGTTTGAGGTTTTTCATTCAGTTTTTTGGGTTTTATTACATCCCAAAAGGGCTCGATCTATTTTGTTTGTTATCCTTTTTCAACCTTTAAGTTAGGGATAATCCAGTAGAATTTTGGCCTCTACATCAACGTTTGTTTAGGTTTCGTGGGCCTTCTACCTCATGAACCCATCATTATAATTTTAGTGCTGTCTGATAATTCTCTGCTTCGTTCTCTTAGAGGTGTCCACATAGCGCCATCTCTCTGTTCTATGTCTGTTAATACTAGAGTTTAGCCCAGATATTTTTTATTATTTCTTCAGTTTCCTGATTGTCAGTATTATGTTCTCAGACCAATGGGTATCGAATGCATTGAATTCGTTGCGTCTTATGGGTTTTCCAGGTAGACAGTGCTTTTTGTTGTTTTATGTTGCTCCTGATGGTTGTGGTTGATACTTTTTTGGTTTAACGCTGGCGCATGAATCTATGAAAGACTGAGCTTTCATTTTAAGGACGTCAGGATTGTCTCAGCCTCGAATAGGTAGCAGGTAATGATGGTATAGAGACTTTTCTCACGACTTGGTACTATATTATATCATCTCATGCTCAGTCCTTGTTGCATTCTCTATTCGTTTCTCCCAAAGATGAAAAAAAAAAGCGAGGAGTTAGCTTCAACATTGTTAGAGCATGCATTTGTTTTTATAATAATTGTGCCTGACACTCAAAAAAAACCCAAAAGTCTGTGTTATAGCTAGCGCTGAAAAGAAATACCTTTTTTAAAAAAAGACCAATACAGACTACCCTTACGGGGGAGGGAATTGGCCGAGGAAAAAAAAATCTTTACTGAATGCGCAATATTCAATATACAAATAATGGTTCAGCAGAAACACATCGGACCTGGCGTAGGATTTGGATTTGCTCGTTGGTATTTCCAACAAAATGTTTTGTTTATTTTTATGTAAATAGAACGTAATGCGCCTTGGAGTAAGTAAAAAGTAACGTACCCTTTTTACGACCTTCGGCGCATTCGGTCATATGGCCAGAGCGTCCCATTACTTTTCATAGACCATCACGCCACTCTTGGGTAAGTTTTCAGCATTACGCTGGCTGTCATTTAATTTCCCAGGGACAGCCCCATCCTGGTACCCGTTTTGGGCTGGGTCGACCATGCGACGTCCCCATACCACGACAAAAATCCACGCAAGCCTGCAGTGGATTTTTCAATCCGCGGTATGCTGGCTTAACGATCTCGGACTCGCCAACGCCTTAGCCACGGACGCCGCTAGGTAATACGTAACACAAAGTAACGGGGGGGGGTAAAAATGGACGCCTTACTAGCCTTCAGGCGTGTTGTGTGATAGAAGCTAGACCCTGTATTTTATAGGACTAATGCGGCATTCGTATGTGACGTAGTCGGTATTATACCAGCCGCCTTTACTTCCAGGACTCTACTTGATAACCCATTTAAGGGACTGGCGTCGCAACATGGGAGCGGCCAAATTTGAAACAACAAAATAAAACGTTTGGTTTTCGTCAGGACTTGAACCACGATTCTGCGATCTAGCTGCTACACCACAGCGGTTCCCGATGAAATACGTCGGGGGCTGATGATGATGGTGGTAGTGGGGATGGGGATGATGATGATGATGGTGGTAGTGGTGATGACGATATTGATGATGGTGGTAGTGGTAATGACGATGATGATTATGATGATGGTGCTTGTAGTGGGAATGATGATGATGATGATGATAATAATAATAATAATGCTGATGATGATGACATTTGCCATCCTACAACCATGTGACACTTTAGAACTCAACAATAAGGGAAAACTGACCTGTGGAAGCTGAGGAAATTTCGTCCAATCTCCACCCACAGACCAGCACGGATTCTGTAGCCGCTGGTAACAACACCTGCACAACATAAAACAGAGAGGACATTGGTTAGGGGACCATAATATTTTCAGCTAAAACGGGACATGCAAAACTAATATTTTGAGCTGAAAATAGGACATGCACTAACTATTTTGGAGCTGAAAACATATCACTAATCTCGGGACATCTCACTAATACTCGATTTCTCAGATGAAGAGCTCCCAGACGTACGAAGGTAGTGTCTAGATCTTATAGTTTGCTTTTCAGTTTTTAAATGTGTATATTATCCAGTATTTAACCATTTATTTAGTGGGATTGCATTATCATTGGTTTCACTCACGTAGTTAAATATTTTCCCTTTTAGTTTGTATATGTGTACGTTGTCCTGTTTAACTTTTTCTTTATGTTAGACAGCATGCCTAATTTTAAATCTATTGTTTTCCCTCAGTATCTAGCAATTTTTAAACGCATTAAAAGTATCCAAGACTATGTAATCTAATACGGTATACAACAATAAGTGAATGTTTTATTCTCAAACTTTTCTCCTAGGTTTTTTTATAGAGCGGGACTATCGACGTTTTCACGGAAGTACCAACGGAACGGCCATAACCACAGAAAACGGGACTGACCCGGGGGAAATGTACTAACATTCATCATCATCATCATCAGGTGCCTTGGCGACTGGCGTGGGCGATCATGCCTCTCCATAATCTGCGATCTTCCTGAATCATGTATCCGTTTTGGTGCAGACACACCTCCATGCCATGCAACAAGACTGTCAAGCATCTTCTCTCGTTGTCTTCCTCTATCTTTCCTTCCACAGATCCCCCCCCCCCCCCCCCCCCTTTCAGTGGTCCACTACATGTTTCTATTTTACGAACCATTAGTATACTGTAATATGAGTCGCAACTTTGAAATAATTTATGTTGTCATCTTGTGGGTTTCTGGTGCCCTATTTGTTGGGAGAGGGTGGACGCGAGCAGGGGTAAAAGAATAGCACCACTGCACTGACAAGCATGTCCTAAAAGGCTATTAATTAAGGGGTTTGACTAGGAAATCGGGATGCCTCTACCTGATATGATAGGAACCAACAATCTGTCTACAAGTTAACAAGATCAGTAAAAATTCGAGTGCAGGAAAAACTCACATTATAGGACGAGACTAAAGTTCAAATGTGGACAAACAACCAAAATTTGCCTCTGGAGTTTTATAGCAGGTACATGCTAAGAAAAATATTGCTGCTGTTGCTGATTTTCCGACTTCTGTTGTTTCTTTTCAGCTTCAACTAAAACTCTCTATTTAAGTTTGAACTCTGTACCAACAATTCACCTTTACCTTTGTTTTTATTACTCCAAATCAGCACAGATATTTGTTACATAAAACATATACGAGACAGCGACTTCTTCATTCTGTTCTATATTGTTATTATTTTAACTCATTATTCTAGCTGCGACGGAAATAGTTTGCAAAATATATTTGGCGAGACTTTCAATGCGCTTTTATTGCGGTATGTATAACCTCAATAATCCGCTAATAAATCGTTTGGTGATTGATCTCAGTGTACGTTTAAGCGTTAAAGTTCTTGTGGGTGTTTAAGTAAAAAATAAAGTAAAGGACTCTTTTCCACGCCTTTAGGCGTAAATAGGGCATATAGGGCTAGACCCAATATTTTATAGACCAACGGCACAAGAAAAGGTGATGTGGTCAGCATTACGCCGGCCGCCACTATTTCCCGGGACTGCACCCGGTACATACTAAAGGCTGGGTCGACCTAGAGCTTAGGTCATTTTTTAAGAAAAGTCCGGCTCCTTTAGGAAACGAACCCACGACCTTCCGATCCGCTGCGCGCGTCTAGCCGTTCTGCCACGGCTACTCCCTGTGGGTGTTTATCCCTGCGATAATCGTGTCAAATTATCAAAACAATATTTTTAGTTGTTCATACATAATGCCTGAAACGTATCTCCACCTTGCTTCTTGGTGCCATCGTTTCTGATTTGTGCCTCTTCAGCATTATAATTTACCCCGTCATTCATTTTCTGCATTTCACAGTTTTATTTATTGATTTATTTTATAAATGTCAAAGTAGCTTACTGGTGTAATTATGATGTTAGAAATTGTTTTAAAAAATTGCTTATTTGTATCTTCTTTATTTATATTTCTGTGTTTTGTTTTACACGAGCGATGGTCAGTATAGGAATATTTATTTCACATATTTATTAAATAGTCACAATTTGCCAATTTCGTCTTCTTCTTCTCATACACCTTATTGTCTTACTGCTGGTGCGCGTTAGCGATGTGTGTGGCAAAGAGCAGGAAGATAAGTCACTTTAACTTGTTTAATGCTTCTTTGATCAACTCCGCCCAGTGACATCGAGTACAATTTCTATCTGTACAAACGAGCGAGGCCGGAATGTTACTAGAGCTTGTATTATTCACAAGACACCCTAATTTTCAGGAATCAGTTTCCGTCCTCAATGTGGGACGACATTTTGCGTTATTTTAAGGCACAGCCACGGTTGTAGTAGGGGGCTCTAAAATAACCTTTGAACGGTTAAAACGAGGTTTTCTGGAACTTGTGTCCTGGTGATCCTCGTTCGAATGGCTGGCACTTTGTGTCACCGGTGTTGGTCTCCTTGGCTGTACGGGCGCGGTGTTGTTGAACGACACACACATAATTCCCGGTAATTAGGAATTTTAAAAATGATCTCTTGATTTTTTTTTTTTTTTTTTTGGTTTCCTGGAATTCCTGTTAGCAAAGGCTTTTCCAAAATTTACTTGCCAGGCAAAATTCTGAACATTTTTCCATTCCTTGCGTATTTGCTAGGAGGAGAGTTGTGGCGATTGCAGAAGAAAGAAAATGGTGAAAGGCTCAAAGATTGGGGGAGGGGAGGGAGGGGGAGAGAAAAGATATACAAAGAGAGAAACAAAAAAGAAACACAGACAGCTATGGAGAGAGAAAGAGAGAGAGACAGAGAGAGATGAGAAAATGACACGAGCTAGAACTATGGATGAAGACTTAGGCTTGTAGAGGGGAAAGGTAACAGGGAGAAAAGGGGAAAACAAACGAAAAGGGGGAAAAAAAGACCGGAAAAGGGGGGAGTTGACATATAATGCAGCATTAAAAGAAAAACTGTGATGATAATAATAATTATTATAATTGGTTATTTTGAGACCCAGGGTCCGCTCTAACTGAAAGAGGACTGGAATGGAACAAAGCCAGAAACAAATTTGCTGAAAGAGAAATCCGGCGATCTCTCTGGCAAACCTCTAACTCCAAGGTAGAAGAGCGACTAAGTAAAGTAAACTAAAAATGTGAAGAAAATGACACTGACTTGGCTGGCTGTGACTGTTATAAAACAATACCAACCGAGATTGTGTGAGTGAGTCCTGTAGGCGATCGGGTAGACTGTATCATTGAGTGGGAATTCACAAAATGAATCTAGGTAGAATTCTGAAACACACAAGTGGAATCATATATGCTGCACTAAAAATCTATGGTGTCCAAATCACTTCATGAGAACAGTCAAAATATGAATGTAAAGTTTTTAAAAAAATCGGGTTTCTCAAACTTTACTTGTTGTGATTTGCTATGGGAAAAGCTGTCATCACGACTATTCAAGAGAAAGTCAGAAATGCTACTGTCAGACAGACTATGAGAACAACACTATGGACCATTTTCATTGAGAAACAGAATATCAGATGGTTTGGTCATCTCGTTAAAATAGTCAGAAAACAAGATTACTAACACAAGCGTTATCCGTG
>CAJHNH020000729.1:254305-261805 GCA_905116865.2 Candidula unifasciata
GACTGATTTGTACTTATGCTTCATAGACTAAACAAAAGTATTTGACTGCGTGAAGTATTTGACTAGGAAGTAATCAAACTGTTTCAGAAATTAAACACTGATGGAAAAGGTCTACGAATAATAAAGAATATGTGTTGGCAGCAAACAGCAGCTATAAGAACTAACAACTGTTTAGGTACATTTCAAAGCATAAAGAGGGGCGAACGACAAGGATGTGTACTATCACCTGATTTGTTTTCAATGTACAGTGATTATATAATGAGCTCTTTAATTGATATGCCCGGAATTGTCGTTAGTGGGCACAATATAAACAATTTACGTTATGCTGATGACACAGTCTTTATAGCAACAAGTCAGAAGTAGGAAATGATAAACATTGTGGTGTTAGAAAGTGGAAGAATGGGTCTTAGTTTGAATAATGGGAAGACAGAAGTAATGGTGGTATCAAAGAAAAGAATTATTCCTAAATGTGTAATAAAAGTCGATGGTGTTATTTTAGGACAAAGACAGAAATGTAAGTATCTGGGCACATGGATAACACCAGATGGAAGATGCATAACTGAGATAAGAAACAGAATAAGACAGACAAAAACTGCATTTTATAAAATAAAGAACATCTTGTGCAATATATCCTTGTCATTGAGAGTTAGAAAAAGAATTCTTGCTTGCTACATACATCCAGTTCTAACATATGGCTGTGATTCCTGGACAATCGGTAGGCAGGTCGGACAATTTCTGGAGGCCTCAGAGATGTGGTTTTACAGAAGAATGCTTAGAATACCTTGAACAGCCAAAAAGAGCAGCCAAGAGGTTTTGAAAGAGGCGGGATCCCGAAGACAACTTATCACAGACATCAGAAGGAGACAGTCATCATTTTTCGGCCATGTTATGAGAAGAGGGAAAGTAGAACATGTTGTGACTACTGGAAAGATCTGTGGAAGGAGAGATAGAGGAAGACAACGAGAGAAGATTCTTGACAGTCTTGTTGCATGGCATGGAGGTGTGTCGGCACACGAACTGATATATGCTGCAAGAGATCGTGGATTATGGAGAGGCATGATCCCCCACGCCAGTCGACAAGGCACCTGATGATGGTGTGTTACATTTTAATGTGTTTCAGTTATTTTTTGCGTTATATATGCATACCTTTTTTAAAAAAAAAGAATAGGTCATGCCGTTTGTAACTATGTCTACCCGCCAAAGACTCCTGAATTTTAGGGGGGGGGGGGGGGGGGGTGGTACGTGCGGACCTTCATTGTGACGTGCAGAGCTTCATCGCTTCATGCTGATGTGTGTGGTACCAAGATGAAATAGGCCAAGTAGGGGTAAAACAGTAGTTACTTCAATGCTTTCAAAATGTAGAGCTCGAACGCTATGCGTTAAGTTCCAATGGTTGTATTGATATATACAATCAGCAATGATCAACACAAGAATACGTATGCAATCAATAATCAACTCGTTCAACCAAAGCTCACTCGTACATCCATGGATGGATATGTCCTTACGATAGGTCGCAGTCCGACCTTGAGATCATGACAATCATCTTGGTCCTCGGACAAGTCCGAATTAAGCAATGAAAGTATACCGGCTTGCTGCCGAGAATGTAGTGCTCACCAGCTTCCTGCTGAGGTCTTGGAGTCCCGGGGTAAAACGTCCTCAAGGATCCAACTTTAATAACGTTTGCTTCCGTGGGATCCCGGGGTAAAGCGTCCTCAAGGATTCCCACGTCCGTCTCCTTCGGACTATAAACATCAACTGCTCAGACAACAATATTATCATAACAACGTTACGTATTGTTTTGACGTCTTATTTGCTCACTCCGTACTGGTGCGTTCTGGTGCACATTCGCACGCGACAGGGGGGTGGGGTAATGATTGACTGTGCGTGCTTGACGCGAGTACTTGTATCTTACCCTCTGGTAAAGCTTTTTCAGGTGCATCAAGAGCCCATGCAAAAACTATGTGTTTGGTGTCCTCCAAGCATACAGCATCGTGTGATGGACCACTGGGTGTCTGGTTCTGGTTGCATATCCTGTAACAGTTAGCAAAATAAATAAATTCCGGGGTAATGAGTGATATTCATCTGACTCGGAGTTACTAGTCTCTTATCAGCATAAAAATAGAATCAAATTAATCGGAAAGCCTCCAAAACCGGCGCAAGACGATTACTATTTTATGGACAGACAAGAGCAAGTTATTATTCTGAGCCTTAGAACAGGACACGATCGACTTCATAGCCACATGTACACACAATTTAAAATGGGCGAATCAGCCATGTGCACATAGGGATTGGCACCTGAGACAACAGATAATGTCCTCCAAGACTGTCCCAAATACAACAAACATATCAAGGCAAAACGTTTGGCCAAGAGAAACATCGGTGCAAGTCAAACTTTACGAGTCGCTAAGTGAAATACAAACGACAGTGAAGTTCATACTAGAGACAACATTGCAGATATCGAAAATTTATTTCAAGCGAACGAAAAAGAAGAAGAAGATATTCATCGAAACAGAGGACATAAATATATATTAGAAAACAAACGGTATATCTGTACAGTTAATGCCATAAATTAGCCTTGTAACTCCGAGTCAGTAATTGTTTTCCAATACATTGTTTCGATTGTTCAGTTGCTTAACGTTTTTTGTCTTCTATAAACTCCAGTCTATATATTCATTTTTAATCACGTAAACTTTTATAGCGCTATATATACGGTAAGGATCAAGGCGTAGACAACAATGCTATTTATAATCCAGTCATCTCCTTGTCAGATGGAATGTTTCGTTTTTTGAAGCCCTACTTTGGCTCTATACGCAGAAAATATAATGAGAAGTGTCAAAAATGACCAGACTTGTGACAGTTATGATCCGCTCAAAATTGGTGGCAACCCTATTCCGGAACTCCGCTACGCAGATGACACACCCGATGGCACAATGTGCCAACATGTTGATGAGGATCACTGTGGAGAGGTCCCAGAAAACGCGTTCAGCCATTAGGCCATATTTATGGTTGGGCTATATTGCGGCCCCTGGCAAGGGCCATAGTAGGGCTTCAAATAACGAAAAATGTCATCCTAAAAGGGACGGGGAGTGATTCATGATTACAATAGATTCCGCAATAAGGGAAACAGTCTGAAAAACGGTTTTGTCAGAACGTGTTCTTAAACAATAATTAAATGTCTGTGTTGTCCTCTACTTCTTCTTCGCGCTGACCGGCTGTAAACTCCGACTGATAGTTTTGGTTTTTTGATCACCTCAAAACTTTAGTCTTGTTGCACAATCTCCAACAGATCCGACTGCAGATTGTTGGTTCTTTGAATCTAAGACAGATGCACTTCGAAGAAAGCCTCTCAATCAGTCAACTCTTACGACATGCTTGTGGGAGAGGCAGTGGGTCTGTTCTTATTTTCCCTTCTCCACAATGGGACCCCGGACGCACGCGGGAATGTCTGTGTTATCATGTTAATTAGATTTTTAACTGTAGATAAACACACAATTTTCTAGTCCTTTTTGTTTTGTAAATAGTTTAATATGTTATTCATAACTATACTAGAAAAAAAATTATTTATAACGGATTATTACAAATTGCTTGACAGCCACCCCCCCCCCCCCCCCTGTTCCCCCGCCCACTCTTGAAACCTCGCGCCCCCAGGTCCGAGACCACTGATCTAAGGGAACAGAATGGAGGAACATCCGCAACACAAATTAATCCAAAACATTAGGATCCTAGATTATTCGAACTGTGAACGTTTATGCTGTCTGGCAAGACAAATGATGATGATGAGGAGAAAAAGGAGGGGAAGGATGATGGTGAGGATGATAATTATGGTGGTGGTGCTTGTCGTTACTGTGTTGATGGTGGTGGCGATGGTGTTGATGATGCAGTGGTGGTGATGACGATGATGATGATTGTTATGGTTGTTATCGTTGTCGTAGTGACGGTAGTGGTGGCTGTGTTGATGATGCAGTGGTGGTGGTTGTGGTCGTGGCAGTAGTTATGTTAAGAGCATGAAATCTCGTATGATGGACATTACCATGAGGGACTGAAGCTCGCCGGGCTGCGACATCCGTACAGCATCATGTGATGGGCCGAGGCCTTGCTGGCATGTGGGGTAAACCTGACTGGTTAGCAAACAGTAAGTGTGCTTTTGTTATACACAAATTATTCCATGCTATCGAAAATGATTATATTACAGGTGCTAATGATTCGTTTTCTAGCACATGCAAGCAAGTCAACGTAAACAATTTTAAATCATGCATTTTTCCAAGCAAAGTTCGGAAAAGCAGAAGCGACACCAAATCGGTCCAGTGTTTGATGGTGGGAGAGCTCCTAGCTCCTGTACTGATTTGTATTGTTATAGTTGGGAAGAGAAGCGAAACTCTCTCCAGATGTTCCCCTAGGCGGCGTCCCTGTCTTGACAGACATGAATGTGTTTCAAAGGTCAGAGACCGTTTATCAGATTACTAGCCGACTCGTTCCTGGGTGACCATTACGATAACATTGGTTTCAGATGTCACTACGCGAATAATTTTGTCAGTGAACTTTTGTTTTTCGTTACATTTGTTGTCATAGCTCGGTAGACAATCCTTCTTCTTCTTTCTTTCTTTCTTGCTTTCATTTCTTCACACACACACACACACACACACACACACACACACACACACACACACCATTAGCCCCTAATAATGTCTCCAACACTCTTTCTTCCGTATATTTCTTTTCCACCTCTCCCTCTCTTTCTCTTTCTCTCTCTCTCTTTCTCTCTCTCTCTCTCTCTCTCTCTCTCTCTCTCTCTCTCTCTCTGCCTCAACCCAATTTACACTTTATAGTCTTATGTTTCGACACAAACGAGAAGGAGGTCTGAGAAAGATAACAATTACTACTATTAACATAAAAATACACAAAGAGTGAGCAGGGCTACAACCCGTGTTGTTCCCTCACCTATCTAACCACTGACCACGCTCGATCATAAATATGGCCTAACGGCTGAAAAGGGTTTCTAGGACCTCTCCACGGGTGACCCTAATCCACATGGAGGCACTTTGTGTCGCCGGGTGTTTATCGCTTGTGTGATGTCCTGTGGGTTAAACAAGACAGAGAGAGAGCTGTAGGCTCCTGCGACGAGACCTGATTGTTCGTCCATTTGAACTTTGACCTTGTGCCAGGGTTTGAGTTTTGCGTGTACATCCTTGCCGCTTGGATAGATGCACTCCTCCTTCGAAGGAAGCCCAAATTAGTTGACTTCAACGACGTGCTTGTTGCGAAGGCAGTGGCATTATTCTTGTTTTCCCCTACATTGGGACCAGGAACCAACACGGAGAACTAATATATGTTAGTGATAGATTTATACGTAATCAGTGAAGAAACAGATCGGAGCTTCTGAACTTGAACACTTCAGAAGAACTATGAGAATATCATGGACAAAGAAAACGAAAAACACCGACGTCTTGCATGATCTGAACATCGAGGATAATTTGCTCGTAAACAGCATCCTGCCCCGAAAGCTGAAGTAAGTTGGCCATGTTAAATGTCAGGCTTTCAGGTCTTGACAGATATTGGCTTCCAGATCAAATCAGCCTTAAACTGGTGCGAGATAAAGTCCGGGAAGTAAAGTCGACCCGTGTGATAGTGACCACATAATCCACCGATTGACGACTGATCTATAAAATATATGTCTAGCCCTATGTGCCCAGTACACCTGAAGGCGTGGAAAAGGGTCCTTTACTTTTACTTACTTTAAACCTCATGGTGGTGATGAAAGATGCAGTTTCCAGAAAACGACTCAGAGGCAGATCTCGGCGAAGGTTCGTACGAAGTCATTGAATAGGCAATTTAAGAAAGCATGTAAAGCGGGAGAACTGGTTAGAGAAAGAAACTTTTAGGCGTGTGGTGATAAGAGTGACATTCTGTGAAGATCCTAAAGAATGTGCTGAATAATGATGAGAGGATGACCACCAAGAACGGTCGGTCAACCTTGGAGCGCTCAGTCAGACATCATAGTCAAGTCTCGATTTCGGGGAAATGATAAATGCCTTCGCAAATGCAAAAGTGAAAAGAAAGCTTCTCTCTAGGTTACACAAAATTATTAGTGGGGTCTTCGTGGTCTCGAGGCATGGTGTCCGCCTCGAGTGCTAGAAGTTCCAGGTTCCGTCCCCGGTAAGGGCTGGGGTTTTTTCGCGTGGACTTGGACTTCTAGTAACTCCTCCTGATCTTTGGGTAGTGAGATCGGACGTCCGTGTGCATTGTTGCGCACGTAAAAAAATCCATTAGCAGTTGGAAATTAAAAAAAAAAGAGTAGCTAAACGGTGCCTCCCGGGAAAAATGTGGAGTTAAAAATCTACCAAAGTATTTAAGGATCCTCGCCGGTTCTACAGTGCCTGTGCACTGTGCTGAGCTTCTTCGGACTCAGACTTGATCTATTCGTGTGCCATGATATTGATCCGTTGTTCAAAACTTCAAAACCTCGAAAACCTTACAAAATTAGTAATAAATTGTATTGTTGCTGTCAACTTAACTGTTAAATTGTGGGCTTCTATGATAAATTTTTTGGTAGTTATTATTTTTTTTTTTTAATGTTTTTACCATATTTTGATGTTCCCAAAAAAATTGTGAAGTTTTCTACTTGCACATTTGTTTTATCGGTTGTGTATCGGTTGTTAAATGTAATTACTTCAGCAGATTTTAAAACTGAAATAAATAACCACACAACTTATTGTTGCTAGGCTGTAAACGAAGAGTGATGCTGAAGTTAGGCTGAGGGAAGAGGGAGCTCAAAATAAATGACTTTACAGGGGCGTCATAGCAGTGATGGTAGTAATGGAGGCTGAAGCAGTAGTAGTAGTAGCAGCAGCAGCAGCAGCAGCAGCAGCAGCAGCAGTAGTAATAGTAGTAAGTAATAGTATTAGCAGTAGCCAAAGGCGCATCGGGCATATGGACAGAGCGTTCCAAATTTTTACAGACCAGTCGGCACTAAGTGGTGGTAATGTTGTCAGCATTACGCCGGCCGTCTTTACTTTCACAGGACAGCCATCCTGGTACCCATTTGAGGCTGAGTCGACCTGCGACGTCCCATACCACGATAAAAATCCACGCAGCCCGCAGTGGGTTTCGATCGCGGTACGTTGGATTACGAGTCGGACTCACAACGCCTTAGTAGTAAAAGTGGTGGTTATAGTGGTGGTGTTGATGGTAAATGCAGCAACAACAGCACTGATGTTGCTGTTGTTGTTGTTGTTGTGCTGGTGGTGGTGGTAGTAGTAGTAGTTGCTATTGTTGTTGCGGTGAATGTGGTGTGATGGTGGATTTTCCAAATGTGAGTTAGCTAGATTTCTTCTTTCCTCCAAGCAGGTATTCTTGTTATTTATTTCTGTATTTATTATTTTTTGCTAGCAAATATTTTAATCCACGCCTTCTTATCTTTCTACCTTTCTCACATGACTGCATTTTTTACTTCAGTTTGTTTATTTTTCATACTTTAAACATTATGTCTTTTACCCTTTTCAC
>CAJHNH020000729.1:271805-311196 GCA_905116865.2 Candidula unifasciata
TCCACATTTGGCGGTGAGTTGCCATGGACTTTCGCTCTTTTGAGAGGCCGTTAGATCTTATCATATGTCTACACCATTGCATTTTTGCATTTTCACTGTAGTTAATAAAGGTTTTATAGTTCCCAGTGTGCTGTATAATTAAATGGCCAAAGTCTTCGCGTGTAATGTGGTCTCTGTATGATATGCCATATACAGTCTATACGCCTTCTAAATATACGGATAATGAAAATATATTGCCGTTTACTTTTTTTAAAATTATATTATACTATTATATAATTATTATATTATTAAAAATAGCCCTAACCTGAAGAAATAATGAAAATCACAACTTATATCTTAACATAGTAACAACCAAAAACACAAAGATGATGCGTACAGATAAAACTACTATGGAGAAAGAAATATATGTTAATGATGAAAGATTAGAGGTTGTGGATAATTTTGAATAACTTGGGTCATTGATTACCAAGAATGTTGACACAATGAAAGAAACTGAAGAAGAATATAAATTGCTCTTCAAAAGCTAAAACAACTGAATAAATTATGAAGTGGGACAGATAGAATTAGAAAAATTAGATTTCTAAGAGCATGTATCTTTCTAATTGCAACAAACGCCTGTGAGACCTGGACACTTACTAAACAAGCATAAATGCCTTTGAATACAAATGTTATAGACGGACTCTAAGAATAGTATGGGTAAAGAAAATAACAAATACATCCATACTTCAAGAACTGAATACTGAAGAAGGTTGGCTATTAAGGACGATAAAGCACAGAGAAAACTAAAAAAAAATTTTGTCACTTGAAACTTCATGAAAGTTTAGAGAGAACAATAATGTAGATTTATATGCGGGGAAGACAGGTAGAGGCAGGCCAAAGAGAGGATGGGTGCAGGATGTGGCGGATGTTCTACAGATGGGTGTATCGGACGCGGGACATCTTCCTTGTGATCGAGAAGTTCTCCGAAGGGTTGTTATGGAAGCAAGGATCTGCAAAGGAGATGCTACGGACCGACTGACGTTTTATTAAGAGAAAAAATAAACAATGTGTCTTCAGAATCGCATATATTATTTTATGTAATCCTCTTAAAATCTCCTTAAAGAAAATTGCATCAGTAAACAAAAATAGGAATGTTGACCCCTGTAGATTGTGCCTAAATCTTGCACTGCTTCTAGGACTGCAGACTTCAGGATGCCCTTGCGCCGGAACGGAGCAATTATGGTTGTGTAACCCGTTTGGGATGAAGTTGGAACCCCGGCAGATAGCCTGGGTCTGCAGGATCAAAACCTCAAGAATGAGAATATTACATGTACACATTATGGCAGCACCATTCAACCGCATAGCTGTTCTACTAGGGGTCACCGACGACTACGTAGTAACCTGAGATCTGGACCTCCCAATGTGGGTTCCCAGGTCCCATTATGGGGGAAAACAAGAATAGACCCACTGCCTCCTCAACAAGCAAGTCGTAGGAGTTGACTTATTGGGTACACCCTTCGAAGTCGGTGTGCATCTGCCTGAGAAGCAAGGAACCAAAGTCTACATATAAATAAGACGGATATGTAAAATGGATGTGCACGCAACACTCAAGTTCTGGGACATGACTCAAGTCAATGGGTGGACTAACAACCAGAAATTTGCGCAGAAGTTTACAGCTGATGAATGCGAAGAAGAAGAAGAAGAAGAAGTAGTAGTAGTAGTAGTAGTAGTAGTAGTAGTAGTAGTAGTAGTAGTAGTAGTAGTAGTAGTAGTAGTAGTAGTAGTAGTAGTAGTAGTAGTAGTAGTAGTAGTAGTAGTCCGGACCAGGCAGTGACGCGAGGTGGACTTGCAACGTCATCCTTATTTAAATTAAATGAAGAGTTCATATTGAAAATAAGAAATAGTACAGGGGAAGACATCTTTAGTGATCTTCACAAATGAAAAGTAGAAATAGATTGTATAGCGCCCCCTCAGTTGTCAGCCATCGCAGTAGGAAGCTTTCGTTTATGTTTGTCAATGGCCAGAAAGTTTCAGAAATTGGTTTATTATGTTCGTTGTAGCGATTTAAATTGAAAGAGGATAGAGTCCTGATTTCAAATTATTCATGGAATATAGGACAATTGTGTATAACGCAGCTAGAGACGGCAAACTTGGCCGTCTACGTGTATTTCTGGATCAGCGATCAAAAGATGAAGTCTCAATGTTGATTCATGCCAAAACGAATGGAGCTACACCTCTTATCATGGCAGGACGAAATGGCCATCTCGAAGTAGTGAAATATCTCATAGAACACTGCAGAGCTGAAATAGAGCAAGTAGGCTCTGTAACGTTTGACGGAGAGACGATCGAAGGTGCCCCTCCTCTATGGTGCGCGGCAGCTGCTGGGCACTTGAACATCGTCAAGTATCTCGTCGAACATGGTGCCAATGTAAATAAAACAACATACACCAATTCAACACCTCTTAGAGCCGCCTGCTTTGATGGACATTTAGCTATAGTGAAATATCTGGTAGAGCAGAAAGCGGACATTGAAATTGCTAACAGGCACGGCCACACCTGCCTGATGATATCCTGCTATAAAAAACACTTACCCATAGTTGAGTATTTGCTGAAACTTAAGGCTGAGGTGAATCGAAAGAGTGTCAAAGGTAAATATCCCCATGTGAAGTTCTTTGTTGTTGATGTTTGCAAGTAAAACTGACATAACACAAACTTTTAATCTTAAGTAATACATGTATAAATGTGTGACCTTGTCGTTTTATAATATTGTTTATGTGGCTATCTTCCCAATAACGGTCCCAAATTATCGAGGCTGAAAATACCCTAACAAAACATGGCCTCAGTCACATGTCAATTGTGGACTTCTGGCGACTTAAATTGCGCACTTCCGGTGACTACCGTCACCGCGGGAGGATCTCCCACACCGCTACGCGCTGCGTGGATTGGGGCTAAACTAGATGGCTGGACTCACAAGCAGCAGCTACCGCATCTTCATTTATTTTGCTCGTGAGTTCCAGCCATCTAGTTTAGCCCCAATGCACGCCACGCATAGGGGCGTGGGAGATACTTTCTGCGGGTCGGAAGTCCGCAATTGACATGTGACTGAGGCCCTGTTAGGGTATGTTTTCGGCCTCGATAATTTGGGACCATTATTCGGAAGATAGCCATTTTTGTTTGTCTGTTTCATTGCCTATAGGTTATTTATAATTAACAACTTTTCAATATACCAGGTTTGCTTCACCTGGTGATCTGGCCGCAGCCACTGTACACTGTACCTTGTTTTTTTTTTGTCAATAGTTTATTGTTCAAAACCATTCAGACTGTAAAAGAAAGCATACAATTCCTACTAAAACCACCAACAGATATGCAACTAACTATATGGTTGTCACTTCATAAAACATGAACTAGTTGCAAAATATTGTTAAACAGTGCCTCAATAGTGTGTAACATTTTTATTTATTTCTGGCGAATACACCAGTGGTGGGTGGCAAATTGCGCGACTAGTCTTGCCTCCGTAACGTTGCCTCCGTTTAAGTTGCATGCATAACCCTTCAATTGTTAGTGTCGCGGTTGGACTGTTGTGAAAGATTCTGGTGGCTGTGTTCTAATCATAAAACGCATTGCCCTAACCCTAGGACCCAGGGAAGAAATTAAACCTAGGACCCAGGGGAGAAATTAAACCTAGGACCCAGGGGAGAAATTAAACCTAGGACCCAGGGGAAAAGTTAAACCTAGGACCCAGGGGAGAAATTAAACCTAGGACCCAGGGGAAAAGTTAAACCTAGGACTCAGGTGAGAAGTTAAACCTAGGACCCAGGTGAGCAGTTAAACCTAGGGCCCGGGTGAGAAGTTAAAACTAGGGCCCAGTGTCGGAGCTGACGGTCTGTCTGCCATGGTGATAGTTCCATGATAATTTTTTTCATTTAAAAATTAATCCTACTTTTGCCGCGGTGCACGTGCCAGAAAGCAGTCCTCAATTTACTTATGACTGAAGCCCTACTAGAGTATTTTCTTAGCCTTGATTATTTAGGACCCTTATTCGGAGAAGAGCCCAAGAATGTGTCCCTTTGTCTTCTCTTAGCTCTTTTTTTTTTTTCCAGCAAATTGTTATGTTGTTACCAAGTTTTATAGTTTATTCCTTCTCATCTCTCAGTCTGTTTTCTTTCTCTGAATAATACTGTTAGGCGTCACAGACGTGGTTGTTCCATCTCATGACATGTCCAAAAGTCACTGTCTGTGTTTTAATTTCTCAAGAATAATTGCTTCATTTGTTTTTGTCAGCCAATTATATTCTTTTATTTTTCTCAGAACACTTCATTTCTGTTTTAAATAGTATTCAGCATTTCTGTTTAATATCCATGATTAACCTTCATAGAGCAACACAAATTCTGTATGAGACATTCATTAGTGACCTTCGTAACTAGGCCACAGATTCATTATCTTAAGAAGTCTTTCCAATTCTACACTAGCGATAAGGAGAAAATCTATATTGTTTAGTCATGTCATGAGAAGGAGCAAACGGGTACATCGAGGTGGTGGGAAAGTTGGAGGGGAAAAGACAGAGGTAGACCGAGAGAGAATATGCTGGACAGTTTAACATCATGTCATGTTAGATCATCTGTGTCAGATTTGATTGAAAGAAAATGAGACGGAAGGTTAGGGATAGACACGATGACTAACATCACACGCATGAACCGCAAGAAGTAGAAATGAGATGTATCTTTATGTGAGTGAATGACAAAAGACAGTGAAGTTCATACTAGAGACAACATTGCATATATAGATAATCTATTTTGGTCAAACAAAAGAAGAAGAAAAAGAGTTGTTTTTTATGTAAAATGATTACACATCAAGCATTTAACTGACTTAGATGAGCCACGATCGTTCACAAGGTGGCATATGTAGGTATATTAGAGATCCCTTAGGGTTGTCACTGAGGCTGCATGGTTTCACACTTAATGCAACACTTTCAACAGGTAAACAGCCACTCTGTGGAGATATGTCAAGCTCTATGAGATTTAGCTGTTACAACAAAGCTGTTGCTATCATCTACCTTTTTAAACTGATTGCAAAACTCAGATTTAGAAATCTTCATAGACAGATAATTTTCCTGATAGTGAATATATATTGCATAATATTTAAAGATATTTGCCATCTGTTTTAACCATGGGATATATAATTAAAAGTTAAATACAAATAGGCTAGTTGTAAATCTACTCAGTATATTTATTTTTGAAAATATTAGCACACAAATTTTCAACTGCCCGCCTATATAAACATAAATTCACACCATAAATTCACAAGTGTTCTCTAACAAAGGCACTGTAGCAGCTTACATACTGCTTTGCTCATCCAAACGGTCATAATATATTAGTTTTGTTTCTTTATTACCAGGCAACACGGCACTGCATGATTGTGCAGAATCTGGAAGCTTAGAGATCATGAAACTGCTGCTGAAACATGGAGCCAAGATGGTGAAGGATCATTACAACATGACTCCCTTGATGGCTGCTGCAGTGGCTGGCTACAATCTCATTGTGGAGTATCTCATTAGCCGTCCAGAATGCTCCCGAATAGAAAAAATTGAAGCTCTTGAACTGTTAGGTGCTACCTATATTGATCGCAAGCGAGATAACATTGCTGCTTTAGAAGTTTGGCAGAGGGCCATGAGGTTGAGATATGAAGATGGAATAAATATTTACCCAAAACCAACGAATGTAAAACCTGTAGAAGCTTATGAATATGCAGTGGAAGCCCAGTCCAGTGGGATGTTGGATGAGCTGGTATCTGATCCAGATGAAATGCGAATGCAGGCATTACTTGTTAGGGAAAGAATTCTTGGACCAGCACATCCCGACACTTCTTATTATATACGGTATCGGGGAGCTCTGTATGCAGACATGGGCAATTTTGACCGGTGTATTTCTTTGTGGATATATGCTTTAGAGATGCAACAAAGTGCATTGGAGCCCGTCAGCCCAATGACACAATCCAGCTTTTTGTCATTTGCAGAATTGTTCTCATTTATGACTTCAGAGTGGCGTGGAAGGGACTTGTTTTCTTGCCTTAAATTTGAAAATCTCATGGCTGTCTTACAGCGAGCAGTGGAAGAAGTTCAACGTGCCGTCGCCTCTAACAAGTCACTGAAAACATCTTCGGCTGATGCTGAGAACAGAACACTGTCTAACCTCAATAGATTAATGGTGATAGTTTTACATCTCCTGTGCTTAATGACACGGCTGGAACTCCTACTGTCTGTGGATGACAAATTAAATTTTCGAAAAATAGTTTACCGTCTGGTCAGAATGGCTCCCTTGGGACTGAGAAAGAGCACTTTGCTTCATTTAGCATGTACCAGAGACACAACAGAAGTCGGCCGGTATCCAATTTGCAAATTCCCCAGTCTTGATGTCATAAATCTTCTAATCGAGGTTGGTGCAGATCTGAATGCTTTGGATCAAGGTGGCAACTCTCCATTGCATATAGCTGCCAAAGATGTACCATCTGACCGACAGGTGCTCAAAGTTTTAATAGAAAGTGGTAGTCATATTGACGCCTGCAACAACAAGGGAGACACAGCTGCTTCCTTGCTGCACACGGTGCATCTTCATAACATTGTCCCACCCCTGAAGTACACCTCCCTCCAGTGTCTGGCCAGCAGGGAGATAGCCAGGAATAGAATTCCTTATAAAGGCATCGTTGGCTTGGAGCTAGAGAGGACAATTGAACTACACCAGTGTAAATTTGATGCTTTGAAAGCTAAAATGGATGAAAGTTCATGGCCTAGAGAACCGGAAAAGTGACAGCAGTTTTGTGTGTAGTACAATCTACTGGACATATGTGATTCAGCCACAGAGTGAGTGCTTGTTGGAAAATGGCTGGGTTTTTTTAATGCATACATATAAGTTGATTAGTATAAATGTAAAGGTAATGAAAACGTATGGCTAGAAATATATAGAATGCAGTTATATATAAATGTGACATTTGTTTATTTTATAACATAGACCTATGTTTTCCCACATCAGGGTTCACTTGCCTTTAAAAGTATATTTATAATTATTTTGGACTGGCTAGTGAGAACGTGGGCCAGGACAAACCAGTACTATATTCTGCTTCTCTCAGTTCATCAGGATGTAAGGGCATTAGTAAATTACTGGAACAAAAAATATGTTGGTTCTTTACTGAGGGCAACATTAGTAAGTCACTGGAACAAAAAATATGTTTGTTTTTCCTCTAATTGAGGGCAACATTAGTAAATCACTGGAACAAAAAATATGTTGGTTCTTTACTGAGGGCAACATTAGTAAATCACTAAAGTAGAACAAAATTGTATAGCATTACTAAAAGCTGAGTTATTAAATCACTAGAACCAAAAATATTTCAGTTCAGCAGCAAGTAAATGAAACATGTTGCAAGTCACAGTGAGAAGGAAGACAAAGTGTTTATCACTGGCTAAAGTTACCAAAAGACGAAGATAGACATTGCTTGGACATGTTTGCAAAATACCCCATGACACTACTGCATGAACAGCTTCCCAGTGGATGCAGATTGAAAAAAAAGGAGAACATGAAATGAAGTGTAAAATCCCATTTGGCAGACTGTCAGCGGTGGAGATTACTTGCAAATGTCTTGTGTTTCAGCAACGACATGAAAAGGATATAGTTAGATCCAGAAAAAAAAATTTGAGTAAAAAGTTGGGAAATTACTGAAACAAAACACATGTCGCTTCATCAGTAAGGAAAATTGAGTAAATCATGAAATAGTTTGTCAGTCCAAAAAAAAAGGAGTAAAGTTAACAGACATTACTTCCCCTCAGCGAACAAGGGACATGTATCTTCCTTTTAAGACTGTTATACTCCTGCAACATTTATTATATTATTTATTACAAATATATTCCAGTTCAGAGATAAACAAATAAAAGGCTGGTCAGTTGCGAGAAGAAAATTATATGCTGTCATTTAACAGAAAAGGGAGTTGGACCCTCCTTATAAAATTGTGTACATTGCCTAGTAATACAAAAAAAATTGTTATTGAAATGAAAGAGTAAGTCTGGAGTCAAACATCATATATTCTAACTCTGTTTAATTAAAAATTATGTTCAAAATAAGAGTTGCCTCTGAAGTTAGTCTCTCGGGGCAGATTTCTTCTTCTTGTGATCCCTTTCTTGATTTTCACCAACAGTATTCTTTTGATAGCATTAACTATTTTTTGTTAGCAAGTTCTTTTGTTGTTTAGAACGGTGGTAGTTGCACCTTTTGGCCCAAAACTACTGATTTCAACCACACTTAGCTATATTTTACAACATGCTTGTTAGAAACACTGCGTCTGTTCTTCCCCTCCCCCTCAAAATGGGTCACAGGAACCCACACATAACTAATGTAGTGAATTCACATATTGAAAATATAAAGATTAAGTGTTTCACAAGAGATGGCACCGTAAAATTTAACCCCATCAGTGCCAGGAAGCAGTTTCTTTGACTCTCTACACTCTGATCAGTTACTTTCCCATTGTTGGAAGGGATGGTGGGGAGAAGGAGGGTGTTGAACCACCCTAGCCTCCCACCAACCACCCTGTCAACAAGCATGTGATTAAAGGCAGCTGAGTGGTATAGAACCAACAGTCTGCATATAAATGAGCCAGATCTGTAAAACATATGTACATACAGAACTCAAGTTCTGGAACTAGACCAAGTCCAGAACTTTTCCCTGGAGTTTACAGTAATAAGCGCTAATTTGAAGAAATCAGTTACTTTAAACTTATACATATTGAGCCATAAGAGGGTGGAATAATAATCCTATTGGGCGAAAGAGGTTGTAAAGTGTAACGCTTTAATTGCCTGGAAGCTTACTTTAATTCTTTCCACTCATTTCATTGTTACTTTACACTGATACACATTGAGTCATAGGTAGGCAAACTAATTACTCTGTTGTTCAGAAACCATTAACCCTTTCACCCTGAGAACTCCTTAAAAAAAAAAGGTCATGACCCATTAAGGATTCCTTAAAAAAAAATAACAATTTTTACACAGGCCGTTATTGTAGTTATCAATATTTTAAAATTATGTTTCCAAATATATATGAAAGAAGTAATCAGTCAACATTTACAGGGTTAGTTAGTTGGGTTATCCTCATTGCACTCCGGACATGTCCATAGGTGCTCAGATCCTCCCCTCAGTATGAACCCCAACGTCCGATGGCTAATAGTACCAGTTCTATGTTTATTAACAAGTCTTCTGGCGTAGCTGGTGTGCGTCTCGTTTTTTGCTGTGCCGATCTTAATTCCCAAGTCTGCCATTCTGGCGAGTGATGTGGATTCACTGCCACCAAAGTCGTCTATCCTTCCCATTTCTCTGAGGGCATTGATAATATCAGCATGATCCATAGGCTGACCGTCGGTAGTGATAGCGGATCCAGCCAACCTGTCAGCTCTTTCATTTCCATCGACGCCTGCGTGTCCCGGAACAAAAATAAAGGTGACTCCACGGACAGTGGACTTCTGTAATGATTCAAGCCATTGTCTTCGCACTGAACCTGCCTGAACCCTCCGGATCATACTCATTGAATCACTGAGTATACACACGCGGGTGTATTTTTGTGTTTCAAGCCAGGCAAGCGCTTGTGTCACTGCCATCACCTCCATCGTCATGCTGCTGGTTGTCATGGAGAAGGCGCCGTTGGCTTCTTTGACTGTTCTGCCCGCTGAGCGTGCTGTAAATGCCCATGCACTTCTTCTTTGGCGTATAACGGATCCGTCTGTATAGATTATTGCATCTGCTTCGTCTGAATTTTCACCGATGAGAGCGTTGACCTCTGCATTAACAGCAACAGGATTCTCTTCTCTACATCGCCTGTTGAGTGTGACAATACAGGAAAATGTACAAATAAACGCCTGAGGCACAGGTATCCATTCTGCACCAGGTATGATGTCGGTTAGGCTGCATATTTGCCTAATAACATCTTCTGCCTGACCTAGCCCACGATTTCCCCCTCTTCAGTCTGTCGCCCTTTTCACTAAAAAGCGCTTGATGCAGTGGGTGTTTCTTATCAGCACATATTTTGAGATATGCCCGAGCCCTCCACATCCTGATCCTTTGGTTCATTGTTGGAAAGTCAAGTAGATACCTCATTGCTCCACAGGATGTGTCTCTAGTACATCCCAAAATAATGCGCATGGCTTCATTTTGCACCTTTTCGAGTCGTTCAATCTGGGTAGCACTGACAGTGAGGATGGCCAGAGCGTATTCAATGGGGGAAAGGACCAGACCGTAGAATAGAAGTATTAGTAGTCTTTGCTCAATGTTGGAAGCAGCCATAATCCTCATTGCAGATAGACCTTTGCGTGCTTTTGTTATCACATGGTCAACGTGTTCCCTGAATGACAAACTGCGATCGAACCTCACCCCGAGAAACGTCATAACGTTGGTTCTGATCAATACATTATCACGCATTTTCACTTCTGGTAAGTCCGACTTGACAATGTGATTGTTCAAAGAGAACCATGACACTGATGCCTTCGAAGGATTGACATAGGCATTGGAACCATCACACCAGGCGGCAATTCGATCGAGTTCTTTGTGCATAGTGCTGGCGATCTCCTGTCTATCACGCCCTCGTCGATAAATCAAAATGTCATCAGCAAATGACAAAGTCCTCCCCTTTCCATTCAACTGCTGCTCAGTGATCATCACCGTATAAACGTTGAATAAGACTGGTGATAGCGGTGATCCCTGTGGCAAGCCTGGACATATCGTTTGCGGTTCTGAGGACCAGCTACCACATCTTAGTACAATCTTTCTCTGGAACAGGACCGCAGCAATTAAGCGGATCAGAATAGGATTAACTTCTAGTTTAAGCAGTAATTGCATTAAATAATCGTATGGTACTTTATTGTAGGCATCTTCTAAGTCCAACACTGCCGCACATGTCTCTTCTTTAATCTGAAATCCCTCGTACACATCGTAGGCGAAAACTGCAGCATTGAACCATGTCTCTTTATTTAACCTGTACCCTCCAAGTGTTGGTGGGAACTTATCATGTAGTTCCAGGTAGGTGGTCAATCTTTGGGCGACAATTTTTTCCAAAAGTTATTTACAGGGTGAAGTATTTAATTGAAAACTTCACTCTGGGCCTTAACAAAAAACACACTTATCGGAGATTCATGCCGTGACCTTTACCACGAAGGCTTATGAGAACATTTGGCATCCTCTTGGCTTTAAAAAAGCCATTTAGCAGAAAGGAAAATTCACTCTAAATGCTGTTGTTAGTTAATTTATTAATATCCTGACTTCCTGAGCCTTTGCCCGGCGCGAACTCACCCAAATGCATTAACTGTGTATCTCGTAAATAAGTCAGAACAGTGACATTTTACGGGGAATTAGACCAAACCGGAAGTGTCGTTTATTCGGCTTCTCAGAGGCAAAAGAGTTAATGTAACAATTTAAGTTAGCTTCGCGTACAACTGATGGAGGTCCAATGAGTTAAACAACATAGTGAGTTACTTGGTTCCATTTGATTGCTCAGCATGGTTGATTTAAAATCTGTATTTGTGGTAATAAATATTTGTGAAGGAGCCAGTTTAACTGAAATCCCTTGTAGCAAGGGTTTGTCTTGTCATAATGTATCGGTCTGACTCTCTAGCATGGTGTGTGCCTGTTAATATAGATACCTATAAATATATATATGAGTTAATTTTGGATAACACTGAGTAGAAGATTGTATAATTTTGTTGACTTACCAGAAATAGAAAATAGTTGTGCATTTCATTCTTCAGATTGATATGAGACATTTGTTTTCTTGACAGCATTTTAGTCTGGGTCAGAAGATTGTTAATGATTTGTCATAGACTGATACAATATAAAATGTTAGTTTCTCGAGCACCCTTGGCCATGTGGGCTGTTATGACCCGATAGATATGTGATATTTTGTACAGTGATATGATGTAATTTATATTGTCTGTTTCTAATGTAATTTGATTGCAGAAATGAAAATCAGAGGGTTTTCTTTCCTCTTTAAGTTGGTTCAGATTCAAAAATTTTCTGTTGCCTTTAGTTTCAGATTCCCAGGTCTTTTGTTTCTCTCTTGTTATAAAGTCTATAATTGATAAGTTGTGATGTTACTAAACAGTAGGTAGCACAGTAGTTAGACATGGTCTTCCTAATTGGTCTAGGTTAAATCCTAGTAGACTGTCATGATGTTCACAACAAATTGATTGGTTTACAAAAAATATGAGTCTGACATCATGTGCCACAACAGCTTAAAAAAGTGGAGGGCATCTTTCTTTAAAAAAAAATTAAAATAGTGGACAGAATGTTAACAAATCAGGATTGGCTATGCCCAGAACTGTTCTGGACAGTAAAAGGTGGGTATTATGATAATGGTTTCTTTATGTGCTGTTTGGTAACCAAAAACATTGATCCACTGTTATATGCTTAGCGTGTTTTAATGAAATATGAATGGTAATTTAATGTGTAAACATTAAAAGACTGGACTAAAACCAGTTATTCAGTTCATCAAAGACTGACAGATGAGATGGTTTGGCCATCTGGTGAGAATGCCCTGGTACCATCTGCCATAGAGAGTCATGCTGAAGAAATATTATGAATGTAGAGCAGTGAGAAAACCACAGAAAAGATTAAACGGCAGCACCAAGAACTGCCTTAAAGAAATTAAGATCAAACTCTACAGCACATCAGCAGCTTTAACAAAATATTGATGAACTCTAAGTTAAATAGTTTTAGAATCAAGTTACATATTTTAAATGTCAGTGTTATTTCATTTTCTACATTTGCCAGTGAAAGTTAGAGAAGCAGTAGCGATATGGAATGAAAGTTGCGTGCATTCAAAAAGAAATTCCTTAGGAAAGTGATGAGCATAAAGTGGAATGATCTCAAGGGGAGTGAGGAAATGGGAGAAATGTCTGGCAGCCACATTTTGAGACATATGTGGAACAGAGAATTGCCAAACAGGCACTGGGATGGGAAATAGAGGGATTGAGAAGCCATGGGTGAACGTTGATGAGAGAAACCAAAGATGGTGGACTGGGTGTCGTCTATAATTTTGAAGTGTTTGCACAGGATGGAATGGCATGATGAAATATAATGCCAGCCTTATATGACATAAATCAGAAGGAGACAGTCATCATTTTTCGGCCATGTTATGAGAAAAGGGAAAATGGAACATGTTGTGACCACTGGAAGGATCTGTGTAAGGAGAGATAGAGGTAGACAACGAGAGAAGATTCTTAACAGTCTTGTTGCATGGCATGGAGGTGTGTCAGCACACAAACTAATACATGCTGCAGGAGATCGCAGATAGTGGAGAGGCATGATCGTCCAAGCCAGTCGGCAAGGCACCTGATGATGATATGACATACAATGGCACAACAGGACAGTGCATCAGAAAGAGCACACAGAATATCCTTAAATCTTCTCCCAACACTTTGACAGGGTAAATGGAGGAAGAGATGAAAAAACTGAGTTCAGTTCTTTGAATATTTAATCTCATCAGGGATTACAATCAGTTTATATGGTTCAATCTTTGCCTCATGCTCCAGAGACCTGGTTTCTGTTTCAAACAGTTCTTTGGTTTGCAAGTGTGACATTTTAGAAATCCCTGAGGGTCATTGCTGCTGCTGTGGAGTTCAGTGCTTTGTGTGACACTCTTGACTGGTTAACATCTGCTGTGAGAAGAGAGACTAACACATGTGGGGATCAAACACTGTTCATGAGCACAGAAGAAGAGGCCTTGTCTTCTGTGCTTGATCAGGAGCTCCTGCTTCTTATTGGCTAACCCAAAGGTCAAGTGTTCAGATCTGCACCAGGGTTGATTCCTTTTTCTTAAATTGACCTTGGCTTCCATGTTGAGCCAGTTTAAAATAATTACCAGGTCGTGTCCTGGAAAGTAAAAATGTTAGACATGTTGACCACATCACAGATTAAGTGCTGATTGGTCTGAAAAAAATCTAGATCTGTATGCCCTATTTGCATAGGACTTGAAAATGGTCCTTTACTTACTCAAGTGCTGGATCTTATCACCTTAAATTAAACATCACTTATGTTCACAAATAGTTTTACTGAATATTTTAGGCCTGTTGGGCAGAAATAAACCTCAGAATAGTGTGGCATTAAAACATTCACAGTTACTGCTTGATTTGTCAAGTAATCTAAATACTTCATTTAAAACTGGTATAGTTTTTATGTATGGAATGCATGATTATTACCTTCTTTTTTCACATTCAGCATCAGCCTATGCTAAACATTCAGCCTTCTCAGGGTTACTAACATAACGGGGCATCTGACAGGCTCCCTGTGGCTTGTCTTTTTGTTTTATGTGTGTGTGACCTATCCTAAGCAGTTCTGGTGTGATGTGTGTAATAGAAACAGATTTTGAGTAGTGTCAGATAGCTGCTTGTTTTATGTTTTCTTTGAAGCTATTGAAATTTGTTTTACAGTATCTCTGATTCGTGTGGTATTATACCCATTGTTGTCACATATAATATTAATACAGTAAAACTTGTGTTATATATATTTGTTTGGTTTGTCTCGTTATTGTTGTTATAGTCAGCTTGATCTTAAGAATTCATGTTGATTATTGTTTTTTTTTTTTTTCTCCATTTCTTTTCTGCACTGTTTTATGGTACTTCCTTCGGAGTCAGAGTGCATCTGCCTGAGAGAGAGGAACCATTAGTCTACACACACAAAAGCCAGATCTGTAAAATGGATGTTCTGAAACAAAACTAAAGTCCAGAAGCAGACCAACAACCAGAACTTTGTGTGATGATCTTACACCATAGACCATTATCCTGTGCCATGCGCAATTCCTCTCTTTGGCTAGGATGTCGCTACAGTTGAGAAGTAACAAGTAACACCAGTTTTCTCCTTCTCATGCCCTGTAGACCAGTCCAACTTCATAAAATAGGTACCTAACATCTGGAAAAGTAAATGCAGTTGATGCAGCACTAACTACTATCCATATTATTTTCTTCGCATTCACCAGTGGAAAGTCTAGTTCTTCGTAAACTTCTGGACTCTAATTCTCTTCCAGAACCTGAACTTCTGCAGAAACTGCTTGTTGCATGTACTTTCATTTTACAGGCCTGGCTCACTTGCTTGCCTCTCAGGCAGATGCATTTCGGCTTCGAAGAAAGCTCCCAATTAGTCAACTCTTACAATGTGTTTTTGGGTCGTCAGTGGGTCTGTTCTTGTTTTCTCCACACTGGGGCCCCAGAACCCACACAGGGAGATCATGCCCATTTAGGTCACCACAAATCTGGACCCGTGTAGTTTAGAAGTTGTTGAATGTATGTAGCTTCTTCAAGTTCACCGGCTGTAAACTTTGGCAGAAAATTCTAGTATTTCATCCACTTCTGAACTTTAGTCTTGTTCCAGAACTGAAATGCTGTGTGCACATATGTTTTATTGATCGGGCCTAATTGTATGCAGACTGTTAGTTCCTTGCCACTCAGGCAGAGGCACTCTGACATTGAAGGAATCCACTAATTAGTCGACTCCTACAACATGCTTGTTGAGGCGGCAGTGGTTCTGTTCTTGTTTTCCTTACACCGGGGGGCCCTGGAACCCACACAGGGAGATGCATGTAACAATTCATGATCCTCAAGTCTTAGAGTTTAAAGCCTTGACAAATTATGGAGCTCCAAGTTATACAGCTTTAAAACCAAACTACAAATCTTCATTTCTTATGTTATTTCAATTCTAACATATGCCAGTAGATATTGGAGAGCTACCCAAGTTATGGAACGAATGTTAAATGCATTTGAAAATAAAAGTCTGAGAAAAATCATGAACATAAAATGAAATGAATTCAAAAACAGTGAGGAGATCAGAGAAATGTCTGGACAAATACCTGTATCAACTGTAATAAGACAAAGAAGGTGGAGATATATTGGGCAAACTGAGATGAAATGAGCTAAGAATTACAAAACAGGCACTCAAATGGAAAATAAACTACCTGAGAGAGAGAAAAAGAGGATGTCTAAATGAAACATTAATGAGAACATTTTTACTAGAGGTAAAATAAATGCTTGGCTGAACTGCATGTCAGAAATCGAGAAAGTTTCAAGCATTAGAGCGGAGTGGATGAATAGAATGTGAGCCCTATGTTATACCTAATGGTACACATAGGATGATGATGAAGTTCTGCGGTTCAGTTTATGCTGTGGACAGCTAAATTCTTTTTTTTTTTCTTATGGTTCATGAACAGTAGTACAAGAGTCGCACAGTGGAAGAGACTGAAGTTTTACCATGTAATATTTCCAAGGACAGCAGTGAGTGCGCTGTAGACGGAATATGAAATTCAGATCAAACACCATCCTGTTCATCTCTAAATCAAGCATAGGCTGTCAACTAACTGACACCAAGCCCTGAGTAGAACTGGTTGGATTTTCCAACAAAAGTTGTCTATACATTAAGCTAGCCAGTCTCAAGCCATCCTTCCTTTGCCGCTTACAACATGCACGATAGGTAATATTTATATTCATTGCTTCCCTTGTAGGTCTCAGTTCTTCTTTGATCTTCTGTCAGAAAACCGTTATCATAAGACCAGTAGCCTTGGGGAAAGCTTTCATACGATCCAGATCTCAGTGTGAACCACACAGCTTTGTCTTGACTGAGGTTGGAACAGGTCATGAGGCTTCTCTTTTTGCAGCTATTATAATATACAGTGGTGGAGTGTGCTCAGCATTTTCGGACTGCAGTGGTATATCTGTTTCCTACATCAAAATACTTGAACATACATTCAAGAAGTCTGTTTTGCCATGTCCTTAGTGTTAATAATAGTACATTCTGCCTTTCTAGAAAGGCATTGAAGTCTTAAATAGAAAATTTCTTGTGGGCATTCAGTCACCTTTCTTGGATACTTGTTTTTATTAATGTTTCAGTCTCCTGGTGGGTTGCATCACTTTGATTGTACCATGTCACTGCCACTTCTAGCCAATCTGTCCGTTATTTCATTGCCTTCCAATACTTGTTTTTATTAATGTTTCAGTCTCCTGGTGGGTTGCATCACTTTGATTGTACCATTTCTCTGCCACTTCTAGCCAATCTGTATGCTGTTTCATTGCCTTCCACTCCACAGAGACCTGGAATCCAATGCAGGACACATTTTTAAAGGTCTCAGTAGCACATGGCTATTTGCACACAGAGATAGTTCAGCATTGTACAGCACTACAGAAAGTCACATATAATTTTATAAAACTTGTGGTTGTATGTCAACCAAAGTTCAGACAAATGACAATAACTGCAGCCTTTCCTGCCAGTAATTACCATATTTCAGGCTGCCTTAGGACAGGGGATCTTGAGCAAGATGAGTTCAAGGCCGTATGGCTAGTGCAGTTGCAATGGACTGTGTAGGCTAAGATTTTGTTTTTCTCAGCCAGCCGCTAGTGCAACCTTTTTTTTTTATTTGAATTCAAGAATTTTATGGGACTTTTTTTTAAACTCTCATTTTTGAGTGAGCTAAGAGCTTAATGTGTTTACATATGGAATACTATTACACACATCAGAAGGGAACAGTCCACATTCTTTGTACTCATAATGAGGAGAGAAAACCAGAGTATTTTGTAATAAATGAAAGTTAGCGAAGAAGAAAGGCAAAGGGAAACCAAGAGAGAGGACATTTTAGCATCATGGTATATATGAACATCAGAATAAAAAATTATCAGTACATGAGACAGAATGTTATGGACAAACATCTCTTGTATTTTTTTTGTGTGTGCGTTATGGTTGGTGATTCTGTTTTGTTTGACGATAAAGATTATGGCAGAAACATTCTTTTGTATCTGCATCTTTTTATTTTCCCTCGTTGAGCTTCCTTGTCATACTATGTGTTGTGTTGATTATGATTATTTTTATGGAAAGGCATGGGCCGAGAAGCTCCTTGTGGTAGTTGATATATTTCCTCTAGAGTTTATTTGATTTCAGATTGTTTCATTTCCATCTTTTGCCATTTTTCTCTCTTTCTCTCTTTCTCTTTCTCTATCTCTCTCTCTTCCCCTCCCCATCCTCCCTCTCTCTCTCTTTCTCTCTTATTTTGAATATAATCCCTAAGTTAGCTCTGAACAAGTTCTGTTTTTATATTTATTCCCATGTTTTTCTACAAAATTGTGAAAGTCATTTCATTTCTCTTTTCAGATTTGGGGGGGGGGGGGATTTCCAAATCTCGGAGTGTATTGTTAAGCTAACTGTTGGATGTTTAAGTTTTGCTATGGGTGTAATAACTGTTAAAATATATTTTCAGTCTTGTGCTAACTAAAGGCTGAGTTAATATAAGCAAGAGCGACAGAGCACTACTCTTATGATTTAGAAGCTTCTGCTGCGTGCTTTGTTTCTTCTTCTGCTGCTGCTTAGCTTTCACTGGCTGTAATCTTCAGTGGAAAGTTTGTCTACTTCTGGACTTAAGTCTTTTTTCTAGAACTTGAGTTTTGCATGCACATTGTTTTACAGATCAGGCTTATTTGTATGCAGACTGTTGGCTCCTTGCCTTTCAGGCAGATTCACTTTGCTTCAATAGGAACGCCTGATTAGTTGACTCTTTCATCATGCTTGTTAGGGAGGTAGTGGGTCTACTCTTAATATTTTTTTTTCCACAATGCGACCCTGGAACCCGAACCCACACAGGGAAGATGCTTTGTTCCCAACCTTCTAATGTGACAAGTCGCCTATCTGTGGTGGCCAGGCCTGTGGTAGGAAACCTGTTTCTAGCATACCCGCAAAGAGGTGTAGGTCGGTGGTGAAGTGTTCTAGCCATTCGCCTTAGGCTCTAAAGGTCGTGGGTTCATTTCACAGCTGCGCCATTCAGTTCATGAGAGTAATTTTTATAGAGATCCCGGGGATCATCTTCGGAGCTACAGAATTTGTGCTCTGTACGACACTTTCGGCAGGCGGCTAGCCATTCTGTGGTGAGAGACTGAGCTATATGGGATAAAAGCAGGTACATTGAAATCGATCCTCTTGACTTGAACCTTTAACCTTTAGAACGGTCTTGACCAGTATGGGTCCTGGTATACCATTGGTGATGTTCCTGTGCATCTCGATAGAATCGTCACTTCACTGAAATATTTGCTCCAGATGTGAAGACATCAATAAGCCACATATTACAGAAAGTAAATAAAGGAAGACAATAGTAGAAGATTCTTGACAGCCTTGTCTAAAATGCATGGAATGGTCGCGTCAACATGGATTTTGTTCTAGAAGCATGAAATGGTATGCAGAACCGGCACCCTTTTTTTTAAGGGATCATTTTCCAGTACTACTGTAACAGACACTGGCGAGTACCAGCACATTTTTGTCTAGAACAAGATCCCTGACAAATTGATTCATGCTGTTCAATGAATGATATGGCGAATAATGACACTAATGCCAATCAGCAAGGCACATTGTAATAAGAATATCTGTTACCAGTGACAGCATATGAATGTGATACTTCTGGACAGTGATAACTGTATAAAAAGAGCTTGTGAATTAGGATGTAGGAAAGTTTTGTTCACATAAAATGCCAATATGTGAATTAGAATGTGATTAAGATTTGTTCTCGTGACATGCTAATAACCATGTGAACATTGATACAAGCAATGTATTTAACAGTTTGTTTTCTTTGTAGAATTTGTTTGTTGTTATCCTCTGAAGGAAGGAAGTTATATGTATGAAACCACACCACAACCACATTGTTTGACAGATTGTCACTAATGTATTGCAGACTTTGGAAAAGGGAAGAGAGGGAGACCAAGAGGGATGGTGTTAACAAGTCTTAACATCAGGGCATCTGTGTAAGACATGACTGGCAAAGTGCAAGGCTGTGGTCAGGCAGGCTATCAAAGCACATGACATGGACTATAAGGTGACTGATGATGGACAGTGAGGTGACTGATGATGGACGGTGAAATGACCCTGATGATGGACAATGAGTTGACTCTGACGATGGACAATGAGGTGACTCTGATGATGGACTATAAGGTGACTGATGATGAAATATGACTGATGTTGGAATTTAAGGTGACTGATGATGGACTTCAAGGTGACTCTGATGGTGGACTTCAAGGTGACTCTGACGATGGACTATAAGGTTACTGGTGGTGGACTTTAAGGTGACTCTGACGACTGACTTTAAGGTGACTCTGATAATGGACTTTAAAGGTGACTCTGAAGATGGACTATACAGTGATTGAAGATGTATTATGACTGATGGTGGACTTTTAGGTGACTGATGATTGACTATAAGGTGTCTTTGATGATTGACTATAAGGTGACTCTGATGATGGACTATGAGGTGACTGTGTTGATGGGGACCCAGATGATCAACTATAAGGTGACTCTTTAATGATGGACTATATAGTGACACGGATTTTTTGGAAAGCAAAAAGAGAGAAGGCTGTTTAGTGACAACACCATTTTTTTTTGGGGGGGGGGGGGGTGTGTGTGTGTGTGTGTGTGTGTGTGTAAAATGTCCACATTTGTGTACATGTTTCAGTCTGTGTTGAATATGGTTGTTTATATAATGTTTTCCTAGCATATATACCATAATGTGTGCTCCCTAATGTGTGCTTTGGATAACTTGTTAACCAACATGAATTACAGATTTGCATTAACATCATATGCTTACCTGCTGACCCATTGGCCATAATCTTGAATCGAAAAATTTATGGATTTTTTAACCCTGACCTCCTTTTCCTGATCAGTTTAACATAAAAGAGGGCTGGCTTGTTATTAACCAGGCTGGCTTGTTATTAACCACACCAATCGTTGAGTGCTAATTGGGTTATAGACACATCATAACTACTGTACTGGCAGGTAATCAAGCTTTGGCAGGCCATTACATTGGATGTCTACCCTGTTTGTTAGCATGTTTTTATCTTTCCAGATGATAGTGGAAATGGACACTGTTTTTAGAAGACAGAAGGAAAATATTTTCTACAAAAATGAAACGAGGAAAAATTGACTAGGAACGATGATATCAGAAGGAGAGTCGGCACAAAACCAATACGGAACTTTATAGGTAGACAACAAATCAAATGGTTTGGCCATGTAACAAGATTGGCATCATATGGCACCACAGAGAGCAATGTTATACAGAGCCAGAGGTCGACCACGCAAAAAATGGGCCGCAGAGACACTGGGAGGTACTGTATATGAAGCGAACAGAAAGGCCTCTTTCTGCCCTGATGCTGCGAGGCATTCCAGGAGTAGAGAAAAGAAGAAAGAAGAAGAAGTTACATTTTGCTGTAAAAAAAAATTTTGGAATAAAAACCATTGTTTTTTACTATTGTTTTAAAGGGGAAGTCACCCTGGTGGCGTGGCTAGACGCTCGCCGTGGATTGGAAGGTCATGGGTTTGCTCACTGGTGGAGCCGGACTTTTTTCAAAAATGACCTTGGCCCCAGGTCAACAGCCTCAAGTGGCTACCGGTTGCAGTCCCAGGAAGTAAAGGCTGCTGGCTTGATGCTGACCACATCACCCATCTTGTGCCGATTGGTCTATAGAAATATAGGTCTAGTCTAAATGCCCTATACACCTGAAGGCGTTGAAAAGGGTCCTTTATTGTTTTAAAAACACATTTCAGTGTGTGTCCTCCACTACTGAAGAACACACGTAAGCACAGCTGGAGTTACGCTTGTAACGACATTGGTGATATGTTTTTTGCCCATGTATGGAAGCATATGAGACTTCCTGCATAATTCGTTCCTGAAAGCACATGACTCCAGGTTACACGAGGCTGGTATGACCATTACTTCTTCTTCATCTTCTTCTTCTTCAGCATTCCGAGCCTTTGAGGTTCATTGCTGCAGATATTACCCTCCTCCACTCATCTCTCTGTTTGGCCTTCTTCCTCCAGTTGGTGACACCAAGTGTTTATAGGTCTGTCTGGACATTATCTATCCATTGTCTTTTTGGTCGGCCTCGTGGTCTACCACCATTCAGCTCCCTTGTGTATTCAGTTTTCACTTCTGTGTCATCTGACATTTTCTCAATATGCCACAGCCATTTTAGTCTGTTAGCTCTCGTGATGCCAGTCATCACTGGTGATTTTAACCGAATATAAATTTCATTGTTGCTTCACACTTTCCATTACCTGCTATATGCGTCTTTGATAGGTCCAAAGATTCAATGTAACACTTTGTTTTCGAAAATTTTTAATAAGGCTTCATCTCTTTTAGTTGGTCTCTAAAGTTCAGAACTATATGAGATTACGGATCCTATCAGTGTGTTAAATATTTTTATCTTGGTGTTGCGAGATAGACACTTTAACTTTAGCAGATGTTGCAGGGCACAGTATACTTTATTTTCTATATGTCCCAATTGTAACTTCTTTAGAAGTTGAATGGGGTATCTGGAATTTGCCCTTTTGGTCTGCCATCTGGATTGAGATTGTTAATTCAAGGTGTCAAGCCTTCCGGTAGTAGCCCAGAGGGGGCAAATCGCAAGCACACATTAGGCTTTACACTTAGAAATAGAGATGAAGTTACACCTGTCCATAAAATAAAACCTGTGCAGTAATGTAGAGACCAATTGCCTTAACATGAACTCCTTAAGTCTCCAAACAATGCATAATGTGAGATGGGATCCTTTCTATGGAACTAAAAGGGAACTGCTAAAAACTGTCAAGTTTATCACAAGAGAGTGTCTGTCGGTGTAAATCAGAAAGCAAACACACGAAGAAGAAGAAGAAGAAGAGATCCTCTTGGTGAATTACAGCCTGCGAATAATGTGCTCTCTTACATTTTAAATTTGATTGGAGCATGATAAGGAAATTAGGCTACCCTAGTGGCCAAATTCACAATGTTTAGTTTCTATTTAGCACTTATAATATCCCCCCACTTGGGCATTTTTAGCCAAATCTTTTCATATTGTATTTCATCATCCTAATATTAAATACACTAGACAGTATGTGTGATTAGCTTCACATCACCTGACCTGCATATTAGAGAGATTTTAATGTTTTGTCGCTCAAACATTGTGTGTACAAGGTTTTTCTGTTAGCATTATATGTATGTTGTAGTAGTTTTAACCTGCTTCAGATTTATCCACATCCTTTTGTTGTTACATAATTATTGTGTAACATGGGGAAGTTAAAGAAAGTGATGTGTTAAGATTGTAACTCGGGAGTGGGCGATCAATTTATTGTGTTATTCAGACTCTTTCTTTTTTATTTAAAGTTGGTTGCATATTATTTACAGGACATTGCAAACCAACCCCAACAATTGTTTGTTGTTTATGGTTTTACTAGACAATTTCAAGTTCAGTAGTTTGCCATTGCTTTTTTAAATGGTCAGCTGTCCTTACTATTATTGACATAAATGCAAAGTGGTCTGCTCGATCACAACTGATTCAAACTGGATATTTAGAAATACAAATGACTTCCTCCTTCCTTCGAGAGGATCGACTTTATTGCTGCTGGTTTTATTCCATATGGCTCAGTCTCTCTCTGCAGAACGGTTAGCCATCTGCTGAGAGCACCGTGCAGTGGCGATCCCCAGGGATCTCCGTAAATATTGCACTCATGAACTGAAGGGTGCAGCCGCGAAACAAACCCAAGACCTTCAGGGGCAACACAAATGGCTTGACCACTTCGCCGTGGAGATCCTCCCAGAATTACAAACCACATTTACAAGCCCTCAGCCACAGATTTGATTGTTAATACTTTGGACTGTGTGTTGATTTGAACTTAAGAGTGAAGTCTTTGAGAAAATAATAATTATTGAATCATTTATTTCTGTTACAGCTATCTCCTCTTCTTTATCGTGTTCATCGACTGTAAACTCCCACAGAAAGTTGTGGTTGTTCATCCACTTCTAGACTTTTGTCTTGTTGCAGAACCTGAGTTTTGCATGCACATCTCTTTTATACATCTGGTTCATTTTTATGCAGACTGTCGGTTCCTTGCCTGTTAGGTAGATGCACTCTGAAGGAAACGTCCCTTATTAGTCAACTCTTACGTCATGCTTGTTAGAGGCAGTGGGTCTGTTCTTGTTTTTTCCTCCTCCACAATGGACCCCTGGAACCCACACAAGGATGTTACAGTCATGTTTGCAAGATACCCTAAGGTTTACTATGTCAACTCATACTAGAACGAGTAGCAGGAACTGTTTAAGAAGTAAACGCATCTGGCTTAACTCTTTCAGTCCCAATCAACACCCAGTGTGTTAATATACCTCTCGATTTCCCTCCAAGGCATCGTAATCGTAAAAACCAAACAAAAATGTCAAATTTGGTCCTCTTTCAGCTGCCCGAAGGCCTGCTTTATTGAAGACGGTTTCTTTGCTATCTGATTCAATTCGATTCCTTGTGACGATCATTTTCGCCTAAGTTTGGTTTATTTGCTGCTGCATAATGTCTGCTTGATCAGGCTTGGCTGGTGTAGTCCGGCTTTTTGGGAGTGGGTGTGACAGCCCTAAGAAGGGCTGCCATATTTGGGGCGGCATGGAACGGGGATGGGCAGGGTCTCATCGTGGCTGTCTTCTGCTATCAGGTCTGGCAATCGTTGTTGGGCTGTCCGTCCACCCTTATTTTAACCATTTTGCCAGAACATACAGAGAGATCTGGCTTCACCAATTTGGCACCACAACTATGCATATTACTTTTGAACGTAATGCATTCTTAATTTGGTATCATTATTTCATCCTTTTGGAATCTCATGTTAAACTTTCTGGTACTGAAAGAGATCATGAAGACCACCCAAATGGTGTACCACAATTTAGGTCTAGCACCATATACCTTTATTATTACATAAAAGTTTGTTTAAAAATAGAATTCTTGTAACTTCACAGTTCAAGACGAATACACTAACAATGCGGGTCAAAATTACTCTGCCATACGCTGCTCTATAAAAAAAAAGGTGGTAAAATAAAGGCAGTAACAACAAATTCATTCTTTTACTGGGTTATTTCCCATGTCACTAAATCTACATGACCTTCTTCTTCGCGTTCACCGGCTGTAAATTCCGGCGAAAAGTTCTGGTTGTTCATCCACTACTGGACTTTAGACGTTCGAGAACCTGAGTGTTGCGTGCACATCCGTCTCACAAATCTGACTTATTTGTATGCAGACTATTGGTTCCTTGCCTCTCAGGCAGATGCACTCCTACTGCGAAGGTACCCCTACCCAATAAGTCTACTCTTACGACATGCTTGTTAGGGGGGGGGGGGGACGTCTATTCTTGTTTTCCCTATAATGGGCCCTGTAACCCACACTAAGATCCACAGTCGGTATGCCTGCTGATGTCCTTTACTTACGTTACTATAAAGAAAATGCAGTATATATAAAACAGAAAGAATTGTGAGGGGGACAAACATTTATTTGAGAAACTGTTCAGGGTTAACAGGTTAAATTTCTTGACAATTCTGGCTCTATTCATGTTGACTACATATGTAAATATTGAAAGCTCCAGGACAAACATCTAGTGTAACATTGGTTTGAAACATGTAGACTCCTGTAACCGGACTTTCCTTTGATGTTCGTGAAGCTGCTATGTTGTGTATGATAAATTATTATCCTACGAGTGGTATTGATTAGCGCTGCTTCGAATCGTTGTCCCCTATGCATTATTAAACATGTCTGTATTTTAAAATGTATGTGCTTTTTTTTTAATCAACAAATCAAATCATATATATATATATATATATATATATATATATATATATATATATATATATATATATATATATATATATATATATATATATAGCCATGGTGGCACATTGGTTTGTTTGATTGCCTGCCAAGACTTTGATCAATCCCAAGAAGAAGCAGGATTATTTTTTCCAACTACTGTGGCTCTGGGATTGGCCTAACCTTGTAGAAATTGGCTAGACCCACCTAGGAACCACATTATTCTTCTTCTTCCTCTTTTGTCCGAATGCGTATACAGAAAAGCGTCGCAGAGAGGAATTATATGTACGAGGGCTATTCCAAAATCAACCTCCGATTGGCTAGTTGGAAAAAAAAAATTTCATAGCCACACTGTTCATTGCTTGCATTCATTAACCTTTGAGCTCACTACACAACCGCCTACAGTCGTGTTTGTTTAGTGGTCATTAATCTTTGACGTTGCTTTTCCCGCCAGATATAAAATTCGTTTTCTTCAAGCAGATGGTAAAAATACTCAGCTTTGAGGTCCTTCTGCGCTACTGTGAATATGGGAGTGCATTTCTCGACAGAATAGGGACAGATGATGAGACGTGGGTTCACTTCGTGAAAGCAGAGAAGAAGAAACAGTAAAATCAGTGGTTTTGTACTCATTCTCCAAACAAGCCCCCCGCCCCCCCCCCTTTTTTTTTTCTCCCCCCCCCCCCCCCCTCCCTTCCCAATTTAAGCGAACGTGTCGGCTACGAAAAATGATGGTGATAATGTTCTGGGACCGCAAGGCAATTTTTTTTTTCATGGTTTATGATGCTAGAGACCACAATAACAGCAGAAGTTTATTGTAAAAGATTAAAGAGGCTTCGTCGGTCGATCCAAAACAAAAGGCACAGAATGCTCACCAGTCGTGGCATTGTCCTGCATGACAACGCGCGGCCTCACACTGCTGCACAAAGTCTTTACTTGAGCAGGTTAGTGGGACATTTTCAACTGCTCCCTTTGACTTTTTGTTCGAAGAAAATAAATCACGCTACTAATTTCACAGTCGTTGGGACAGACATTGACAGTGTCAATGTTTATTCGTTCGCGGTTCGTGGACTACGGAACCAATTCGATTGTAGGTTGTGTGAGGGGAAATAACAGGCTACTGAATGTTGCAAGCAGGGAACTACGTCGCTGTGGCAGACTTGAACCAGCCAATCGGAGATTGATTTTGGAATATCCCTCGTAGTTTTCTGTCTTTTGCTAGTTGTGAGAATCACAGCCCGCGCCCCCTGATCAGTCTTTCAAGGTATAGACACTGTTCTGATTTACTTGATCCCAGGTAACCTTTATCATGCCGGCTTTATTTTGAAATAGCTCATGCTCTGAGGATTGGCAGCAGCCAGTCAACTTATGCATTAGTCCGCGCAACAGTATGTCCACGATATGCGTCTGATCTGAGCCTCATCAAGCCATGTGCAAACCAGTGCGAGTGGCACATTAATGTGGTCGCCAACGCCACACAGCAAGGACGAAAATCTACAGTTTGGGCCAACAAATCCGATTGCCGCAAAACCCTAATTAGTTACTTGTAACGACATATTTGTTAAGTGCCAGTAGGCCTATTGTCTTCCAATAGCACTCAGTTGTAATATTTTTACCAGTTCTATGCTACCAATGGCAGACCTAGACAGTCGTGGAAAAGGGGGGAGGGGGGGGGGGGGGGGTGACAACTGAGTCGAGATTTCTCAGAAGAGCACTCGAAAGATCAAGAAGTAAATTAGACAAAATAAAATCAGAATTAAGACGAATGGCGAAGCTTTGTTAGAAAATATGTAATATGTTTGGGCCAACTAACTCGGCTGCCAACAGACGGTCCACCACAACGAGTAATAAAGTCCAGACCAAGAATACATCGAATGCGGGGCTGACCCTGAAAACAATGGACAGTCTCTGGAAATCCTCCAGATAGGAAGCACACATAAAAAACGGGCACTTTTTCGGTGCTTATATTTTACTTCAACACAGATGTGCCGGAACCGGGAACCCAGGCACACTGGGTGGGGGCTAAACAAATATTTTAGAGTGGAGAGTGCGAGGTCAGTCCTGCCCCCCCCCCCCCCCCCCACACATATTTTTAGAGGCCAAGTGCCTTTTCTCCCACAAGCCATGAATATAATTTCTCTTTTTAGCATCTGTTTATACATTTCATTATTTCAAAAATAATACTTTTTTATCATTCAGCACAAATTATTATTATTATCCACGTAGACAAGACTTAAGCCCACTGAGCACCAACCCCTTTCCATAAAATGTATAAGGAGTCTGTACACTCCCAATGTTTTCTTTGCACTGACGCCCCTGCTGTACAAGATAGACAAGATAAGGTTAGATGAGAACATAGTCAGAATTACCGAAATTGTCCTTTTCACAGATGTGGTCAGCATCACGGCGGTCGCCTTTACTTCTCATACCATTTCTCAGTACCCACTTTAGGCTAGCTCGACATGGTAACCTTGGTCTATTATAAAAATAGCTCGCCTGATGTAGATTCGAACCCAAGAACTTCAGGCTGGCATGTAAGCGTCTACTATCTTCGCTGTTACGGTATCTCTCAGTATACCATAACTGCAACCATATTTACGTTCTACGCATATCCACGCAGATATTATTATCCTAAGAAAATTATTGTGCTCATAGTTCAACTTAGAAATTTACAGTACAGTAATTTAAGTATCCAGCCACGTCGGACTAGAAAGTGTTACACCGAAATGAAGAACACAATAGGACAGGCTAAAACTGCATTTGATAACATAAAGAATAATTTATATAATAAATCCATGTCACTTGATTTTAGACAAAGAATTTTCGCATGCTAGAGTTAGTTTTTTACATATGGCTATGAATGCGGAACAATTAATAAACAAGCCAAACAATTTCTCGGGAATGTGGTTTTACAGAATAATTCTTAGAATCCTTGGACCACCAAAAAGAGCAACACAGATGTTCTGAAAGAGGCGAGGGCTCGAAGACAACCTATAGCAAACATAAGAAAAGGAGATAGTCACAATGTGTTGGTTATGTTTAGAGAAGAAGGTAACTGGGACATGTAGTAACCACTGGACAGATCTGTGAAAAAAAAGAGACAGAGGAAGACAACACGAGAAAATTCCCGACAGCCTTTGGTCATGGCATGGATGGGTGTCGGTACACGAACCGATACATGCTGTTGAAGATCGCAGATTGTAAAAGACATGAATGTCCACGCCAGCTGGCAATGCACTTGATGATGATGATGATGATGAGTTCAACTACACAAAGGAGTATAGAATTACATTGATTTTGAAGTATTTTTCAGCAGCAGTTTGTGAGAGACTGGGGGTGTATCATTACCACTGCTGCAAACGTTTACATTGATTTCACTTGCAAATACTCTCACACAGTTGCTTGGTATGTGTGATGGGAAATATATGATCGTGAACGTAGAAACAGCATCATTACTTATCTATAATTTACCAAAATGCGAGTGTGTGGTGTGTGTGTTTTTCAACAGAAGCTCTGTTGTTTATAATAATGTTTGGCCCGTTGAATAAGAGAAATAAAGTATTGATCGGCACTCCTACTCAAACAGGAAACATAATTTTTTTTTTTTAAAGAAAAATTAGCTAGCATGTTTCTGTTGGATTGCTTGTTTGTTGTTTTAACCTTAGATCACCATACTTCTCTGAGAGTGATGCAAAGCGGGGTGGTAACGGAAAAAAGGGGGGGGGGGTTGAGCAGTGCTATATGCACAAAGGAAAGGCAAGACGGGCATATAATCGGAATGCTACTAGCACCACTGGTAATGGAACTCTGCTCTTGCTGCTGAAGATAGGGACCGAGTGCTTACGGGAATGCTCGAGGGCTGTGATTTTGGTTCTTGAATCAGCTTAACTCTTTTAACTTTAGGCGTTGTAAGCTAAACTTTCACATTTTCATTCACAAGTTATTTTAGATCCTACGTTGGTTTGCTAACAGAAATGTATTTTATTCGTATGTCTTCCATTTCTTATTCTCTCTCTCTCTCTTCGTTCTCACTTCCAGTAGTTTTCAGATAAAATGGCGTTCTTTTCTGTTAAACAACCAAATCAGGCGAGATTCATGGAAATCCCATAGTATAGGGGGGTTAGGGTTAGTAATAGTCGCTATTCATGTAAAACTAACCCCCCCCCCCCCCTCGCCCCTCCCCCTTTCTTATACTATGAGATTTCACTCGCGTGATGAGGTCGCTTAACAGAAACGGGTTAGTTCCACGATAGTCTTCTCAGAGACCGCGCATATACACACTAGCTCACTTCTGACTAGTATTTCATGAGCCGGGCGTCCTTTCCACACTGCTAGGGAATGTTCCGCAATGCCGTTGATATCGCGTGTTGTTTATTTCAGCACGCCAGCGCCTTTAACACCACAAAAACAGGGAGGAGCTGGGTCTCACACACAGCCCACCCCCTCCTCCCACCTCCGAGAGTGTTGCAACCTATGTCACAGGCATTCTCTTTCTCGGAAGAAAAACGTAAATGCAAGACAAACAAGAAAGCAAACAACAGAGCGGCACACCCGTAAAACCCCCCCCCCCCCCACCTCCCCCTCCCCAACCTCCCAGAAAGCAGACCAGTCCAAAAATGTTATCAATGGAACGTGACCTACTTTGTTTGGGGAGACTAACGTCGAACTCAATCAGAAAAGAACCAAAAAGGCCACAGGCCTCTGTGGTACCAAGCGTGTCCTCCACTGATCTATACAGCTTTGTTTTTTTACCTGAATGTCATGTCGCCAAACTTGGGATCTCTCTCACTCTCTCTCTCTCTCTCTCTCTCTCTCTCTCTCTCTCTCTCTCTCTCTCTCTCTCTCTCTCTCTCTCTCTCTCTCTCTCTCTCTCTCTTTCTATCTCTCTTTCTTTCTTTCTCTCTTTCTACTGCATGTAAGCATATATTACATTGTTTATTAATTACTCACCAATGTTGAGCCCTTGTCTCTCTTCTTCTAACAGCCTACTGCTCTTTGCAAGCAGCAGAGCGATCAAAGGCCTGCCCAGTTGACATTCTGGTGAAAACTAAACGTATAGATCACCCGCGCCGCACGCACCACTCATCATAGAGGCCTTTCGTTTTGTTGTTCATGTTTGTGCTCAGCGTCCTGTCACTAGTATTATTATGCACTTGTCATACAGATTTTCCTCCGTGAAACTAAACGGTGTAACAATTTCTGTCTTGGTCTTTCCCTCCCCTCCTCCCTCTTGATTTTCTTCTTCTGCCTTCTATCCTCAATGGAACATAGCCCTGACTGACTGACTGACTTTCTACCCCACCAGGACATCACACAAGCGATTAACGCCTGTTGACACATTGTGCCACCATGTGGGTGAGAATCACCGTGGAGAGGTCCCAGAAACCGCGTTTAGCCTTTAGGCCATATTTATGGCCAGGCCATATTGCGGCCCCTGGCAAGAGCCAGAGTAGGGCTTCAAATAACGAAAAATTGCATCATAAAAAGGACGGGAAGTGCTTTACTTAATAATACACAAACATAGTCCTTCACCAGCTTACTTTAATCCAGTGTAGTTCACTCGATGTTCTCCCATCTTTTTAACTTCACACTCTAGCTCCTGTCAGTGTGTGTGTGTGTTTTCGGTCTGCCTTTACTTCTACGTCCATGTGGGTTCAGTGCAAAGGTTAGTTTCCTATTCTTTACATGACGTTGCAGAACCAGCCCCAGCAGCCCCTGGCTGTTCTGTGGTTTCTCAAGGCAACTTTACATCCAGTAGTTTGCCATTGCTTTCTGGACGGCCGGCCTCTTGATACCACTGTCGAAACCAGCGCAAGGTGCATGGCCCGCAGCTGGGATCGAACCCGGCACCCCGGCATTACGAAGCTTTCGCATCGACTTAGCCACAGAGCTGACTCGGTGCAAAGACATTCTTGTTATGTTGTTCTCAGGTTTTCTCAATGTGTGCCCTATCCTTGTGTCTATTCATCACCTCTTAGTCCACTGGAACTTGTCTAATTCTCTTACAAAGCTCATAGTGATTCTAACATACCACTTAATTCCCTCTATTCCGCACAAGCACCAGTTTATGTATGTTGTAGTTTATTGGTAACTATTTCAATTGCTCTTCGTGTTTCTGCTCCATACAGCATACTCTGATTGTCTTCCTGTCATATTGTAGATCAGTGGTTCTCAACCTGTGGGTCACGACCCTTTTACAGGGGTCGTCAAAGACCATAGGAAAACACATATTTTGAGGTTATGAAGTAGCAATGAAAATAAGTGTATGGTTGGGGGTTGCCACAACACGAGGAACTTCTTCTTCTTCTTTCGTTCGCTTGAAATAGATTATCTATATCTGCAGTGTTGTCTCTAGTATAAACTTCGCTGTCTTTTTTACACCAGGAACTGTATTAAAGAGTTGCCGCATTAGGTAGGGTGAGAACCACTGTTGAAGATTGAAGATCATGTTAAATCGGCACCTGGGCTCGAGCTGTTTCGAAGAAAGACGAGAAATATGAGATAAACCCAAGTACAATGAAGTCAAGCGTCTTGGCTTTAACCTTAACTTTCTTTTTTCATAACCTGCTCAACAAATAGATATTGTCTTCTTCCTAAGCCGGGAAAAAACCCAAGTACAATGAAGTCAATCGTCTTGGCTTTAACCTTAACTGCTCAACAAATGGATATTGTCTTCTTCCTAAGCCAGTTACTAGTTCTCTATGTAAGTGAAGCAGTAAAGTAAAGGACCCTTTTCCACGTCTTCGAGCGTTCTGGGCATACAGGGCTAGACATATATTTTACAGACTAATCTCCACTCGGTGTGTGATGTGGTAAACATCATGCCGGCCGCCTTTACTTTCCAGGATTTCATTTGATGCCCATTTAAGGTTGGGTCGACCTAGTAGCCAGTGTGATTTTTAAAACAAAATCCGGCTCTGTCAAGAAGTTCTGTTTGTGAATAACCTTATTTTCAGGCATCTTCGTTAGGGTTCTTTATATTTTCACGATGGTCCTATTATCCCTCTATAAAACCACACCTTGGCACTTTCACATTTTTAAAGTTAGTTGCGTATCCTTTACGGGACGTTGCAGAACCAACCCGAGCATTTGTGTGTGTTTGTGTGTGGCTGTTGTGGTTTTTCTGGGCAAGTTAAGGTCCAGTGCCATTGCCTTCTGGATGGTTGGCTTCTCGATACCATTGTCGAAACCAGTGCGAGGTGCAAAGCCCGCAACTGAGGTCGAACCCGGTACGCCAACATTACGAAGTGCGTTCGCAACGCCTAAGCCACAAAAACGCCGTGCACTTTCACATAAGGTCTCATTAATCTGCTGCCTGCCCAGTTTTGTGAGGTGCCCAGGTGACTGTTTCATGACTACGCCTCTGGTTGCATGCCTCACTGTACGTCACTGCGCCATAGAGTGGAAATCGTGGAGCTACTGAATCGATACCAACAACAATCAATCATTGCGACGAACCTCAATGTCGTCTTTTTCTAAGACACTGTCGCAACCGTCGCCCAGAAGCATCTTCATAGGTCAACAACCATCAACACCCAGGCAAGGCTCTCCAACGTCCAGTAAGATTATAATTGGGTGGGGTTCAGATAATGAAATCGCTGTTTCTCTGTAACAAATTTGGAGCATGTGGCTTTAGGTTGTGGAATGAACGAACGAATGAACGATCAAAATTTATTTTCAAAGAGTCATAAATTGGGCACGTAGGCCCGTCTTACATTCGGCCCTTTCACGCGGGAATTTTACTTTACATGTGAAGCATTTTATCAAGTCAGGTCTTTGCCCCCCCCCCCCCCCCCCCCCCCCCACACAAAAAAATAGTATTATATTTACTTGTCTGACGGTACATTATTATTAATATTATTATTATTATTATTATTGTACCTAATAGCAACAAAAAAATAATACAATAATGCACTTGAAATAATTTGAAATATATAAACATATACTTTTAAAGCAAATGTTTATATATATATATTTAAAGAGGAGCCTCTTAGTCCCTTTACAACATTACTGTTCCTCTCAAGTTTCAACTGCAAAGCCAGTCCAGGCATTTAAACCATCACCCGTGCGTACTGCCCACTCGTAGCCCTCATAACAGGCATAATGACGATACAAAATATTGATAAAATAAACATATATTTATTTGAATCTACCAATAAAATCTATTTTACATTAGAAGACGAGACGTGCAGCAAACGTTTGGACAATATAAAATATATATAATATATAAAAATAGCTTCTGACTGAAAACAAAACTCAAAATCTCAACACAAAAATTGTACTTGGTTGGTTAACCACGCTGAAGCAAAAAAAACACAGTATCCATTATGAAATTACTACACGTTTCGTGTGTGTGTGTTTTTTTTTTTTTTTGGGGGGGGGGGGGGTGGGGGTGGGGCGGCGGTGTAGCAGCTAGAACTCGCCTGCGGATTCAAAGGTCGTGAGTTCAGGTTCTGATGGAGTCTGGCTTTTTTTTTTTCAAAACTGACCTTGGCTCTCATGTTGACCTTAAATTTTACTAGGAAACGTGCTGGGAAGTAAAGGCAGTCGGCGTAATACTGACTACATCCCCCACCTTGTGCCGATTGGTCAAAAAAATTTAGTCTGGACACATGTTTTTTTTTTAAATTATTATTATTATTCGTCAAAGGTTCATTATCAGTGGCGGCTGATCCATAGTCTCTATAGGACTGGCGCCCCCCCCCCCCCCCCCCCCCCACACACACACTTTCCACCCTGGTGCACTCGATTTTATCGATAGCATTTTCTTCAGTTTTGTAGATCTGACTGACTATCTAAAAAAGATAACCCGTGATGAAGTTGTCAAGCTGTTTGCCTCTCGCTCTTAAGGTCGCGCGTTCGTTTCACAGCTGGGTCGTTCGGTTCACAAGTATAGCTTTGACAGACCCCTGGTGGTAGTCGCCGGAGCTACGGTGTTTGTGCTTTGTATGACGCTCTCAGCGAGCAGCTGGTTTTTCTGGTGAGAGAGAAGAGCCATATGGGATAATCCCCGTGTGGGTTCCGTGGCCCTATTATAGGGAAAACAAGAATAGGCTCACTGCCTACCCAAAAGCATGTCGTAAGAGTCGACTAATTGGGAGCTTCCTTTTAAGTCAGAGTGCATCTGCCTGAGAGGCAAGGAGCCAGCAGTCTGCATTCAAATTAGTCAGATCTGTAAAGCGGATGCACATGCAACACAGGTTCTGGAACAGGACTGCAGTCCAGAAGTAGACGAACAACCAGAACTTCCCGCCGGAGTTTACAGCTGGTGAACGTGAAGAAAAAGACATAAATAAGTGATAAAAGCCGGTGCAATGAAGTCGATTCTCTGGACTAGAACATTAATGAAGCCTACTTTATTTTCTTCTTTTGTAAGTATCTACTTTGTGCGGTTATCTTGCAGCTTAACGGATGATAGGTACCTGAGCCAGGGCGCCACTGGTTCCTTGGCATGCTGTGATGTTGTTAGGTCTTAAGCTGTCAGTGACTCACTCGGTCCATCCTCTTCTAAGTCTCCCTCTGCGTCTTAATGTGTTCATTTTTCATTGTGTACGCACCAAGCAAGCTTGAGTGCGTTTTCACCAAGTATCCGAACCATTTTAATCATTCTTTGTCGATTAATTTAATGATAGGAATTGTTCCAATGTTTCTTCTAATCTCATGCGATCACTTCTGAAACCCCAGAGACCAGACATCAGACAGTCCAGCAGATGCAAGACGGAAAGTGAGTGAACTTCACGCAAAAGAGACAAGAAAGTTACCAGATCGAAACCTAATTCACGTTTTAGGTTAAACGGATCGATCTACTATACACAAATAAATTCTTATAGTTTTGTTAGCAGCCTTTTTCAAACATCTCATTCAACCTGTGGTTATTTCAAAAGATGAAATATTGTGCTGAAGTTTTACTTGTATTTATCCATTATCTGCTGTCCTGTTACGTCTGCTAACGTATTTTAGTTCTTGGCTGTAATAAGCCATCCCGATGTTTCGGTAATAACATATTTCTTTAAATAATTCCTGATCCATGTTTTTGCCTAGTTCAGTTATTGCTTTCAGTATTACCGCTGTCTTCTCTCCAGAAATATAAAGCTATATTAGAGTCTATTACATTTACCTCTATAGTTTTTGGCCCTTTTATTAGCTTCATGTCGTCTCCGCGCCATGTCCCCTTTGGTAAATATACAACCCTTCTCTGAGTTCTTTCACACAACACTGGCGCCACCAACATTTTATCACCCACCAAAAACTGGTCATTGATGCTTCTGGACACTGGATCGTCCGGGGAAATCCACCACATGGGTCGAATAATCGGCAGATGTGGATCTTCCTGCCATACTTGAGACAAATAAGGTAACAACGTAATGCTACGAAGATCTAAGGCTTCTTGTAGAAGTTCCTGCATTGTATTATTGTAGAATAACTGGGTACACGGAATCTTTAACTGTGGAAAGAAGATCGCCACCTTTATCCATAATTCTAACATCTCGTCTGTTGTAGAGCTGCTCACCATCTCATCTATATCTGCGGTAAGAAGCGGGTATCCACTCAGACCCATCACTAATGAATACGGTATGGAAGTGTTGAGGCAGTTGTAACCGGAGTTTTTAAAGAAGTTCATGTGAATGGGAATGTACACAGGGGCGGTAATGAACCCGGAGGTAAATTCCAATGTTAAGGAAATATTAAGAGTAGACATGGCTCGGTGGAATAGTCTAGGATAATCCAGCTGACTAACATTGAAATCCAAGAATCGGGAATCCGGTGGGAGAGTAACAGTCAATAATTTCAGAGAAATCACGCCGAGATGGTCTATCAGTTCTCGTATGTGGTCGACAAACCAATCCAGAGCCTTTGAATTTGATACATCCAAGACTGCCCCTTCATGATCACGCCACTTAACCATTCTTGTAACCAAATTCTGTCTGTCCCGGATGAAGTAGTTTTTACTTATGCCTTCCTTAAAGTGTTGCGATTTGTAACTGAAGAAAGGTGAAACAGGTAGAACCAGATAACAGTCTTGGTTGGCCGCCTCAAGGATCACATCTTGTAGAAGTTCTGAAATACTTGCATCAACACTGAGATTACCGTATTCCCCTTCCCAGTCATCAAACAGCTCGATTAAGCTGCATTGGGATTCGTTCCTTCTCATTAGATCTAACAATTGAGGCAACTCTTCTTTAGTTGGTATAGCATAAATGGGATTTGGCATGATATGCTGCTGTTGATTTTGCTCTGAAAAAGCATGTGTGTCTTTCTGAAGTCGATGCCGTCTTGAGACAGTATACACGTCTTTGATTGATTTACCTTGGCAAACTGTATAGTGCAGCACATTTAGAGGTTTGAAGTAAACTTGCTGCTGCGGCTTTGAACTAATGCACAGCTGGCGCTTGTCTGTATGGTTCCATGATATTCCAAAAGGATGTCCGGAATCTACAAAGATAACCACACCCTGTGACCCAAACCAGATGGGTACTATATGCTCAGTTTGTTCTAGTGGGTACTCTTTGCTGTAATCTCGTTCTTCCAAACGCAAGTCAAGAATAGGCCATGGGTCGGTCGTGTTTGTCACGTAGCCATACCAGCTATATCCTTGCAAGTAAAAGCAATCCTCTATCGTGAAGTCAGGGACTAGACCCTCCCAGTGAAACGTGTAACATGGGGAAGTCAGGTTGTCATCTTTGATCACTTTCAGGCGTGCCTTGTCACGCCATTGTAGACACGAATCCTCATAAAACTCGTAAGTAATATCCCAGCAGTGATCGTATGGGGTAGCCAGTAGATCGCTGCCTAAGTCCCCGTAAAGAACATTCTCTCCTCGTTGGTTTTTAATTTCCAGGGATCGCAACTTTACCGAAAGCAAAAACCCTTGACCAAAACGGATGGCTTCAATACTGTCTTTGTGAAGCAGCCAGACAGAAAATACTCCCAGTGCAACAATGCCAGCGATAATGTACAGTCCAATTTTCAAAGCACGTCGCTTCCGCCTCTTCTTTTCTAGAATGTGTGCAGTCTGTAAACATACAATGGTGACGTCAACTGTTTGCTAAAGAATATAGTAGCTCATACACCAATACAACACATCTTAAACTCCCTGCCTGGATCGTTCATTGGGGGTTACTTTGTAACCGCCAGGGTCCCAGTATTACCTTATGGTTGAACGGGCTTGCGTACATGGAGGAATCTCGTCTTTGAAGTATTAATCCCGCAGACTGCAATCTAAAGGGAATAAACTATCCACTTCTTCCTCTTCTTCTTCTTCTTCTTCTTATTATTATTATTTTTATTATTATTATTATTATTATTATTATTATTATTATTATTATTATTATTATTATTATTCCACTTCTTCTTCTTCCTCATCATCATCTTCTTCTCCTTCTTCCACTTCTTCTTCTTCTTCTTCTTCTTCTTCGTCTTTTTCTTCTTCTATTCCTCCTCCTTCCTCTTCTTCGTCTTTTTCTCTTCTATTTCTCTGCCTTTTTCTTCTTCTTTCTCTTCTTTTTTTTCTTCTACTCCTCCTCCTCCTCCTCCTCCTCCTCCTTCTTCATCTTCTTCTTCTTCTTCTTCTTTTTCTCCTTCTTCTTCCAATTCTTCACTTTCATCATCATCATCATCTTCTTCTTCTTCTTCTGCCTTCTTTTTGTCTTTTTCTCCTTCTTCTTCTTTTTTCTTTTTTCCGTCTTTTTTCACTTCTCATTATTATTACTATTATTATTATTACTGTTATTATTATGCTTCTTCTTCTTCAAATTCTTTTTCTGCTTCTTCGTTTTTTGTGTTCGCATTTAAAGGAGAGGTTGGCACATTGTGTTGAGGTTTACATAAAACTTATGATATAAGCGTCTTTCAGCCCACTACATCCAATCTCAGCAAATTCTAAATTTTTAAGAAAAAATGCTGTCAAGAACGGTCTCACGTTGTCCTCCTCTGTTTCATGTTTTGGTAAATCTTTCCTTTGTTCACATATTCCAGTTTCTCTTTTCTCATAACATTTTTTAAAAATATTGACAGACTCATACTGACGTTTATATGTTGTTTTGAAGCATTTGCCTCTTTCAAAACATCTGGGTTTTTTTTTTCTGAGGATTTTTTTCTGAAACCTCATCTCCGAGGCCTCAAGCCATTGGCCTGTTTATTAATCGACCAGGATTCCCGGTCACATGTTAAAACTGGCACTATTTAGCCAGAATTATTTCCCTAATCGCCAATGACATTGACTTATTGCACTAAATAGTCTTTATTTTGTAAAATGCAGTTTAAGTTTCTCCTATTCTGTTCTTTGTCTATTTGATACATCTTCCATCAGATGTTATCCTTATCGCTCAGACTGATCAAGAAGGTTAACGAATTATAAAGAATATACAGTAATTGGCAACCTTAAGCAGCTTTAATTAAGAAGTAACAACCATCTGGGAACACTATAGAGCATAATAAATAATAAAAAAAAAACTATTCAGTTAAAATTATCAGAGTTTAAAAAAAGTAATATAACCAAATAAAATACGAAACATGATTTATACGTACAATAGGGGCGGTGTCGTCGTCGTGGCCATTGTTGGAATCCATCACCGGACACTGAAGTAAGAAACAAGTGTTCCCTGATGATGGTTATGTTGCTATGTTACAGTATACTTTTATCACATGATGGAAGCGTTGCCAACAAATGCAGAACAATATCTAACCCACAGAAAAGAACGATACAGTTAAAATAATATGGCAACTGAGTCATCTACAACGATGCTGATAGTGGCGGGAGTATAGTAGTAATTTAAACAATACCCTTCCTGCATGTATGTAA
>CAJHNH020000730.1:0-72500 GCA_905116865.2 Candidula unifasciata
CCTTTCGAGCCAGAGTCGCGTGTCAATTGCGCACTAGCGGTCACGAGCACACCGCGGCTGCTGCTCGTGGGTTCTAGCCATCTAGTTTAGCTCCATTCCACGCCGCGTAAACATATGGGTGCCCTAACATACCTGCCTTATACAGGTGAAATAGGGCTTCCAGGATATGCTCTTGTTTGATTCTCATGCACGAGGTGTTAATTCCAAAGGACAGCAATCCTGAAAGGGGAACTAGAGTCAGTGACCAGCAGAAATTAAAATCCTAACTTGCACAGTTCATGGCGACTGCACTAGATATGTGGGCTTTAAAACCTCAGTCTCGTAGTCGCCTTTTCCTACTGTTAAACTGTCATTCACTGCCTGTATTTACCACTTTTGCGTGGGCTCTTTGAACATGGAAATTAAGGTCCTCGTAGCTAGTGCAATCGTTGCCACGGACTGCGCAAGTTATGATTTTACCTTTACCTCCGTGAAAAAAAAAAATCTATACACTTAGCAAGGATTCGAATCTGGGTCTCCTGCATTTGAACCTAGCGCTCTTAACAGTTTGGCCAGACACTCATTAATCCACTTGTTCAGCACTGTCTAAAATATGGCAAAAACAGGTAACGCAGACACTTTATTACAATACTAGCTGTACCCGGCTTATTACATTATCTATATATATATTTAGTTTTAGTTTTTTATCTTCAACTCTGTCAGGAAAAGACATGAAAAATAATGAACGCGTCAGTAGTAGTTACATCAGGGGAATGGTATGCCGTTTTTTTAATAAGGGAAAGTTGGAGGAGAAGAGAGGCAGAGAGATCATAAAAGAACATGCTGGACAGTTTGTTCTCATGTTATGGAACAACATCGGTATCATAAATTATTAACAGTACACAAGACAGAAAGCTGTGGACATCTGTGATTACCGACGCCGCACGACTCGGACTATAAGAAGAAGACCAATACGGACAAGAAGCTGTACATCTTTACAGAACTGACCTTGGCTTTCAGGTCGACCTTATATGGTAAAGTCCTGAAAAGTAAAGGTGGTTGGTGTAAGGCTGTCCTCATCACACACCGACTGGTCTACAGAATTTATGTCTAGCCCTATATGCCCAATACGCATGAAAGGTTGGAAGAGGGTCCTTTACCTTACAAAGCGTCATCTTTCATATGACAAAGGTACTTTATCCACAAAGCATGATATGGTCATACATTGAAATGCATAGGATGAATATTAAGTAAAAATATACAAAAAAACATGGAAGGGCAAATGCATTCCTTTAAACACACACCCACGCAAACACACACACACACACACACACACACACACAAACACACACACAAACTCACATAAATCACACACACACACACACACACACACACACACACAGAGAGAGAGAGAGAGAGAGAGAGAGAGAGAGAGAGAGAGAGAGAGAGGTAGAGATTTTGTCAGAGGGCTAGAGACAGACAATGAGAGAAAGTGAGAGAGCGAGAAATGGTACTATATATATATATATATATATTCAGATTTGTGGAAAGTGGGTAAGTGATATTGAGGACGATAATGCGAGATCTTTCTTGACAACACTGTGTTTTGGCGTGGAGGAATGGCTGAATATGCTAGCCTGTGAGTCACAACGTCTTGGCTTGAAAGCCTCTTCAAGCTGAATTTAAAAAAAAAAAAAACAGTTGCCTTGGTACCAAGTCAAAACAGTTCATAATGATATCAGATGAGGCTTTTTTCTATATTTGAAAAAAAAAAAATGCCGATACTCAACACAAGGTGTAAAATAAAAGGTGCATAGTATATGTTTGTATGTGTGTGTGCATATAAAACAATGTCAAAAGTGCACACTGGCTTCCAGGTCATCACTACTTTGTGACTGTGACCATTGACCAAAACATGCCCTCCATAGAAGGGGTTTTGAGTGTTCAACTCAGAGGAACCATGGGGAGACAACTCACCTGGAGACCCATCAAAGAGTAAGTCCAACCACTCAACTATTATAATGTGTCTCCCTTCAGTGTATGTTAAATAATTGACTTATAACATTAATTGGTAGTAGAAAAGGGGTCTGTTCTGTTCAGAGACCACATCACGTGTGATTTAAGGACATCTCATATTGTAGGGGGATTAGGGTTAGGATTAGTGATAAATTAATGGCGACTACTACTAACCCTAATCCCCTTATAATACGGGATGTCCCAAAATCATACGTAATGTGGTCGTTAAACAGAAAAGAACCCCGAAAAGCTAGTTACATATCCCTTACAAGACTTTGCACAATGAATCCCCAGCATTTGCTGTCTGCTCTTGGGTTGACCAGGTAATTTTACATTTAGTAGTTTAACATTGCATACTGAACAATCTGCTTTCTATACATCTGTCGGAATCATCCGCTGCCAAATCACCCGCAGCCAAAATCGAACAGGTACCCAGGAATTAAAAAAATGGACACCCAACGCCTAAGTCAAAAACACGTTGGTAGACCTTGCCTAAAATAATATCGGGCAGTACCATGTGAAAGTAAAAGCGGATTGTGTGAAGATGATTACATCAATCACCAAGTTTCCTTTGGTCTCTATACATATGAGAAATCATAGGCCCAATCAAGAATGAATCAGCCAATCAAGAACTGACATCACTGCACATGGGACATTCCCACACGTGCTCCGTCTCCTTTTTCAACAGCCAAAGAAGATTCGACATGCTAATAGTACTGGTTGCAACCTGATTAAAAGTCCGTCTCTGCTTTCCCTCAGTGTTAAATAACTTCCAGAACTTCTACACAACCCCCTTTGAATTAGTCTTTCAATGTATAGATTCCCTATCTGTTCTTTTGCACTGTCCATTTGATCACAAAGAGCCTTACCACATCCGCTTGATCACAAAGTAGCGCGCTGCCCAGAGGAGTAGCAGCAGCAAATCTATCAGGCTGCTCGTTTTCTTGCACACCTAAATATCCTAGACAGAAAAATCCATGAAATGCTCTTGATCTAAATATTATCAAGTGCAAGCAACTCTGCGCGATCCCAGGTGTGGAAATCTGGGGATAATGCCCCTTCACAGCTTGCTCTCCCCCCCCCCCCCAACACCGTATATCAGTTCGACGTCAAACACAATTCTATACCATGACAAACGGCTGTCAAGAATCTTTTCACTTAGTCTTTCTCTTCTTCTTTTAAGCGTTCACCAGCTGTAAACTCCAGCAGCGGAAAGTTCTGATTGTTCGTCCACTTCTGGACTTTGGTTTTGTTCCAGAACATGAGTTTTACGTGCACATCCGTTTTACAGATAAGGCTTATTTATAGCAGACCGCCAGTTCCTCGCCTCTCGGACAGATGCACTCCTGATTCGAAGAAAACCCAGTTAATTAGTCAACTGATTTTTGGGGAGGCGCGGGTAGGGGAGCAGTGGGTGTATCCCCTCCAATAAGGTACCAAAACCCATACAGGGCTTCTCGTGTTGTCTTCCATTATATCTCTTGAATTCGTCTTCCAGTGTTCGCCTCTTTCAAAATTTGTTTCCAACACAACGTTGAATTTGCAATTTTCACCTTAAAAATATATGCCCAGCTCGCCAGCGTAGTTGGTGAAACCTGACTTCGCGGCGACCAGGTGACGAACTCCTTCTGGTCCGGGTTCACGCCCATGGGTAGGCAGAAAAGCCATATTTCTCCCAGATTTACCGTATCTATCATGGAATCAAAGCCACAGGGTTGCGATATCCATAATACCGAGCCAAATGGTTAACAACTCATGGTTTCTGGATACCTAAATTCATGTTCAGTCTTTTAAAAGATTGTCTTAGTCGTTTTGGATTATTCTCGACACAGAGGTGGGATGTCTGGTGGGGATAGAATCTCCAGTTTCATTATCGACGAGACAGACGTTGGCGAGGTCAGTCAGGTGCTTGTCCGGTTCCAGAATCAGGGTAACAGTCTCTCCCGGAGAGTCCGGAGTCTGCTGGTGAAATCAGTGGAGGTGGATTTCGTCATGAAGTTTCCAAAGTCAGTTGTTTGTTCAAATGTTTTATCATTCTTTCTTTCTTTCTTTCTTTCTTTCTTTCTTTCTTTCTTTCTTTCTTTCTTTCTTTCTTTCTTTCTTTCTTTCTTTCTTTCTTTCTTTCTTTCTTTCTTTCTTTCTTTCTTTCTTTCTTTCTTTCTTTCTTTTCTTTTCTTTTCTTTCTTTCTTTCTTTCTTTCTTTCTTTCTTTTCTTTCTTTCTTTCTTTCTTTCTTTCTTTCTTTCTTTCTTTCTTTCTTTTTCTTTCTTTCTCTTTCTTTCTTTCTTTCTGTCTCTTCTGTCTGTCTGTCTGTCTGTCTGTCTGTCTGTCTGTCTGTCTTGTCTGTCTGTCTGTCTGTCTGTCTGTCTGTCTGTCTGTCTGTCTGTCTGTCTGTCTGTCTGTCTGTCTGTCTGTCTGTCTGTCTGTCTGTCTGTCTGTCTGTCTGTCTGTCTGTCTGTCTGTCTGTCTGTCTTTCTTTCTTTCTTTCTTTCTTTCTTTCTTTCTTTCTTTCTTTCTTTCTTTCTTTCTTTCTTTCTTTCTTTCTTTCTTTCCCCCCATCCCACCAAGTTCGATGTCATTAATCTAATTTCTCAGTCACTCTCTTACTGTGAAAATTGACTCTACACCAGTGGTCTCAAACCTTTGTCAGGTCGCCCCCCCCCCTTGAGTATATGGCAAGACCTCAACGCCCCCTTGAGTATATGGCAAGACCTCAACGCCCCCTTGAGTATATGGCAAGACCTCAACGCCCCCTTGAGTATATGGCAAGACCTCAACGCCCCCTTGAGTATATGGCAAGACCTCAACCAACCCTTGAGTATATGGCAAGACCTCAACGCCCCCTTGAGTATATGGCAAGACCTCAACGCCCCCTTGAGTATATGGCAAGACCTCAACCAACCCTTGAGTATATGGCAAGACCTCAACGCCCCCTTTAGTATATGGCAAGACCTCAACGCCCCCTTTAGTATATGGCAAGACCTCAACGCCCCCTTGAGTATATGGCAAGACATCAACCACCCCGTGAGTATATGGCAAGACCTTAATGCTCCCTAAGTATACGGCAAGACCCCCACGCCCCCCCCCCCTCTGGGTATATAGCAATACCCCCACGCTCCCCCCTCTGGGTATATAGCAAGACCCCCACGACCCTCTTGTGTATATAACAAGGGCCCCACACTCCCTTGAGTATATGACAACCTCTAGCCCCCTTCCCGAGTATATGGCTAAATCCCCACGCTACCTCCCCCCCCCCCCCCCCCCAACAAAATATGATTTAAAAAGAAGAACGATAGATACCCCAACAAGAAAAACAGACAGTATAACGATAAAAAAAAAAAAAAAATCAGAACGCGTCCTTAATCTTTAATTAAATGCCGGTGTTATCATATTAATAAGATTTTCAAACTGTAGATTTACAGTCTGCGTATGAAAAAAATTTTCCTTGGCTTTTTGTTTTATAAACAGTTTTAAGGAATATTTCCCAGGTTGAAAACCACTGCTCTACACCGTCTGTAGTAGTTGATAGTCGCTGCAGTCCTCCGCTGGCTTGAGAACCAGTTGTACACACTTCTGTAACAGTCTATATACGTGGATGTTAGTTCTAGTAACAGTTAGCTAGTTAGTTAATCGACAGATTATCCTTACTGCACATGGAACCGTTTAGTTCATAAGTACTCAAATCCCTTCCTTAGTAAATCCCGCAGCTTGTATCAGTTCACGACACCAGTTCTGTGTTGGTTTCCTATTCTTCTTTGGCTTCCTACATAGTGCTCTTGTCTGGCCACACCCCTTTTAAGATGCTGTTCTTACAGTCTGGTTTTTGTTGCAGATTCATGGTTATCACCTGGCTCTCGCCAAAGTCTTACTTCTCGTAGTGCATTGAGAATATCAGCATGGTCCCTTGCTCGTCCACCCTCCACAGTAACTTTACCTGCAAGTCGATCAGCTTGTTCATTTTCTTGCACGCCTGCGTGCCCTAACACAAATATGAAACTAATGTGTGTCATCCCGGACCACTTTAGAGACTCCAGCCACTGTCTTCGGATCCAGCCCATCTTGATCTTCCTGAACTTACTGGTTGAAAGTTCTAGTAAGGCATTGCTCAACCTTGCTACGAAGGTCTCTGTGGTTGTCTGCGCAGTCATTATTTCTTTGGGCTACATTATGAAGAGAAAGAAATTACAAATTCATGTGACAACAGGAAACATTTATGGAAAGAGAGAAAAAGGACGACTCTTGACAGTCTTTTGTCATGTAATGAGTGTCAGTACAAGAACTGTTACATACTCTTGGAGATCCTAGGATATGGACAATATCTTGAAAAGGTATCAAACCATACACAAAGCAGAAAAAGTCACCTACACAAAATCGCAAACGACAAGTGAACGTTGCGGCTAAAAAACCGCTCATCAGCACATTATATAAATCTACAGTACCACAGGTACGTACACGAAAACACACAAAATAGCTTATCTGACGTTTCTCCGACAGAAATCACATTTCAGTCTGGCCAGTAGAATGTCTGACATGTGTGTCACCATCCGAAAAAAATGCTGACAAGAAAAACAGGCATATTTGCCCATGTGAAAACTAAAGAGAAGAAGGATGATAAACTTGCATAATGTCGCCAAGAGATATTGTTCCCCCTCCCCCACCCCCCCCCCCCCACCCCAAAATACAATGTTTCTTGCTTGTTTTTCAGGAAACATTTCTGCCCCACAAATGGAGTTGTACAAGATGGTCGTGAAATTGTTTTGACCTCAGGAAGTTACTTCACCTCTGCATGTCCGTGAACTTTTACCTTTAGACTTCACGCATATGTTATGTTGTAATTATCTGCGCCAAGAAAAGTTAATTCTGAAAGTACATAGAAGTTTTCTTATCTCTTCATGTCCCACACCTTGTGTTGTATGTGTCTACAAAACAGCGTGCGGCATTTTAATATATTTTACTATTGGCTTGACTGTGCTTTAAAAATCTGGACAAATTCTTCCTACATTCTAAAATAGACTTGTGACTTTGGGGAAAGCGGAGGTGGGGGGGGGGGGGGGATGCTCTATGGTGAAACAGTCAAACCATTTGCCTGGCGCTCTGACAGTCTTTTGTTCGTTTCACTGACGCATTGTTTAGTTATTGAGTGCAGTTTTTACAGACCTCCCTGGGGATAGTCGCTAGAGCTGGGAGTTTGTGCATTGTGAGACGCTCTCAGCAGCAGCTAAGCGTTCTGCCAAGAGAGAGAGAGAGAGAGAGAGAGAGAGAGAGAGAGAGAGAGAGATGAACTAACCCGGCACAATGAAGGGATGAACACAAGAACCACACACACGCGCGCACACACACGAACTGACTACTTTAAGTTATTCAAATACCTAAAATAAAAAAAATAAAAAACACGACAGCTTGTCGTTATTCTACTGATAAAGGCTAATAGCTGCAACATCATCTGTTTGCTTTAAGTAGTGTTGCAAATTAAAACCTTCTATTAAAAAAATATATATATTTTCTCTTCTATTTCTTTTTAATATAAGAATACATTACAAAAGTCGGCTTCTGTTGCTTTGACGTTAACGACGCGCTTCGATCCGGGTTCGATCCCTGCTGCCGACGATTTGTCTAACGCTGGTTTCGACAGTTATACCGAGAGCTGACCGTTCAAAAAGCAATGGCAAACTACTGAAAGTAAAATTTGCCTAGAAAAATCACAACAGCCAATAAATGCTGGGTTTGGTTCTGCAACGTCCTGTAAAGGATACATTGTGTAGCTCTCTGATATACTTCTCATTCGGGTTTATATCTTTCCTGTAAAGGATACGCAACTAGCTTGTATTACTAAAACCCACAGCATATAGCTATTAAAAGGAACTTTACCAGCAAGTCGATCAGCTTGTTCATTTCCTTGCACGCGTGCTGACCTGGTACAAATATGAAACTTATATGTGTCAGCCCGGACCGCTTTAGAGACTCCACCAACTGTCTTCGAATCCAGCCAATCTTGATCTCCTTGAGCTTACTGGTTTAAAGTTTAATGCATTGCTCAACCTTGCTACGCGGGTCTCTGTGTTGAGATTCAAAGTATTGGTGATTTAATGAGTGAAAGTGGTCACACTGCATACAAGTATACCTTCTTTTGTATCTGGGTAATCCATAGTTTTTTTGGCATATGGCTCACCATTGGATGACTGTTTTTTTTTAAATGAACAGTAAAGCTTTACTGCAGTCATCTCATTTCGACGTTAACATTAACTGTTCTTTCTTTTACCGGTATCTTCATCTATTTCTGTTGTATGTCTATTTGTTTTATTTTTTAAAAATTAACATTGTTTGTTTGAATTTTTAAAGTTCTTCACTTCTAGTTTCGTATTCTGCCATTAAACTTATTTTTGTCTTTCTTTGTCGTGTCTCATACCAGTAAGTGTTGACAGTTACTGTTGGCCATCTCAGATGATTGCTAGATCAAGTCTGTGTTCTTGTCTAACAAACGCCATAACGATCACAGTCCCTAGCTTAAAAAGTTATCTCTTAGAAATCTTTATTTATTCATTTCATTTTATATTTTAAAAATGTTATTATATTTATGAGACATTCAGCAAATTGTTATTATTGTACACTTGAACTAGGCTCGTGGCACTGCTCCCCAGGGACCCCTCCAGAAGTTTAATTCGGTATGAAAAAAATGAATGAATCAATCAAGAATTGCCATCATTGCACTCGGGACATTCCCATACATGCTCAGTCTCCTTCTTCAACAGCCAACGAAGTCGACAAGCTAATAGTAACTAGTAAAAGTCTGCTCACGTTTCCAGAACTTCTACTCACCCCCCCCCCCCACCCACGTCCCATTTTTCACCCTCGTTAAATTAGTCTTTCCATGTATTGATACTCGTGATGTCCGTGGCTTAGGCGTTGCGAGTCCGAATCGTAATTCCAACGTACTGCAATCGAAACCCACTGCTGGTATCATGGTATGGGGCATCCCAGCCTAAAATGGGTACCAGAATGGCTGTCCTGGGGAAGTAAGGGCGACCGGCCTAATGCTGACCACATTTCCCACCAATTGCCGATGGTCTGTAAAAATATGGGCGCTCTTCGCATATGCTCGATGAGTGAAAAAGGATCTTTACTTACTTTTACTATGTATAGATTCTCTACCTGTTCTGTTGCCCTGTCCATTTTTTCCCAGAGAGCCCTCACTATGTCTGCTTGATCATAAAGTAGCTCACCGCCCAAAGGCGCGACAGCAGCCAGTCAACCTGCTCAAAGCTGCGAACACCCAACTCGGGAAATACAAGATAACACATACAATTGATAAGTTAACTTTAATATGACTGTTACCACACTAGTGCTACTGATACTACCGGAACACAAACAAATATTCAAATATTTATAGCAACTCAAAGTCATGTGACATGGCTTGTTGGCAATGATATGACAATGCATGTGCGTAAAAAAAAAAAAAAAGAACAATAGTCAAGGAATGGGTTATCTACAGAGCACTCCACACACATCCATAGGTGCTCAGTAAGTAAACAAGTAAAGGACCCTTTTCCACGTCTTAAGGCATATAGGGCATATAGGGTTAGACATATATTTTATAGACCAATCGGCACAAGATGGGTGATGTGGTTAGCATCACCCCGGCCGCCTTCACTTCCCAGGACTGCACCCGGTACCCACTCAAAGCTGGGTAGACCCGGGAGCCAAGGTCATTTTTGAAAAAAGTCCGGCTTAGCCAGGGAGCGAACACACAACCTTCCGATCTGCGGCGAGCCTCTAGCCGCTTCGCCACTGCGACTCCCATAGGTGCTCAGATTTCCCCTTAAACATAATCATCAGTGTCCTGTGGTTAACAGTGTCAGCCCTATGCTGGTTAATAAGAGTTTGTGTGTGTCTGGTGTGCTTCTCATGCTTAGCTGTGCCAATCTTTACTCCCAATTTTCATATTCTTAGCAGTAACGTGGACACATTGCTTCCAAAATCCTCGGAATGTCCTATCTAAGAGCATCAACAATGTCAGTGTGATAAAAGATCAGCCATCTGCAACTATTGCAAAACCTGCCACTCTATCAGCTCATTAGCTGAATTCTCAGTCATGACTGAACATGCAATCATTGCTGTGCTATGACTGAACATGCAACCATTGCTGTGCTATGACTGAACATGCAATCATTGCTGTGCTATGACTGAACATGCAATCATTGCTGTGCTATGACTGAACATGCAATCATTGCTGTGCTATGACTGAGCATGCATCATTGCTGTGCTATGACTGAACATGTAATCATTGCTGTGCTATGACTGAACATGCAATCATTGCTGTGCTATGACTGAACATGCAATCATTGCTGTGCTATGACTGAACATGTAATCATTGCTGTGCTATGACTGAACATGCAATCATTGCTGTGCTATGACGGAACATGCAATCATTGCTGTGCTATGACTGAACATGCAATCATTGCTGTGCTATGACTGAACATGCAATAATTAATGTGCTTTGACTGAACATGCAATCATTGCTGTGCTTTGACTAAGCAGGCAATCATTACTGTGCTATGACTGAACATGCAATCATTGCTATGCTATGACTGAACATGCAATCATTGCTGTGTTTTGACTGAACATGCAATCATTGCTGTGCTATGACTGAACATGCAATCATTGCTGTGCTTTGACTAAGCAGGCAATCATTGCTGTGCTATGACTGAACATGCAATCATTGCTGTGCTATGACTGAACATGCAATCATTGCTGTGCTTTGACTAAATATGCAATCATTGCTGTGCTATGCACAAAGTTAAGAAGTTATATCTGGGTTATCCTTGAGTCCTGAAGGGCAAGCACGCTGTGAGAAGTCAAATTACAGTTCTTTATACGAAAGTATTTGGGTGATTTGCATTGCATTACAGCTTTTATTAACGCTCAGGCCTCCTGATAAAAGCATTCTAACAGAAGGATTGAAGAAGAAAAAGAAAAAGCATACTAAAAAGAAGATGAGAAAGAATAAGAAAGAGGAGAAGAATAATGGGACTTAAAATGTAAACCTTAAAAGTGTCATAAAAATCACAATTTTCATGCCACTTTTTACAACCTGTCAAAGTTGTTGTTAAGGATGCCAAGAGTGTCAAGCACATGACATTTAGGTGCAGATAACCACTGTGATGATTTCATTTAAAATGCAACATAAATAAAGTAAATGGGATGAGCATCTTCTTTTTATACTCTGGCAGAAAGTTCTGGTTGTTCGTTCACTAGTCTTGTTTTTGAACTTGAGTTTTGCAAGCACATCTGTTTTACAGATCTGGCGATTTGTATGCAGACATTCCGCTCCCTGTATCTCAGGCAGACGACGCACTCTGATCCTGAAGGAAATCGCTAAAAAGTCCACACTTACAACATGCTTGTTAGGGAGGCAGTGGGTCTGTTCTTGTTCTCTCCCACAGTGATGGCCCAGGGAGGTACGAGTGTGAAGCAAATAACTGTCCTCAAACAGCGAGTAAACAGCGACTTATTAAATGTTTAGACTGACATTTCTTCTTCTTTGATCCTTCTGTCAGAAAACTTAAATCAGGAGTCTGGTAGCCTTTATGAAAGCTACTGTGCAGTCCATATCTTCCCGTGTACCATACCCCTTTTTTCCTAGATTTGTGATCATGTGTCGTAGCGGTAAGCGATAGGCTGTTATGTTTCACCATCTCACACGCTCACCAGATTCATGGATTGGTTCAATATTTTTGCCTCGCCCCAGCCATATGGCCAGACCATCAAAGTATATATCTCTTTGCCTTCCTCTTGCTCTCTTTCCCTCAATCTTGCCAGTTGTCACCAAGTACTTTAGTACATTCCTTCTCACAATATGCTCAAAACACTGACTAAGTCAGTGGTTCTCAAACTTCCTAAAGCTGCGACCCTTTAATGTTGTGGTGACACCCAACCATAAAGTTATTTTAGTTGCTACTTCATAACTTCAGTGAATATGTGTTTTCCGATGGTCTTAGGCAACCCCTGTGGACGCGACTCACAGGTTAAGAGCTGGTGGTCTAAGTCTAATTGTTCTAATAAAAGTTTTGCTAAAATTATCAGTTTCAGGTCAAAATGGTGCAGATGTAACAGCCTGGTTGCAAACTCCAACACAGTGTAACAACTGCCCTTTAAAGGGTAAACAAAAAGAAGAAGGGCACTGGTGGGAATTTAGACTGTAATGAAGACTGTCTTTGAATTCAATCATCACCATTTTGATTCCTGGGCCCCATTGGGGGCAAAAGGAGGGGGGGGGGGGGGAAATCGAATCTCTGTCTCCCCGACAAGCAAGTTGTAGAAGGTAACTATCTAGTAGGGTTTTCTTCTAAGTCACAGTGCATCTGCCTGAGAAGCAAGGGACCAACAGTCTGCATACAAATAACACAGATTTATACAACTGAGGTACATATCAAACTCAAGTTTTGGCAGAAGACCAATTTCCAGAAGTATACGAACAACATGAACTCTCTGGCAGAGTTGACAGCCGGTGAATGCTAAGCTGCAGCAGAAGTAGCAGTTGGTGGAGGAGGAGGAAGAGCAGCAGTTGGAAGAGGAGGAGAAGGAAGAGCAGCAGTTAGAAGAGGAGGAGAAGGAAGAGAAGGAGAAATATTTAATCAATCAATTATTCAGCTGTAAATGGCAGTAAATGAGACAGAAGGCTGTGAAAATAACATGATTAATAACTATGTTTATGTTTATTCAACGGATCAACATCATGGCACAAGAGTAGTAACACACAAGGGCTCCGTTTTACTTCTAACTCAAACATGAGTCTGAAGAATCTCAGCGCAGTGCACAAACTCTGTTGCATCGGCGACTATCCTGAAATACTTTGGGTAGCTCCAAATTTTATGGGGCAGTGCCATTAGGCTATTCTTTTTGATTTTCAACCGCCAAGGGATTTTTTAAATGCGCAAGAATACACAGGGGTGTCCGATCTTACTATCCTTAGATCAGGGGAAATTACTAAAAGTCCAGACAAAAGTTCCCAGCCTTCACCAGGCATTGAACCTGGGACCTTCAGCACTTGAGGTGGACACTATATCTCGAGACCACTCAGATTCCATGATTAATAAAATCCCAAACTTCCATATTTCCTGGAAAATAACATCAGGTTTTATATTAATTTTTTTGCAAGAAAAGACGCCTTATTTTCAGGGAATGTCTTTTATTTTTTCATACACGGAAATCTATATTTATATTTTCATTTGCTTAAAGGATTAAATTTAATAATATTACCTATTTAAATTTATTTAAACATTTATGACTTTATAATTCAAAAATGCATCATGTGTTTCAACAGACAAATGCAGTCAATCTGCCTGTAGACAATCTTCACTAGGTCTTATATTTGAGGTGGGGCTTATACTACTCGTATCCTATAAAACCATGCTGGAATTGATTTTTAAGTTATCTCTTATGTCCTGAGAAACATGGGATAAGTTGAAAAATGAAATCACAGAAGTGGGTGATGAAGCCAGTAGAGAATCATTTTCTCACATCGCATCATCATCATGATAAGGTCTGTGTTCTTGTCCTGGCCAAGCCATTCAGGTATTTATATTTTGTCTTCCCCTTGCTCTATATTATAAGCTTTTTTTAAGTTCGGTTTTGTTTGTCTGTCTGGTACAATTTTTGCATTCAATTTTTTTTTTCTCATCAAGCTTACCAGTTTTTATCAACTGACTGTCCCTGTTTAATAACTGTAACCTGTTTAGGAATTTCCTCTGTCTTGATGATTACTTATAAACTTAAAAATGACCTCGGTTTCCAGGTCTGTCATAACAAGAAACTGCCATTCTTCTTATTTATGTCCATTTTCACCGCTACGGGTGATGAGGGAGATATAAGGTCCTGCTTCATGCTCTTCTGGCTGTTTCGATCATAGACACATCGTGGTGCTGTAGAGTTTCTCTGTTATCTTGTTCTACCTCTTGTCCCTCTCCTCTTTTGGTATATGCCTTGTATGGTATAGCATCAGAAGGCATTCTCTCCAAGTGAGCAAACCATTTGATTTGCTGTCTTTGTATGTAATTTAGAATTGGTTCTGTGCCAATTTTTACCATTCCTGATTTTATCCCTTCCGGTCACTCCTACAGTCCTTCTCAGACACCTCATTTCCATAGTTACTATTTTTCTTTTATGTTTTGTTGTGAGTGACCACGTCTGGCACTGACAGCACAGCAACTGCAATTACTGAATATATTTACCACTTATGTGGTGTAGGCAGGGGGAGTCTCTGAGCCTGAGGATTTAAGGCTGCATAGTTATTGCTGTCGCCAAGAACTGCACAAGTTAGAATTTATCTTTGTCCCTGACAAATTAACACTGACAATCTACCGAGGATTCAAACCTAGGCCTCCAGCTAGAGATCCCAGCATTCTTAATAATTCATCCAGCCACTCTGCAGGTCACTCAGCCTAAAAAGGGTACTAGGAATTAATGTGGGAAGTCAAGTGTGATGTTTATCCATTGAGTACCAATTGGTCTATAAAAACAATTTGCTGGAAAAATAATGGATTGCCCTGTTGTGCTACTACATGTCACATTACTCATGCACCGTGATCCCTTTCTGGAGCCTGCTTTATTAATTTCAGAGGAAATATATTTTAATAAAACAGGGCAAGTCCCAGATAATTTATCTCTTTCAGTCCCAAGGGCTAGGTTCCTACCCACAAACCCAATGAATGCAGGATGCAAAGTCCCAGATAATATCTCTTTCAGTCCCAAGGGCTAGGTTCCTACCCACAAACCCAATGAATGCAGGATGCGAAGTCCCAGATAATATCTCTTTCAGTCCCAAGGGCTAGGTTCCTACCCACAAACCCAATGAATGCAGGATGCACTGATTTTACGTCTCTCTTTATTATCCATTAGGTCTATGTTGCTTAACCTCCTGGGATTGAAAGAACTGATCAACTCCTAAAAGATTATCCCTTCTTTCCTCTGCTAGTCTGTTTCTCCATGCCATTCTATCCTGTGCCATCACTTCAATATCATGGATTTCAGTCCAGCAGCTTTGGCCTCTCTCATCAACATTCACCCTATGGTTTCTCTTGACGTCTTCATTTCCTCAGTCCCTCTTTTTACCATTTTAGTGTAATTCTCTGTTCGCCTTTTCTCAGAATGTGTTCAGTATGGCTTCTCAAGTTGTATAACTGTTGATACTAGTGGTTGCTTATAAAATAATGATAACAACAAAATCACAAGCCTATTACTTTCACAAGGGCCAAATGTACCACTTTGTAAAAATAACTACATTGCCAGATTTCTTCAGCATGCTCAACTGTATAATTACACAAGAAAAACTGGTTCTCACATACATTAAAAATAAAAAAAAGTCAAGAGGCACACATGCTGCATTCTTATAAACAGAAAAAAATTACTTTAACATAACTTCAGAAAAGAAGAGTTGAAATGTTTAATTACACAAAAAATCTGGTTACATTTCTAAATGAAAAATTGCACGAGAGAAAGCTGAACATCAAACTTATAAGGTAAACACCGCAAACACTCACCCTTGCTAAACACCACACACACAAACTAAACACCCAATACACATGCTAAACACCACACACACACACACACATGCTAAACACTGCATACACATGCTAAATACCACACACATAAACTGAACACTACACACATACTAAAGTCCTATACATTTGCTAAACACCACACACACATGCTGAACATCAAAAATACAAGCTAAAAACATCCCACACAGAAACAGAACTTCACATACACAGACTAAACACCACACACAAAAACAAAACACCACACATACAAACTAAACACCACAGATACAAACCAAACACCACACAAAGAAACTTAACATACAACTAAACATCACACACATAAGCTAAACAACAAACAAACTAATTATTAAACATACAAACTAAAAAATATACATATAAGCTAAACACAACAAACACAAGCTAAACACCACACATACAAACTAAACACCATACATACAGGCTAAACACCACATACAACAATCAAACAACCCCACACATAAATGCTAAATACCAAACACACACAAACTAAACACCAAATATACAAACTAAATACCACATATACAAGCAACATATCACGCACACAGCTAGTTAGTAGCATATCCTTTACAAGACAACAAAAACCCAACCAAGCATTTGTTGGCTGTTATTTTACTAGGCAACATTACATTCAGTAGTTTGCCACTGCTATCTGCATGGTCAATGCCTACGCCATTGTCAAAATCAACAACAAGCGGTCAGTTTCCAAACCACCTGCGGCTGAATCAACCAATAATGAAACTATACTTACAACCCCCAAGCCATGACTACACATGCAAACATTTTATTTCATCAGGGTATGGATGTGTTCACAAGAAATCATATGGTAAGAAAATAATGTGTATATCCCTGTATTGGTTCTGGGGCCTCATTGTGGGGAAAACAAGACTAGACCCACTGTCCCGTAACAAACATGACCTAAAAGTTGACTAATTACGGATGTTTCATTTGAAGACGGATTACATCTGTCTGAGAGGTGACAAACCAACAGCCTGCTTACAAATAAGCCACATTTGTAAAATAGACGTTCTTGAACAAGACTAAAGTCCAGAAATGGATGAACAACCAGAACTTTCTGTCGGAGTTTACAGCTGGTGAATGTAAAGGAGAAAAAGAAGAAGAAGAAGAGAAAGACAAAGAAGAAGAAGAGGAAGAAGAAGAAGAAGAAGATGAGTGTATGTGCACACAAATTCTACAATTTTAGAACATGAGAATTTGTATGCACATACACATATTATTTCCAGAACTTTTTATTTCATGAGAAACATTTATACCCCAATTATTTATTTTAAAAACAACAACAAACAAACAAACCGACAGCCTTAGGCATGCAACCATGAAGTCCATTGCATCTGACCGTCAAAGATGGAGGGAGCTGATCAGACTGTCAACAGAAACTGGTGACCCAAGGGAGCTCACTGTTACTGGGCAAGGAGTGCATACAAATGTTAAAATAAATAACTATGGAACAAACTGTAAACAGCTAAATTAGCAAATACTGAAAGCCCTGAATGTGAACATGAATCTGTTACAGTTGTTTCTGAAACAAGTGAATAATAACAAAAACTGCTACACCTGTTTCTGAAACAAGTGAATAATAACAAAAATTGCTACAACTGTTTCTGAAACAAGTGAATAATAACAAAAACTGCTACACCTGTTTCTGAAACAAGTGTATAATAACAAAAAATGTGACAGCTGTTTCTGAAACAAGTGAATGATGATAATAATAAAAATTGCTACCACTGTTTCTAAAACAAGTAAATAATAATAATTTAACAAACATATGGAATCACATTGAACAAAATAAAACAAATTGCTAGCTTATACACTTAAACACACAAACCATGCATAAGTTTTATTAACCCCCCCCCCCCCCCCCCCCACCAAAGAATTAAACAGAACTGTCATCACCTTATGAGAATTAAGATCGGACTCTCCTGCAGGAAAATCTAGTTTTCTAGCCCTCAACCACCTGCTCCTCTTGTTTACATCCCTGGGGAGTCAGGAGGTTTGACATCAGTCCACCAAGTTATCTCATATAGCTCCATCCCTGTCTACAGAATGGGTATGCATCAGCACAAGACACAAGCTCTGTAGCTGCAGCAGTTGATTCCCTCCCTCACACCCCCCCCCCCCCCACCAACATTAAACACTCACAAAATTACATAAAGTAAGCCTAATTACATGTGTTCTGGTGTAAATATATAATTCTAACAAAATAAACAGTGTGTAAAACCTGAAAAAAATTCCAAATAAAAAAAGCACCATTCTAATTATGGTACATATTTAAGTGTCATTTCGTCATATTTAAAACAATCATATAACAGAACATAAAATACATTAACTAATAAACTACATATGTCATTAACCCACTCTCAGTAACTAAGTAACCAATCATACTTTTATTAATTGTTATCTTTCCGTTTTCCATAAGAGAAGAGTTGAGTTGAATCAAGAATTGACATCAAAACACTTGGGGCATTCCCATATGCGCTCCGTCCCTATCCTCAACAGCCAGCACAGTTCCAATACTAATGGTGCCAGTTGTAGTCTCGTTATATGTCCGTCTTGCCTTTCCTCTAAGCACAGTGTGCCGACCGAACCCTCTGGTCACACTCAGGTGCATCATTCTCTCCTGCCCATTATAATTTAGTTTCTCTTCTGACTTCGTTACTTGTTCCTAAAGGGCTCTGACCACATCTGCCTTGTCATGTATCAGTTCATCACCCAGCGGTGCAGATCCAGCCAATCTGTCTGCCTGTTCAATCTTCACCAAGCAGGCATGGCCTGGAGAAAAGATCCAAATATGCTCACTACCCGTGACCTTGCTCCGCTTTCCATAAGAGAGTGGTCCCACTGTGTTACAAAGAGTTGCATGTGAACCATAGCAAAAGGCAAAAACAAGTGGGGCCATGGATAAATGGCCTCCTCTCTGCAGCACAAAGCCTCAGCAGTATTGTAGTGACCATGTGTTGCTCATGCTGCATGATCCCCTTTCTGCAACCTGCTCTATTAACTCCAAAGGAAATGCTGGTTACTAAGACAGGCCAAGTCCCAGATAATTCGTCTCTTTCAGTCACAATACTGAACTTTATAAATAGACAACAAATGAAATGGTTTGGTCATGTAAACCATTGATATCAGACAAAGCAGCACAAATAGCAATGTTATAAACATATAGCGGTAACAAAGCCAGAGGTCGACCACGCATCTGATGGACTGCAGAAATATCACAGACACCGAAAAGTACTTTCTATGAGGCAAACAGAAAGGCCCGTTATAGAGACTGCCCCTGCCCTGATGCCACGACACACAGCAGTCCAGAAAAGTAAAATCAGTCTGAAGGAGCACACCATAGGTTACTACCTAGAAGCTCAATGAACACAAGATGTGCCAATTTTATGTCTATCATTATTACCTCTTGGGCCTCTGCTGCTAAACCTCTTGGGACTAAAAGAGCAACTCCTAAAAGGTTATACCTTCTTTCCTCTGCTAGCTTAAGGGACTCCATTATGTAAGTTGGAATACATGTTTCAATTATGCACTGAAAACTGGACACTGCAGACTCAACAAACACTCATAGACATTAGGTCAGAGCCAAACCCCTCTCTGCTAGTGTCTCCATGCTCAACAGACTCCAGATCATGTCTTCTCCTGGAGAAGCTGCGAAGCAACATGTGGCCACACCCAGTAGGCCTGACAACTAAGCTTTGGGGAAACCTGAGAGATCTCAAGCTGACATCCCAGTTTATGGCCCCTAGTGGATTAGGTCCACAACCAGATATCACTGAAAAAAGAAAAAGAAGATTATAGCGGAAAAGTGCCCTTTGTGTGTTTCAGAGAGACAGTTCCAAAACATATGTCCTGTGCTATTATCTGCTCCCAAGCATCTGTTATTCAATAAGTCTTAACTCAGTCACAAAATGTGACCCCAAAACGCTCTATATTGCCTTTGGCCTTGTTTGAACATAAAGGAAACCACAGCAAATGCATCAACAGTGCAGCAGAGATTTAGCCAAAGTCCAGAAGAAAGGAATCATGGACACATATTCAGACTGCTACAGTGTAAGAAGTCATTTTCTCCTCCTATCTCATTGTCATAAATTATTCTGCATCGGTGGTCTCAAGAATATTGTATGAGTGAACAGACTGAGTGTCCAGTTGAGGTAAGCATGAACTTTATGAGTCATGCATGAATTGTGCATAGGTGGCCAAAAGTCACGAGAAGCGGACAGTGCGAGAAATGCGTGAGAACATTCTGGAAAGAAAGAAAGAGGCTTTTTAAGGCACGAGAAACTGAGATAGTCTAGTCTTGTTTCAAACTGGTTCTGCTGGAGATTAAAGTGTGTGAACTGAACAAATCCTGAATCAAGCTTTTGATTGTTTTAACTTACCCACCCAGGGAAACCTGGCTAATCAATTCATGAGGATAGTGAATGGAGGAATCAATGGCAGTGGTGACCGTGTAGTTTCTGATACCGTTTTGTGAGTTTCTGAAGTGCCAGCGTGAACTGCAGTGACAGTGTTAATCCTTATGTATGATTAAGTACCAACATGCTTGTGATTATAGCTAGGACCACAGACCTCTGGCACTGAGAGGACATCATTGCAGAATAAGCTGAATCATTATCAGCTGTTTGGTGTTTTTCTCAACGTGTGTTCCTGCTGTTTATGTTTGCTGTGTTACAGCTTTCGAGAATGTGTCAGAGTAGACTGCATAGAGCCAGAGAGTTATTGCCTACTGGCAGCACTGGAAGTCTGTGCTGACTGCTGAAGACGGGGACAGAGTGGTTATGGGAATTCCAAAATGACGTGATGCCGATTCTTAGTTCAAACTCAATAGTTGGTCTGTAAATCATTGCTCCACAAAAATGAATCGCCCATTTTAAATTGCAAAATATCTCGTCTTCTTCTTCTTCGCATTCAATGGTTGTAAACTCCGGCAGAAAGTTCTGGGTGTTCGCCCGCCTTCGGACTTGATCATATTCTAGAACCTGTTGCGGGCACATCCGTTTAACATATCTGGTTAATTTGTTTACAGACTCTTGGTTTTTTTGCTTCTCAGACAGAATGCAACTCAACTTGGAAGAATGGCCCCAATTAGTTGACTCCTAGGACATGCTTGTTGGGGAGGCAGTGGGTCTATTCTTGTCCCCCCCCCCCCCCAACGGGAAAGTTGCAGAACATAATGACTGCTGATAATCAGCAAGTAACAGCAACATCTACACTGCAAGAATGGAAAATCACTAACAATTTATAATTTGCATGGAAGAATAATCACCTACACAAAATATAGAAAAAAATCACTTCTAATTGCCAGAAGGAAAAATCACTTCTAATTTGCAAGAAAGCAAAATAACTTATGCTGTAAGAAGAAATATCCACTTTTACAACAATCACTTGTATATTGCAAGAAAGAAAAAAATCACTTTTACATAGTAAAACAGAATAATCACTTGTACACTGCAAGAAATAATAATCACGTGTACACTGCAAAAAAAATGAATTATCACTCATTGTACATTGTAAGAAAGAAACATCACTTCTACACTGCAAGAAAAGAAGTATAATATAAGAAGAAAAAAAAAAAAAAAAAACAGATCATTTTACTATGAAAGAAATAATTATCACTTTTACATTGCAAGACAGAAACATCACTTTTACATTGCCAGAAAATAAGTATAATATAAGAAGAAAAAAAAAATTTTTGCATTGCAAGAAAGAATAATCACTTTACATTGCAAGACAGAAACATCACTTTTGCATTGCACAAAAAGAACAATAACTTACATGAATGAACAATCGCTCTTACACTGCAAGAAAGCATAATTACATGCACGATGCAGAGGAAATATAACCACCTTTACATTGCAAGAACGAATAATCACTTTCATCTTACTTTGCATAAGAAAATCATCTTTGGTTTCCTTCAAACACATTAAAAAAAAAAAAAAAAAAGTCAGGTGCATCCAACAATATACAAATATAGGGAGTTCAAATGTTTAAAAAAAGGATATCAAATCATGGCTGTGAACGAACGAACGAACAAACAAACTTTATTTTTAAAGGGTTAAGAATTGTGAGAGAAAGAAAGACTTTGCAATCAACTTGTTTGTTCTCAACTGTCACTAAAATATCCAGTACTTTCAACTCTGTGAACTTAGAACTGTTGTGTTATTTTAAAATTGTTCAGTTTTTAATTATTATGTCCCCCCCCCCTCCCCCCCAAGATTTAATGGGTATTAAAACTATTCTTCATATTCAGCATTTTGAGTCCTCACGGTTCATTGCTGCAGATTTCACCTGCTTCCATCGATCTATGCGACTGGTCTTCTTAATTCAGATGGTGACTTCAAGTGTTTGTCATTCTGCCTGGATATTGTCTCTCCACTGTGTTTGTTGGTCTGTCACATAGTATACTCACATTCAACTCCTGTGTATGCCGTTTTTGTCACTCTGCTATCTGCCATTCTCTCTCTGTGCCTCAATTATTGCAGTCTGTTACCCTCATAATCAGTTAGTTAGTCTTTGCTCTGAGCCAATGGGCGGTACATAGGGCAGAGGTCATATCTCTCCATGTCTGGTGGTTCCTTGCCACCTGTTTTAGGTCTTGGATGTTAATTAGGCCCATGGCTGAGCCTTCCTTGATGACGGTTCCACGCAGTGTCTCTCTTGGTCTTCCCCATTTGTAGAAGGGATTCACACAGATCAAAAGAGTTGGAGACTGGGGATCTCAAAGAGCTTTGGGTTTGGCTCAAACATATAGACACGGAAGTTAAGAGCAGACTTAACAGTACAGTCATCTAATACGATTTGCAGTGCAAATCTTATGTTAAAAGCATTATAAAATTCCTGTGGGGAAATAGGAAGCTGAAAGCAAGATTATTCTTTGATGCATTGTGTAATTAATTCTGATAAAACATTCTAAAGTACGTTATATTTCTGGAAATTCGTTGATATTTATAAATTATTTAAATACTATTTGTTTACTGTTTTGAAATTCACATACAGAAATATTTCTCACAAATGAATTCATATATATATAAATATATACATATTTCTTCCCTCGCCCCCTTTCCCAGTCTACTCAAAATTACAACTCTATTTGTATGCAGTAAAAATGGTGCTGAGAACTAAAAAAAAAAAAAAGGCAAAATTTGAATTTTTTTCACTTTAAAGTAAAACAAAACATTACAGCCCTGTGCACGTAACATTTTCCAAGTATATTCAAAATCAGACTTCCGCAGCAAAAACATTTTTTTCCCATTCATTTTCAACATTAAAAAATGTACACAGATAAATTATCCCTGGCTTATTCAACATTGTAAATGTTAGAAGGTGACTTCCCCAAGTGTATCCAACATTATAGATCACACACAGCAAGTAAATTTTCACAAGCTCATTCAAAATTATATATCTTAACAACTGAATATTTCCAACCTTTTTTAACATTACAGATCTTAGCAAGTGAATTTGTCCAACATTATTCAACATTACAGATCTTAGCAGGCGAATTTTTCCAACGTTATTCAACATTATAGATCTTAGCAAGCGAATTTTCCCAACTATATTCAACATTATAGATTTTAGCAAGCAAATTTTCCCAACTACTTGACATTATAGGTCTTAGCAGGTGAATTTTCCAAACAATATTAAACAATATACATCTTAGCAAGTGAATTTTCCCAATTTTCTTCTTTTTGTTCCCCCTTTGTCATTCCTTACAAGTAAAGTAAAATCATTGACAATAGTTCTTTGAACAAATGCTTATTGCCAATATACATCTTCTACAGTGCCTCTACTGTATGCATCAGAAACATGGTGAATGACTACTACTACTACTTATAAACTATTAATATTCACTGAATGGTGATAACAGACGCTTTCTTTAAGCCACCAACTGGGCATATGATGCTAGTTATATTTGTCAATCAGCACACGGAAGGTGATGTGGTCAACACCCCCCCTCGGGTGCCTTTACTTCCCAAGACATTACCTGGGCTGGAGACAGAGAGACTTTCAGGCGTGTCGTGGAGCGAGCAATGTTCTATAGGGGACCTGTTGACTGACGGTAATAACCACAATAATAATAATTAGTTAGTTAGTTAGTCTTTCCTCTTGTGTCGAGTGCGGCACATAGGGCAGAGGTCGTGACTCTCCATGCACGGCGGTCCGTTGCAATCCGTTGTAGGTCTTGGATGTTTGAGTGGCCCATGAGCGAGCCTTCCCTGATGATAGTTCTACGTAGGGTTTCCCTTGGTCTTCCACGAGATCTTTTCCCCTGTGGTGTCCAAATGAGGGCTTGGTAAGGAAGTCTTGATTTATCCATTCTAAGGACGTGGCCGACATAGTTCCAGCGGCGTTTTCGTATAAAATTAGACACATACTCTTGCCTGGATTCTTGCCTTATTTGTGTATTGGTTCGGAAATCTGACCATTTGAAATTTAGTATTCTTCTAAGGCATTTATTTTCAAAACTGTCTAATTTTGTGTCTAGAGTTTTCGTTGATTTCCAACTCTCGCATCCATAGGTTAGTACTGGAATCACACAAGAATTGAAGATCTTGAGTTTTGTGTGTTTGCTAAGTGTCTTTGATTTCCAGATGTTAGACAGTTTATTGAAGGCACTAGATGCCAGTGCTATTCTAAATGATATTTCTGGTGCGGTATCTCCTGTAGATGACATCTTGCTCCCTAGATAAGTGAAACTGTTGACTTTTTCAAGGCTGTTGTTGTTCAGCGTGATATCAACTGAACTGTTGGTAAGGTCTAGAATTTTTGTTTTTGCGGTGTTAATTTGGAGTCCAATTTGTTCTGAGAAATTCTGGAGTCGATTGATTTTTTCTTGGGCGTCTGTGTGTTCTGAACTCAGGAGTGCTATGTCGTCAGCGAAGTCTAGGTCTTCCAGAATTTTGTCAACCCATGTAATGCCTAAATTTGCGTTATTTATGCACTTGCGCATGACCCAGTCGATTGCTATACCAAAAAGCATCGGCGATAGGACACAGCCTTGCTTCACTCCTGTTTCCACCGGGAACCAGTCAGAATTGCCGGAATCAGTTCTTACACAGCATCGTGTTTCATTATAAAAAGATTTTATGATGTTGATATATTTGATGGGGAAACCATAGATGTTAAGCAATTTCCAGAGTGTTGGACGATGGATACTGTCGAAGGCTTTTTGAAAGTCGACAAAGTTGATCAATAATTTCGACTGGAATTCTGTAGAATCTTCAACAATTATTCTAAGAGTAAAGATGTGGTCTATGCATGACCGCTTGGATCTAAAACCGGCTTGTTCTTCCCTTAATCTTTCATCTATTGATTTTTTCAATCTTTCTAGTAGCATACTACAAAATAGTTTCCCTGGTATCGAAAGCAGGGTGATGCCTCTCCAGTTGTTACAATCGGATAAATCACCTTTTTTAGGTAATTTGAAGATTACACCATCTTTCCATTGTTGTGGTGGGTATTCGTTTTGCCAGACTTCATCCATCAGCTGGAGCAAATGTTGCAGGGTGTTTTCATCCGCTGCTTTGAGCATTTCCCCTGAGATGTTGTCCTCTCCGGTAGCTTTGTTTATTCTTAATTTTTTAATAGCTGTTTTAATCTCCTCTATTGTGAATGACTCGCTGGAGGCAACTAGTGTTGGTGTAATAATTTCTTCTTCTAAATTGGCAATGATGTCAATAATAATAATAAATGCAGCAAATACTTTTCACGCTTGACAACATTAACATTTGGAGTAGCTAATACAAATAGGATCGTGTGTTCTACATCTTTTTTAACCAACTGTTCAATCGTCAACAAAATCAAAGGAAGGTGTCGCCGCAGATGGCAAATGGTTGCCGGCGTCTTCATGAGCTGGGGAGGAGGGAGCCGAGTCAGCGCTGATGTTCAGAATGGCGCTCAGCTGGAGACGGATGGCGTGGATGCGGAAATGTAGCCGGTTCTCCAGGTAATACCCTTTGTAATTTCTTCTGTGAAATGGAAAATAGGATAATTCTCTTGAAACAGAAAAACCATAGAACAGAATTTCTGAGAAGAAAAATCCCCCATAGTTGGTTTGATTTAATGTGTTTTCAGCAGCAAGCGCAGAGTTCCAATTTCAATGGTACCCGCAACAGCCTGACTGTATATCTGCCCCCCCTCCACTGAGCGTTGAGCTTGGGTCAGATCCTGTGGTCGCTTACTCACTGCACATTCTCTTCAGACCATGATGATCCCTCTGTGCCTCCTCACTGTTTACTCACTTCCAAAGGACCCTTTCAACATCTAGCTCATCATCATCACCATCATCAATCATCATCATCACTAATCATCATCATCATCAATCATCATCATCTATCACCAATCATCATCATCAATCATCATCATCATCATCAATCATCCCCAATCATCATCATCATCAATCATCATCATCAATCATCATCATCATCATCCATGCATCTATTTACCACCAAGTGGAGCAGAACCAGCCAGTCTATCTGCCTCTTCATTTGAAAATCAGCTATTTATTCTTGTCTAATAAAACCAGACTTATTCTCTTGATCATCTTCATAGTGTACCAGAAAAGACTGAAAGTACACACAGCATTAAGCTGTGTGATATCATCATCCTTTGTGTGAGGTTAAAGGTCACACAGGGCTCGCATGTGATTCCTCCACCCCCACTCTAACCCATGCAGCTTTCTCGAATTCTGACACAGAGTTCAGCCCAAACTTCTGCTTAATGTTTCCCTTGGAGGTCCTCTTTTTCTCGGACAATATGTTTCCCTTTTTAGTGCTTCTTTTGTAATTCTTTGCTCATTTCATCTCAGAGTGTGCCCAATATATCTTCACCTTCTCTGTCATATTGCAGTCGATACAGGTATTTGTGCAGACATTTCTCTGACCTCCCCATTGCTTTTTTTGTTGTTAAAAAGTCATCCCATTTTATGTTCATGATTTTTTAAATACATTTATGTTCAAATGCATTTAACTTTTGTTTCATATCTTTTGTAGTTCTCCAACTTTTGCTGGCATATGTTAGAAATGAAATAACGTTAGAAGTGAAGACTCGTAGTTTGGTTATACAGATGTATGGTTAGTTGCGTATCCTTTTCAGGACGTTGCAGAACCAACCCCAACAGCAGTTTGTCACTGCTTTCTGGTCGGTCGGCTTTCTTGATACCACTGTCGAAACCAACGCAAGGCGCATGGCCCGCAGCTGGGATCGAACCCGGCATCCCGGCATTATAAAGTGTTCGCATCGACTTAACCACAGAGCCGACTTACAGATGTATAACTTATATAAATTGTGTGCGGTATCAACAATAAATGTTGACTGCAATGCATCCAGTGTTGAGTTGAGTCAAAAATAGACATCATAACACTCGGGGCATTGCATACTACGTCCTCATCTTAAGCAGCCAGCGCAGAGTTCCAACACTAATGGTACTGGTCACAATCTGGTTATATGTCCATCTTGCCTTTCCTCTGAGTGTATTGAGCCGGCCAGACCCTCTGGTTACACCCAGGTGCCTCATTCTCTCCAGGCCATAATTGCATCCAGTGTTGTCTTCAGGTATAATAAGGCTCATAATTGTACTGAATGCCATGAGAATGTTTCACACCTTCTGCTTGACTTCTGACCATCCGCACTTACAACCATCCGCACTTACGACTGCAAAAAAAAAAAATTGAAAATGAATGAATCAGGATCTGACATCATTGCACTTGGTCCCCTTCTTCACTTGCCAAGGATGAGTCGTCATGCAAATAGTAGCAGTTGCAACCTGATTAAAAGTCCACCCATGTTTCCCCCCTCAATGTCGAACATCTTCCAGAATCTCTACACTCCCCCCATTGAATAAATCTTCCAGTGTAAAGATTCTCTATCTGTTCTATTGCACTGTCAATCTGATCCTATAGAGCCTTCACCACATCCACTTTATCATAAAGTAGCTTGACGCCCAGAGGAGCTGCAGCAGCTCATTACCGTGTACACCTGAATGTCCTGGACAGAAAATTCATGGTACTTTATTAATATCCTACCCCAAATAGGGGAAATCCACAGGTCACGGGACAGTCTAATATTTCAGGGTATGGTACAGGCTGCATGCAGTCGTGGGACCTGCTACACTCTCTCATGGGACCTAGGTGGGTTGGGTTTAGTGTCAGTTCTAGATGTTTTGGGGTCGTTAAAAGCATCACACATAGCTGGGAAACCCAGTATTACCACCCTCTAAAATGTTGAGGATTGTCCTGTGACGTCATCTGGGGTAGGACATTAATAAAGAACCAAATCCATGACATGTTCCTGATCTTATCATGTGATGCAAGCCATTCTGCATGCAGGACACCAGTTTTTATTTTCCAAAGCATGCCTTGTGAGTCTGTTACAATTACAACATGTCGGTCTACGCTGCTGGCAAGCCATCAGAATGCTGCCAACACTGCCTCCACCTCCATTCTCATACTGGATGTAGGGTGCTTTGTTAATATCTTACCCCAGATGACGTCAAAGGCCAGCCCAACATTTTAGAGGGTGGTAAGACTGGGTTTCCCGGCTTTCTGATGGGCTTTACGGCCCTAAAACATCTAGAACTGGCCCTAACCCCAACCCACCTACGTCCCATGAAAGAGTGCAGCCTAGGTCCCACGACTGCATGCAGCCTATCTACCACCCTCTGAAATATTAAACTGTCCCGTGACCTGTGGATTTCCCCTGTTGAGGGTAGGATATTATTAAAGCACCAATATAGTAACGCTGTACGCGAGGCTCTCTGTTTTAAACAATAAAGAAAAAAAATGGTAAAGAAAGAAAAATGACTACATTTGTAGGGAATAAGGTTCCCGGAACTGATGCCTACAGCGCAGCAGGGTCTAATTATACGCACAGCAAAAGAATTTCTGTGCTTTATGTACAATATTTATAATAACCCTTCTGAAAAAAAATAGTGTTAGAAAATATAAATTCGACTTATGACCAGTTTGACTTTCGCCCTTTTAGTTGGAAGGGAAATCAGTCATAAGTCAAGGAGTCCCTGTATCCATAAAGCGTCTGCCAAGGAAATTTAATCCTGAGAGGGTTTTGAAACTGTAAAACACATTCACTAACCCCTAGGTCAAACAGCAGCTGTGCATATACATGAATGCAAAGACCGATGGCAAAGACTATCGGAAGGAAGGAAGGACCAACTTTAGAAGAAGAGACTTACTTGGCCTTGTCCAGCTGCTTCTTCACATCAGAGAACCTCTCCTGCTGCAGGTAGAGAATGGCCAGCTCCACGATGCTGTAGGGGATCAGGTAGTGGTCACTCTGTAGCTTCTTCTCACTGTGTGGACACACGTGGACATGGGGATTTAAAACAGGCAAAGAAAGGTAAGGGAGTTTTAAGCCGTCCTCAGTTATGACTCTCAACCCCTCTTCTGGCAGCCAGTTACTATGGTGAACCCTATGCCAGCCAATTACTACTGTATATGCTCTGCCAAATTAATCCACTGAGCTGTGACTAAGAAGCTTAATGAGGGGAGGGGAACAACGTACAAACACACTAGCGGAGATGATATCTCTGTCACAAAATCTTTCGCTGGTGATCAAACCATGCGTTTCTCATTGTAAAATCACCTCATCCATAGCTTAGGTGTTCTGAACCCAGCAGGAGTGGTCACTCTGTAGCTTCTTAACACAGTGTGGACACACATGGACATGGAGATTCAGAATAGGCAAAGGAAGACAATAAGAAGTAAGGGAGTTTTAAGTCCACCTCAGTTCTGACTCTTAACCTCTCTTCTGCTAGCCTGTTACTATTGCCACTCCTCTGCCAGCTAGTTACTATTTTAACAACTCTGACAGTTAGTTACTGTTTTAATCCCCTGACAGCTGGATACTATTTTAAGCCCTCTGAAAGTTGGTTACTATTTTAATCACTCTAACAGCTGGTTACTATTTTAACCTTTCTGACAGTTAGTTACTTTTCAAACCTCTCTTACAGTTAGTTACTATTTTTAACCCTCTGACAGCTGGTTACTATTTTAACCCCTCTGACAGTTAGTTACTATTTTAACCTCTCCGACAGTTAGTTACTAGCTAGTTATTACTTTAACTTCTCTCCAAGAGCTGGGATTTTTTCACGTGGACTTGGACTTCTAGTAATTTCCCTTGGTCTCAGGGTAGTGAGATCGGACACCCGTGTGCATTGTGGCGCAAGTAAAAAATCCCTTGGCAGTTGGAAATTGAAAAGAGTAGCCTAAAGGTGCTGCCTAGGCAAAATTTTGAGTTAAAAATCTACCTTAAGTATTTTAGGATCCTTGCCGGTGCTACAGAGCCTGTGCACAGTGCTGAGCTTCTTCGGACTCAGACTTGAGGTAGAAGAAGAACAGAGCACTTATGGGTTACTATCGGTGTGCGTCATGATGTTGATCCAGTGTTCAAAATCTCAAACCCTCCTCCTCATTATTACTCTGACTCCTTTCCCAATCATTATTACTTTAACTCACCTTCTCCGCCATCATTACTTAACTCTTCTCCCAGTCATTATTATTTTAACTCCCTCTCTTGCCATCATAAATAACTCCTCTCCTGGTCATTATTAATTTGAACTCCTCTCCCAGAATAATACTTTAACTCACATCTTTTCCAATCAGTAATGACTTTAACTCTCAGCCAGCTGCCAATTGTCTGTTGTTCGTGTACACCACAGCTAACTTTATCAACAACAAAAAGCTCTAAACAACAACTGAAAACAAAAGTGTATGTACTGTACTCTGGTGTGGAAGACAACTGGACACCTACTTTTCTGCGACTTCAAGGAAACACTGCTCAGCCTGGAACAGCTGCCCTCTATGCCGCAGGTAGACGCCTTTTAGCAGCAACACCAGGGTGTAGTTGTCGTAGTAAAACTTGTCCTCGCTGGCAGGATCTGGCCAAAAATGATGAAACTGTCACTTGGATTTCATGGAATTATTGTAGGCATCTTCTTTTTCGGTGCTATATTAATATCCTACCCCAAACAGGTGAAATCCACTGGTCACGGGACAGTCTAATATTTCAGGGGGTGGTAGATAGGCTGCATGCAGCATTGGGACCACTCTCTGGTGGGACGTAGGTGGGTTGGGGTTAGGGCCAGTTCTATATGTTTTGGGGTCAGTAAAAGCATCAGAAAGCCGGGAAACCCAGTCTTACCACCCTCTAAAATGTTAGACCGTCCTGTGACGTCACCTGGGGTAGGATATTAAAAAAGAACCTCTTTTTCTCCTTCACATTCACCAGTTGTAAATCACGGCGGAAAGTTCTGGTTATTTGTCCACCTTTCAGACTGTATTTTTGTTCCAGAACTTAAGTTTTGCGTGCACATCCATTTTACAGACTTGGCTTATTTGTATGCAGACTGTTTGTGCCTCATCTCCCATGTAAAACTACTCAATCAGGTGCCGTCTCCATAGTGAAGGTTGGCCACAATGGATCTCCAACATGCTCTGTCTCTTGCCCTGGTTATACACTTTATCAGACTGCTGCCAATCCATCTTTTGATGCTGTCCTCCCACTTGTATTGTTGCCTACCTCTTGCTCTCTTGCCTTCACCCTTTCCCTCCAGTATGGTTTTTAAATGTGTGTTATATCTTTTAGTGTTGCCAAAGTATTTCAATTGTCTCTCTTTTTTTATTTATTTTAGTAATTCTCTTTTCATCTGTAGCCTTTCCAGAACCTCTGTATTTTACTGTTTTTTGTTTGTTTCCAAGAAATACAACCTATTCTTTCTGCATACATACGTCTACAGAGACTCAATTAGATTGTCTAATTGCTTGTTTATTGTCCAAGTTTCTGCACTATATAGCAGGACTGAGTATACATAACATCTGAAGATTCTCATACTTAGTGTGTTGTTTATATCTCTAGCTGTCAGTAACTTGCATATCTTATTGAAGAGTGTTTTAGCCATTCCTATTATCTTTTTGATTTCAGTTTCACTTCTTCCATCATCTGTAAACATCACTAACAGCCAACAAATACTAACGCTGGTTTGCAACAACCTATAAAGGATACACAACTAACTAAACTCTCTTCCTCTTTGCTCTCTTCTTCATTTCCCCTTTTACTCCTTCAGGTGCCGGGGGAGATATAAGGTTTGGTTTTCTACTCTACTGGCTGCCTTGACCAGCCAAATCATGCTGTTGTAGAGTTTCTCTGATGACATCTTTCCATCTCTTCCTTGGTCTACCATGTGCCATGGTCTTCTCCTCTGTTAGTGGATGTTGCCTTGTATGGTTCAGCGTCACAAGGCAGTCTCTCTAAGTGTGGGCAAACCATTTGATTTGCTGTCTTTGAATGTAATTTGAAAATTGTTCTGTGCTAACTTCTTCTCTTACAACCTCATTCCGGATTATATCTCTTCCATTCACTCGACCCCCCCCCCCCCCCCCCCCCCCCCCCCCCCCCCAGATATCTCATTTCCATGGTTAATATTTTTATTTCCTGTTTAATTGTGAGGGACCCTGTGAGGCACTGATAGAATAGGGTTGGAATGAATATACTTTGTATGAGAGTGTGAGTAACTTTCTATGGTTATTCTCATAATTATTCAACACATCATACTTAAGGCTGGTTATTATCACTATGATTCTACACCTCATCCTTAAAACACTGGTTATTCTCACAATTATTCGAAATATCATCCATAATGCTGATTATTACCACAGTTATTGTACATCTCATCCTTAATGCTGGTTACATCCACAACTATTCTACATTTACTCTCTAATACTGGTTATCTTCACAACTATTTCACATCTCATCCTTAAAGCTGGTTATTCCCACAATTATTTTATATCACATCTTTAATGCTGGTTATTCCCACAATTATTTTATATCACATCCTTAATGCTGGTTATTAACCTAACCACTCTATATCTCATCCTTAAAGCTGGTTATTCACACCATTATTTTACATCACATCTTTAACGCTGGTTATTCCCACAATTATTTTACATCACACTTTAATGTTGGTTATTCACTTAAACACTCTATATCACATCCGTAATGCTGGTTATTCCCACAATTATTTTATATCACACTTTGATGCTGGTTATTCACACAACCACTCTATGTCTCATTCTCCATGTTCTCATTCTTATCATCATGATACATATTACACACTCCAGCTAACCACTTCTAAACATTAACAAAAGCTTACCTTTCTTGCTGGTCATTTCTGTTATTGTTCTTTCCACCACCACCAACATCCTCTCTAGTAGATTTATGTTCTTGCTTAGTATATTGTATCCATTCCACACGTAGATCAGTTCCTGTAAAGAAAACAGGGTTCAAATATGCACATATAAATTGAACTGTAAAGGTATTTTTATTCTTCTGCCTTTCAAGCCACCAATGAAGCATAGGCCCTCAATAAACTCACGCCAAATCGTTCTGTCCTTTGCTATCGCATGCAGCTCTCCCCATGTCCTCCCCATCTTTCTAACTTCCTTCTCCAACTCCCATCTCCAAGTGTTTTTTTTTTGGCCTTCCTTTATTCCTATACTCCTGTGGGTTTCAATGCAAAGACATTCTAGTTAAATTTTTCTCCAGTTTTCTCATTGTGAGTCCTATCTATCGCCAGTATCTTGTCTTCACCTCTTTGTCTCTGGAGCTTGCTTAGTTCTTTCCCAAAGCTCTACATTAGTGATTCTATCATACTATTGTAAATGTAACATGCACTAAATACGGACGTTAAAACTTCTTGTTCTTAGCGTTACCCGGCAGTAAACTTCAGCGGAAAGCCCTGGTTTTTCATCCACTTCTGAATTTTAGTCTTGTTCCAGAACCTTATTTGTATGCAGACTGTCGGTTCCTCACCTCTCAGGTATATGCACTCTTTCAAAGGAAAAACTTACCGTTTATGCAGTAAAGCAGGGCCATTCAACTTGTGGCCCACGGAGGCTTAGCAAGTGGTCCACAGATCAGTGCCATTTCTATTGTTGTTGTTGTTGTTGTTATTGATCCAGCGTCGCATGAGCTTTCGCCGTTTGACCCAATGCCATGTAGTGGAATTTGCATGTTTTCACAAGCTGTTCTTTTCCTCCGTACAAGGTGTTCCACTTGTCTGGTCTCGGAGGAAGTAGCATTCTTCTAGTCTCGCTGAGTTTTGTGCACTCAAAGAGATTGTGTTCAACAATTTCGTAGGCGTAGTTACATAGCTGGCACTCTGGGAAGTGTTGTGGTTGTATTCTGTTTAGATGTCCACTGAGTGGAGTATGTTGTGTTCTAAGTCTGAAGATGGTGGCCTGGTCCCTTCTTGTTAGATGGTTAATGCCCATTTCTATTGTAATAATGATCTTGCGATGCAGCCTGTGGGGCTTCTGGCCCACGACTATTCCCATTTTCAAAATTATGTCCCCTGAGAAAACTTGCTGGTTAACCTTCCCGTAAAGCATCACAGATAGGAGTTAGATGTAATTTCCAGTCTTTATCTAGTTGCGTAGCTTGTATTAATGTCACACAGCGTTTCTGTAGTTTCTTTTACTTCCTCCACCCATGTCTTTCGTGGTCGGCCTCTGGCCTTGCAGCTTGCTGTTCTTGTGTAGTACATGGTGTTTTATGTATTAAATCCAATTATAAAATTACAACTTTAAGCTTTCAGTTAAACTGCTGCTTAGAGGTAGAAAGTCTTATACACACACACAGTTGGAGCCTTGTTTCTTGGAAGCCAAGCATGGCCTATACTTCTAGTGCTACACTGTCACGTGCAGCGTCTCATTCGCTGAGCAGCAACCTAGTGCCTGAATGATATAGATTCTACATGACTGGGCAGAAATTCTCCGTGCACCAGCATTGGTCTGGACTAGAGTGGGGTATAAAATCTTATAGCTGCAGCCTTGTTTCTTGGAAGCCAAGCATGGCCTATACTTCTAGTGCTACACTGTCACGTGCAGCGTCTCATTCGCTGAGCAGCAACCTAGTGCCTGAATGATATAGATTCTACATGACTGGGCAGAAATTCTCCGTGTACCAGCATTGGTCTGGACTAGAGTGGGGTATAAAATCTTATAGCTGCAGCCTTGTTTCTTGGAAGCCAAGCATGGCCTATACTTCTAGCGCTACACTGTCACGTGCAGCGTCTCATTCGCTCAGCAGCAACATAGTGCCTGAATGATATAGATTCTACATGACTGGGCAGAAATTTTCCATGTACCAGCATTGGTCTGGACTAGAGCTTTTTTTTTTCTTTTCTAGCGGTATGCAATGGTATACCAGGTCCAAGCACATTTTTGAAGACATAATTTTTCCCAATACTATTGAGAGATTAATGGAAAAAGAGAAAAGTGAAGGCAAAGAAAAACATATCTGGATGGCCTGGCCTAATGGATGGGCGCCAATACAAGAACACTGACCCGATCCAAGATTCTGGTGACTGTGTGAGAGGCCGAACAGTGACTGCCTATGCCTATCAGTATGGCATATGATGATGATGAGTTCACCACTGCTTTCTTAATGGATTAACACTCCTACCACTGTCGATGAGAAATTAGCTACAGCTGACTTTAACGTATGATGTTAAAATGCTTCATGTATTTCATAATAAAAACCTTACAGATACCGGGCAAATAAAACACATGATACATTTTAAAAAATGTACTATTCAATTTATATAAATTTAGTAGTTAACAACTAGAAGTCTCCCAAATACTGTCAGGATATAATATGTTGATTAAAATGTAAAACACAAATCAATATCAAACAATAAATACATTTAATAGAAAACAAATAATTCAAAAGTTAACCTACAATAAATTGCTAAATGCAAATCATTGAAAAAATAAAATAAAGTGAAAATAAATCAATTGAAAAAAATCAATAAACTGAAAAAATTAACAACTAATTGAAAAAAATCTAATGAAAATAAATCAATTATCAAGTGGAAATAAATCAACAATCAAATTTTTAAAAATCATCAATCAAATAAAATAAATCAACAATCAAATACAAATAAAACAAAAAATCAATAGCATAAAATAAAATAAAATAAAAAATTATTAAATTGAATTTTAAAAAAAAAACAATAAACTGAAAATTATATAAAAAAAAAAAAAAAAAAAATTGCAAATAACAGTTAATTAATACAAACCAATAGGTTGCAAACAAACAAGGACTCACAAGTGCCGGAAGGATCAGATAGTTCCCCTGCTGGAAGTAGCGCTGTGATTTGGCCACGGCAAACTTTTCGAACGGCAACGATTTTCCCGCTATTCTCTGCTTCAGCCTTGGGACTTCACTATAATTCACACCAGTTGTGAAAAAAAAAAAAACCAATTAATAAAGATATAAACAGTTCTGTTAAAACTCTTTTTAAATCCCAAGTAACTGTAACTTTTACAATATCCATCTCACCCTATTTATATACAAATTCCAGAGTTTTGTTAAATTCTTTTTAAATCCCAAATAACTGTAACTTTTACAATATTCATCTCACCCTATTTATATACAAATTCCACAGTTCTGTTAAAACTCTTTTTAAATCCCAAGTAACTGTAACTTTTACAATATCCAGAAAGCATGACATATGAGTCAACCAACTAACTGGCAGCTTCCTTCAAAGTCAGAGTGCATCTGCCTGACAGGTAAGGAACCAACCCTCAGCATACAAATAAGCCAGATCTGTCAAACAGATGTGCATGCGGCACTCAGGTTCTGGAACAAAGAGGTAGATGAAGAACCAGAACTTTCTGCCAGAGCTGACAGCTGGTGGGGCACGTAGAAGACGAAGAAGAAACGCACTGAGGTTTATCCCTGGTCGCTCGGCCTCCTTCCACAGAGCAGCCAACCACGTGCCAAGAACTCCACAGACAGCCATGAAATCCAGTTTTCTGAATATAACATGCTTTAAAGATTAAATACAACTGCAGTGTGAAAGATGCTGACTGTAAGGCACGCCTGCATGTTCAGTTTGAGACGTAAAAAAAAAAAAATTAATTTGTTCGATCATTCGCTTCCCGGGGAATCTCCATTAATGTTGTACTCATGAACTGAGTGGTGCATTTTGAGAAACAAACACATGAGCATTAGACATTGAGGCAAATGGTCTAACAACCACTTTGCCATGAAGACCCCCTTTGACAACTGGGACAGAATGGATTCATGTAATACTGGGTCTCATAAAACCCCCCTCCCCCCCCCCCCCCAAAAAAAAAAATACACTAGGTGGTGATATGAGGCCTATCCTAAAGTGATTATTTTAGGCCCATCTTTAGGTGGTGGCAAACTACTGGACTTAAATTTGCCTATAAAACCACATCCGCCAAACAAATGCTGGGGATGGTTCTGCAACATCCTGTAAAGGATACGTAACTATCTTATAAACCATCTAAACAAAAATAATAAACAGACTCTTGGAACTCGGCTATAGAATCAAAATATATTCACCACACAAACATACTCTTGGAACTCAGCTAAAGTAATCAAAATATATTGACAACACTCACCTGAGCAGGTAATCAATGTGTTTCCGTGTGTCCTCACTCTGGTCCGAGCACATGGACAGAAAAGCTGCTTTCTGATACGTGTACGTGGCCTTGCTCCATCGGCTCTCCTTGCACAGCCTCTCTGCATATTTCATAGCCATAAGCCAGTCACTTTTGAAGCTGTCACGGAGTCATCAAACATATAACTCAAATCATTTATTACCATAGTAGAATATTGACTTCAGTTGAGCTCAGTTGAGTTAAGAAATTGACATCACAGCACTTGGGGCATTCCTATGGGTGCTCCGTCTCATCTTTACAACCAGCGCAGAGTTCCAATACTGATGGTACCGGTCACAATCTGGTTAAATGTCCGTCTTGCCTTTCCTCTGAGTGTAGTGAGCTGGCCAAACCCTCTGGTTACACCCATGTGCCTCATTCTCTCCAGGCCATAATAATCATGTTTATCTACTGATTCCTTTGCTTGTTCCCAAAGAGCCTTGATAAATTTTTCATTTCAATATTTACTTATCACCCATTCATCGCCCTGCTGTACTAATATATGTCACATAGTTCTGATATATCCTTGCAAATCACAGACAAAATCCAGTGCAGAACCTTTGGCTACTCTCATCAATATTTGCCTCAGGGTTTCTCTTGTATACCCTCCTTTTCCTCAATCTCTCTATTTCCCATTGCAGTGACTGTTTGGAGATTCTCTGTCTCTTCTCAAAATGTGCATAATACAACACCATCTACTCTGTCTCTTCTCAAAATGTGCATAATACAACACCATCTACTCTGTCTCTTCTCAAAATGTGTATAATACGACACCATCTACTCTGTCTCTTCTCAAAATGTGTATAATACAACACCATCTACTCTGTCTCTTCTCAAAATGTGCATAATACGACACCATCTACTCTGTCTCTTCTCAAAATGTGCATAATACAACACCATCTACTCTGTCTTATAACTACTGATACTAGTGGTTGCCCTGACATTTCTTCTATTTCTTCACATCTCTTGAATTCATCACCTTTCATGTTTATCTGCTTCCTCAGGCATTTGTTTTCAAATGCATATTTGAGGGCTAGGTTCACGTAAATCTCCCCTAAACAAAGTAGGTCACTTTTCATTAACAAATTTGCTGAGCTGGTCGACTTTCCTGAAGGTTACAGGTGTGTCCTGCTCTGTTGTCTGCTTTCTGCATTGTCTTGCATTTACATTTTCATTACGAGAAAGAGAATGCATGTGACATAGGTTGCAGCACTCTCTAGGGGTGTTGTGTTAGGAGCAGTTTATCCATGTTTTTGGAGTGTTAAAAGGGCTGGCGTGCTGAAATATACAACACGTGATATAAATGGCATTGCGGAAAACCCCCATAACCTTGTGCCAAGGTAACAGGTTCATGAACTACTAATCAGAAGTAAGCTAGTGTGTACATGGGCGGCGCGTAGGGAGACCAACATTACTTTAACCTATTTAAGTTTTGTTCCGTATCTTTAGCAGTTTTCCCCCTTTATACTCATCATTAATATAGACACATCATTAATATAGACAAACAGAGGAGTGACACAGGGATGTGTTGTCCCAAAGCCTTTTCAACTTATATAAAGCCTTTTCAGACAAGCTGGAGAAAAGCTTGGAAGTAAATGAGCAAAAACAGAAATTATGACTTGAAAGCTCAATAGCGGGAAAAGAAAAGGTGCGCAAATACAACTGAATGTTTTGATTCCCCCCAAAAACCGACAAAATTTTTTGAAACATTCGGTTGGATTTGTGTGTATCTTATCCTTTCCTTTCCCCAAGTGAGACTTCTAGTCACAGTTTCTTCGCTAAAGCCTTCAAATGTATTTTTTTTTCTTTTGGCCGAGATTTGCTGACACATTTTCCTCGTACGTGAAATTAAAGTAAATAGTTCCATTGCCAAGCCACTGTTTAGTGCTTGGTGCGACACAGTCAGCTGTGAAACTCATATGGAATGCTTTTCATTTGTGTCCAAGGTGGTTTGTGTGGTGAACTGCATATTCAGAAAAAAACCCGTGGTCTCAGAACTGAAACAGTCTTATGCATATCTAACTGCTAGTTTATCACAACTGCAGCTTTCATCGATGATGAATTGAAATTCTTGTGATGAACTGTTGGTGTTGGCACCTCTGTTAGTAGCCTTATACATTTAATGCATAGCACATTGTTGGGTTTTTTGGGGGGAGAAGGGGGGGGGGAGGATGGGCGGGGGTTCCAAGGGACAGTAATAGGCATTTTGTGTGGTTTTTGCCGGCACAGGAATGGGGCACTTAGGGTTTTATCCATCTGCTATGAAGCTCTAAAGGACCCCTTTTCCACACCTTAAGGCATACTGGGCTAGACCTATAATTTATAGACCAATCCGCACTTGGCGGGTGATGTGGTCAGCATCACGAATGCCACCTTTACATACGAGGAATTTTAGCTGGTACTCATTTAAGGCTGGGTCGACCTGGGAGCCGAAACCATTTTTTGAAGAAAAAAAAATTCCACCACTATGAAATTATAACTGCAACTAAAGACTAAATTGTAAATCTTCTTCTTCTTTGCTGTCACTTGCAATAAACTACAGTGGAAAGATCTGAGTGTTTGTCAACCTCAGGACTTTAGTCTTGTTCCAGAACCTGAATGATCCCTGCATATCCATCACAGATGTGGCTAATATGTATGCAGACCCTTGGTTCCTTGCCTCCCGGGCAGATGTACTCTGATTTCGATGGGAACATCTCTAAGTAGTCAACTCCTATGATATGCTTGCTGGGGAAGCAGTGGGTCTATTCTTGTGTTCCCTGCAATGGGGTCCCAGAACCCACAATGGGATACCTTGTAAATGCAAATCTTATGTTATATACTAAACCGATCAAGCACTCACCAGTGACACCACATCAGTTCCCAGTAGCATAAATGGTGGAACTGCCTCCACTCACTCTGCGAGTCTATGCTCTCTTCAAACTTTCCTATAGCCTGAAATTAATACAAAGAAATTATGTACTGAATGCTCTTTGCAAGAAACGCTGCAGCAGTATAATCCTTTTGAACTGAGAAGCCTGAATCTAATCCACGTCGGAATTTATGTCCATATTTGCAGTGGTTTGTTCTCAAAAAGCGTAATTAAATGCTACTGGTCCTATGCGTGCCTCAGCTGGTGTTTAACAGGCCATGATATTAATACAGTAACTAAAAATAGCATTTAGAGGGGTTTTCTTATGACCCCAATTAATTTTTTTAAAGCCAGGTTGATGCCATGAGGCCTCACTGATAGAGGTGAGGGCAAGTCATTCAGCTTTAATAAATGCTACAGAATGTATTCCATTCAATGCTTCACTCTGTTCACACTTATTTATTATCCTTTTATATATCTTTATATTTTTTGAAGAAAAAAAAAGACAATTAAAACTGTAAATTAAATTTTTGTAGAAATGCATCTGTAATCTGCATAATATGTTTTTTTTTAAAAGAGCTGGTTTTCAAGAAATTACTGCGTGGTCATATCCCATTTTTCTAGCATTCACCGGGAGAAAAGATTATATTATAACTTCATGAAGTGGCTGATTACCCCCCACCCCTCCCCCCAATGGAATGATTCAGGTGGGTGGCAGTAACTCGGGTAACAGACAGGAAAGGGAGAAGCATCGGAAAATTGGAATAATTCAGAGATGAGGAGTTGTAGCAGGTTAGCTGCCCCTAAGAGAGGGCTCAGACAGTGACAACAAAAGTAAGGCAGAGAGAGAGAGAGAGAGAGAGAGAATGAGAGACAGTGAGAGAGAGAGAGAGAGAGAGAGAGAGAGAGAGAGAGAGAGAGAGAGAGAGAGAGAGAGAGATTGTGTGTGCAGGTGAGAGAATCTGTGTGTCTCTTTCTTTCTTCCCGTGTGGGTTCCCCATTGTGGGGAAGAACAAGAACAGACCCACTGCCTCCCCAACAAGTGTGTCGTCAGAGTCAACTAACTGGGGGGTTTCCTTTGAAGTCAGAGAGCATCTGCCTGAGAGGCAAGGAACCAACAAGCTGCTTATAAACAAGTTATGTCTGTAAAACGTACATGCAGGTTCTGGACTAAAAAGCCCAGAAGTGGATGAACAACCAGAACTTTCCATCGAAGTTTACAGCCGGTGAAGGCAAAGAATGTAAAAAATAATAAAATTATAGATCTTGAGATAATATTTCAATTGACAGATTTTATACTTATACAACCAGGGTGTTGTGTCTGGTGATAGGCAGCAGTATGCAATCCCAGACTACCTTTTTATTAAAGGCATCATTAATTTTTTGTTCTAATGTAATATACACTTTTTTTTGTAGAAAGAAAAAACCTGGGATATAACAATTATCGGCTATCTTCCGAATAACGGTCCTAAATTATCGAAGCAGAAAATATACCCTAACAGGGCCTCAGTCACGTGTCAATTGTGCACTTCCGGTGACTTAAATTGCGCACTTCCGGTGACTTAAATTGCGCACTTCCGGCGACTTCCGCCACCGCCGTGAGTACCCCCCGTCGCGCGTCCCCACGCCGCTCATGCGGCGTGGATTGGGGCTAAACTAGATAGCTGGGACTCATGAGCAGTAGCTACTACATTTCCTGTAGCTGCCTTCATTTTATTTGCTTGTGAGTCCTAGCCATCTAGTTTAGCCCATATCCACGCCACGTGAGCGGCCTGGGGGACACGCGGCAGGGGATACTTTCGGCTGTGGCGGAAGTCACCGGAAGTTCGTAATTCTGCGGCGGCTGTATAGTCCCCGGAAGTACGCAATTGACACATGACTGAGGCCCTGTTAGGGTATATTCTCTGCTTCGATAATTTGGGACCGTTATTCGGAAGATAGCCCAATTATCAATCTTGGGATAACACGTAAGATAAAAGAATTTGAGCATAATTAACTGAATTCCCCAAAATCTTTGCACTAATATTCAACAATAACAAAAAAAAAAAAAAAGAAAACAGACAACATCACCTACTTCATCAATGTGACCCTTGACCTCTTCCAGTCTGCCAGCGAAAAACAGAAACAGCGCCCCCTGAAAGAAAAATCAGAACATGTATTTCAACTCCCTCAGGGCCAAGCACTCAGCATGTGTTTACTAGAGTTATCTAACATGATAAACCTTCATGAGCATCCCCTACCCTACCCAGCTGTAGCTGCAACTTATTCTATCCCAACTGCTATTTCAATTCCTTTTGTCCCAGAATGTTATTACTTGTACCTTTTTAGAGGTGGAGGCGGTCACAGCAGCTTTCCGATGGCTAGAGAACATGACACACACACACATCATGACTGAAACTGACTCAGAAAGCATGCTGATGAAGATCAGGACAGGCATGCTTTGTGCAGAGTGGCATGCTTCGCTGTGAAGGATGCTGGTGAGGAGTATAATTCTACAATAAGGGTGACTGACAATTCTAAAATAATGGACTGAATGATAATTCTAAAATAAGGATAGACTCATAATTCTACAGTAAAGGACTGACTGACAATTCTACAATAAGTGATTTAATGATAATTCTACAATAGGGGATAAACAGATAATGCTACAATAAGGGATCCATTAATAATTCTACAATTAGATTTTGACTGATAATTCTACAATAAGGGATTGTCTGATAATTCTACAATAAAGGATTGTCTGATAACTACAATAAGGGACTGACTAGTAATTCTGCAATAAGAGATCGACTAATATTTCTAAAAGAAGGGATCACTGATAATTCTGCAACAAGGGATTAACTGATAATTCTGCGATGAGGTGATTAATGCTATTTCTCTTTCGCAACACCTGCTTCTATCCCATCTTCCACAGCTCTGAACTGAGGAGGAAACTAAGAAAACACACTATATTTTTAGTTACGTCCTTCTTAGGATGTAATTTTTTGTTATTTGAAGCCCCACTCTGGCTTTTGCCAGAGGTCGCAATATAGGCAGGCCATCAATATGGCCAATTGTCTGAACGCGGTTGCTGGGACCTCTCCACGGTGATCCTCATCCGCATGGTGGCACTTTGTATCATCGGGTGTTTATCGCTTGTGTGATGTCCTGGTGGGGTAGAAAGTCAAGTTCAAGTTCAAGAAAACACACATAAAGCTACACAAAAAATAAAAGAAACACAAGACAAACCTTTGGATGATCTCTTAAGCAAGGCTCCAGTAGCTTGGTAGCTAACTCTATATCCCCATCTCCTAATCCTGGATTTAAAAAAAATAATAAAACAGATGATATATTTAGCCACTGACCAATCATTGCTAAACACAACTGTCTCTGTTAGCTACTCATTTGGCACAAGGATGGAGGGAGACAAGAGAACTGACGTGATCTGTGATTCTGGTGATCGTGTAAGATGAAGAAACATTGTAAACTATTCCTATTGGCAGGGCCTGTGATGATGATGGTACAGGAATATTATTAATAAAATTTATTCAGAACACTAAGGAACAAGACCTATGAAGAACACAAAATGCTTACACCAACTGGCAGAGCATATGAAACAAAATATACATTTATCTATCAGTTAGTTTTTGCCCTGTTGCCCCGAAAAGCCGGTTTTCCTACCTTTAGGGGTTTTTGATAACGTGACTTCTGTGGGCAGTGGCCAATTAACCTATATGATAGCTTTGGTACTGGCTGCAACTGCACAGTGTGTAGATATGGTGGGTATAATAATGTTTACAAAACAAACATAAAATAAAACACTTGGGGGGGGGGGGGGGAAGGGGGGATATCTGGGGGTAAGAAAATTATATTTTTTGTGTGACTGTGTCACGTCTTACAACGATGTCACTTTGCTCTCTGTTGTTGTGTCCGAAAAAAAAAAAACGCTTTCTTAGAGGGAAGGAAAGCTTCTATTTCTTTGCTCAGTATGTATTTAAAGATTAGTTGCCTATAAATAAATAAAGATTAAAATAATCATTTTTTGCACAAAATAATGACTTTAAATATATATTTTTTAAAAATTTAATCCATCTTTTTAGCGACCTGGGATGTGAAAAAACACAAACAGCTAGCAGACTTGCCTGTCTTGCTGACAGCATGACACAAATCTTGAACTCTGCAGCTCCTGCGACAACTTTTAGGGATCTGCATAAACACTGCACTCAGGAACTAAACATCGTAGGCTCAGATGCAAACCCAAGACCTCCAGAGCCTAACCACTTAGTCACACAAACAGTGGTGGCCAAAAGTTTCATTCTCTCAGTCCCAAGGAATGCATCTGAGGTTCCTTCCTAGAAGCCCAGTGAACTCAAGCATGCACCGATTTTACATCTCTCTTTACTACCCCTTCAGCCTCTGATGCTAAACCCCCTGGGACTGAAAGAGTTAAGACCATCTGGTAAATAACTGATCTTTCTATACCATTATGGACTATTACATCTAGTGCTTTTCTAAGGGCCTACTAAAGATTATCATGTTGTCAAAAAATAGCAGCTGCACTCCATAAAAACTATTAAAAAAAAAAAAGGATCCTCCAAAATGCAGTGCCAAAGTTAGTGGAACAATCCTCAAGCAAGTTGGTATGTTTAAGTACTTGGGTAATCTGATAAAATCAGATGGAAGATGTATTAAAGAAGTTAAATGTAGAACAGCTCAAGCAGAGGCAGCATTTTATAAAATGAAGAATATTTCATGCAATCTTTCTTTGTCAAATGAGAAAAGAAAGAAAATTCTCAAGAGCTATATACTCCTATTCTTGTATACAGAAGTGAATTACAGACAGTTGGCGTTTAGTGACAAAGTATAAGGAGGCTCTAGAGATGTAGTTTTATAGACGGATGATGAGAATACCTTGGACAGATAAACAGAGTAATGAAGATGTATTGAAAGAAACTGGCTCACAAAGAGACAACTTATTTACCATATTAGAATGAGACATTTTTTGGTTGATCACGAGCATGAGATGGAGAACATCGCGACAGTGGAAAATTTGGAGAGGAAAAGAGGCAGAGTGGGAGAGTGAGGGGGGGGGGGGGAGGGGGGGGGGGGGGGGGGAGGGGGGGAAAGTGGACAGACAGAGAGAAAGAGATAGAGACAGAGAGACAGAGAGACAGACAGACAGACAGACAGACAGACAGACAGACAGACAGACAGACACAGAGAGAAGATGCTGAAAACTTGAGATATGACACAGAAGGTCATCTGTGAGAGAACATTGAAAGTATAGAGAACTGAAGGCTGTGGAGAGACATGATTATCAATGCCATGCGGCATGAAACCAAAGAAGAAATGTGGAAATAAGAATTACTGATGAGGTAATCTGAAACTTTTGGCTACCGCTGCACATAGCAATCTATCAGTTTCTGGCAAATACAATAAGAATGGAAGAATAAACAGATAACTTACCCAAAACATACGTCACAAGAGAGTGGTAGGCCACAAAAATTAATATACACAGCTTGCTCCTTAAGCCCCCATGCAACTCGCATGCTCTCTGCATTTCTGTTAGTCCCAGTTTCTGCACAGAGATAAACAAAATGAATAAAGATGAGATAAAAAATATGAAATCATAACTTAGATAATACGTGAAATTTAAACCAAAAAAAAAGGACATTAAAACCAGGATAAAACATAGAATGAGATTTTTTAAAATACCAAAAAATAACAACTAAAAGATAAAATATATAATTAGGTTGAGAAAAATACCTTAAAATCACACTGTGTAACCTTTACAGGACATTGTAGAACCAACCTCAGAATTTTTTGGTTGCTGTAGTTTTTCTAGCCTATTTTATGTTCAGCATTTTACCTTTACTTTCTGAAGCTTTCTCGGTACCACTGTCGAAACCAACAAAAGAAAACTCATCCACAGCAGGGATCAAACCCGGCACCCCAGCATTACAAAGCATGTTCACAATGCCTAAGCCACAGACGCTGACAAAATTACAACTATTATAAGACAAAACATTAGATTACCCCATGAAATCACAACTATAAGATAAGATTATATAATTAGATATATATAAAATACCATGAAATCACAACTATGATAAGATAAAATACATAATTAGATAAAAAATACCACAAATTCTCAAATACAATTTAAAAAAAAAAAAAAATTTTTTAAAATATGAAATCACAACTATAATACACAATTAGCGAGCCAAATTTTTCCTTTTGCCAATCAAATTCATCCATTTGCAAATCAATTTCCCTCATTTTGCAAATAAAATTCAATCTTTTGCAAATCAAATCAAATCAAATCCAACCATTGTCAGTTTTGCAGCTTCTCGAGGCGAAAGGGTTCAATATTTGTAACTAACTGTAGTGTGCTCTAACAGCAAGACAGCAAACACACGGACACACCTTGTTTCCAGAAAAGCCAACAAATTCCAGCAGCTTCATGACCTTGCTGGGCAGCAGGGATATCATCTGTGAAAGGGAACAGAGGGGATTGGAAATTAGCCAGTGCTTTCACTTTTATTCACCCCAGACAGTTCAATATTTTAGGGGGTGGTAGATAGTCCACATGCAGTCGTGGGACCTAAGCTGCATGCAGTCGTGGGACCTAGGCTGCACTCTCTTGTGGGACGTAGGTGGGTTGGGGTTAGGTCCAATTCTAGATGTTTTGGGGTAGAAAGAACCAATTAGCCCCCACTACAGGGAGTTGTGTGTATAATCGGTTTGCTTTGGAGACTATCAAAGTTTGTGGGTTCAAATCCCCACTGAATCGACTGGGTTTTTTCCTTCTTTAACAAAATGGCCTTGGCTTCCAGGTCTATCCAGTATCCAGCCTAAAATGGGTACCAGTCAAAATCATGGGACAATAAGACAGCTGGCTTGATGGTGACCACTTTACCCATTGAGTGCCTATTGGTTTATAGCACAAAGGTCTAGCAACATATACCCAATACACCTAAGGCATGGAAAAGGGTTCTCTACTGTTGGAGATTACTGTGTTTCTTTTCACAGTGGATGATGGGAGACTGAACATCCATGATTATGATTAAAGTGCAACAATACAACATTATTCTTCACTGTTGGAAGTGTGTGTATAATCTGTTTGTTTTGGGGACTATTGTATACCCATTGATACTGGCTGATGGGAGACTAAGCATCTATGAGTATGATTAAAGTGCAACAATACAGCCTTATTCTTCATAAAAAACCCATAAATATAAGAAAATCAACTTTCTTGTGGCGACAGGTGTTTAAAAAAAAAACTCTATTTTTATGGACAATATTACGAGAGTCACACCATGGAAGAGACTGGAGCTTCACTAGGCAATATTCCCAAAGACAGCGATGGGTGCACTGGAGCCAACCTTTATTGTAGAGATGGCACAGCATTTTTATAAGCTTTTATTCAGTTTGCTTTTGTTTGTCTGTTGATTCCACCGGTAATAATTTCATATATTATTAAATCAATCTTAATACTCACCAACAGAAAACAGATGAAAATGCAGAACAAAGATAAGGTGGGACTTTGACCCTGAAGACATTAAGCCACATAGCTAGTGCAAATGCCACAAACTGTGCAGGTCAGGATATTTTTTCTTTCTGGCAAAATTTCCATTGCATTACCTAGGATATTTTCTTCTTCTTTGCATTCTCCAGCTGTATACCCAGGGGGAAAAGGTGGGGGGGGGGGGGGGGGGGGGGGGGGGGAGAGTCCTGGTTGTTTATCCACTTCTAGATTTTAACCTTGTTTCGGAATTTAAGTTTTGCATGCACATCAGTTTTACAGATCTAGCTTAGCTGTGCGCAGACTGCTAGTTCATTTTTCCGGCAGATGCACTCTGACTAGTAAAGAAGCGCCCCCTAATTAGTAGACTTTTACTATATGCTTGTTAGGGAGCAGTGATTCTATTCTCTTTTGCCCCCACAATGGGGCCCCAGAACCCACACAGGGACCTAGGATATGAACCCGGGTCAACTTTCTAACTGCCTGGCCAGCCGTCCTCCCATTTACAATGTACACAGTGTTAAAGATAATGAACACAAATTTCTTTCCTCACTAATAAGTGCAAAAACACATCAGATGATAACATGTCAAGAAAAGCCACCAGAATAACAGGAAGGGATACAATAAAAAATGAAGACCCCCTGTGTGGGTTCTGGGACCCTATTATAGGGAAAACAAGAATAGGCCCACTGAATACACAAAAGCATGTCTAAAGAGTGGACTGATTAGGAGCTTCCTTCGAAGTCTGAGTGCATCTGCTTGAAAGACAAGGAACCCACAGTCTGCACACAAATGTGTCAGATCTCTCAAATGGTTGCACACGCAACACTCAGGTTCTGGAACAGGACTGCAGTCCAGAACTGGACGAACAACCAGAACTTTCCACCAGAGTTTACAGCTGGTGAACGCACAGAAGAAGAAGAAGAAGAAGAAGAAGAAGAAGAAGAAGAAGAAGAAGAAGAAGAAGAAGAAGAAGAAGAAGAAGAAAAATGAAGAAATCAGAAGAAAGCTTGGACTGAAATTAATCATAGCTGATTAACAGATAAGACGGTCTGGAGAAGAATGTCCTCACACCAACTGGCACAGAAAGACACGCTGAAGAAATATAGTGAACACAGAGAGCCATAAGAAGTCCACACACACAGTGGAATGATGACATCAAAAAACAGCATTAAAGAAATGAAGATCAACTTATATAATGCAACAAAAATAAAACACAGAAGATTCTTATATCCCCCTCCCCCCCCCCCCCCCCCCCCCCCCCCCTCTTTTAGTGACATGCTTGAGGATGAGACGAAGAAAAAAAGGAAGAAATTGGAGAACAAATGGATTTAGCATCACAGGCCTAGGGGCTAGTGAATAAAGTCATAAAATCCGCGCATCATGCGTTCATTGGGCTTCTAGAAAGGAACCTATGAACATATGATGCGTTCCTTGGGACTCAAAGACTTAAAAAGCAGAATACAAAAAGAAAAAACTGAAGCATATTATTTATGACACTAACGATACCACAAAAATGCCTTACCAAATTAAAAGCTCCAACGCCCATGCAAACGCCACTTTCAAAATGAACTTTGTGTTTATCTGTGTGTCCATTTCTGTGTTGAAGAATTTTGTGGCATTCCCTGAAGGTAAAAAGCACTTGTGTAACTGATAAAATTAAAAAAAGTAAATAACAAAAAAAAAAAAAAAGAAAAGGAATTTTTAAAAATATGCTGATTTGTTGTATCAAATGGCTGAAAGCAAAAATTACATAATACAAAACAATAACAATAAAGATGCTGATGTGCTGAAAAGATTTTTATTTTTTAGTACAAACAAAAAAAACTAACTCCAAGCAATCTAGAATCTTCTCTTCTTTCCTGTGTAGGTTCCGGAGCCACACTGTCGGTGGGGGAAAAAGAGGAGGCCCCAAACAAGGATTTCATGAACGTCGACTAATTAGAGGTGTTTTTTTCAAAGTCTGCGTGCGTCTGCCAAAGAGGCAAAGAACCATCAGTATGCATACAAATAAGCCAGGTCTGTAAAACAGACTCACTTAACTCAAGTTTTTCAAGTTTTGAAATAAGACTAAAGTTCAGAAGTGGATGAACCACCAGAACTTTCCACTGGAGTTTACAGCTGGTGAATACGAAGAAAAAGAATCTTCTCGACATCTTCCCTTGTCCATTTTTCTCTCCAAATCCAATGAAATCAAGAACAATCACTCACTGTGATGGAGCTAAGAACAGCAGCAAACAATTTAGTATAATGGAATTCAGAACAACAACAAATAAAAACTCAATGTGACGGAACTGACTATTTCAGTCGCAAGAAGTTGTTAATATATGTATTTGTTTCTTTATCTTGGTCGATGACATTCAAAACAAAACAAAAATCATGTAAATTTACATCAAAAATAACAGCAAACTCAGGTTCCACCAAGACCCTAACCCATGACGTTCTGATCTGCAGGCAAGTTCTTGCCGTGACACTACAATAACAAACAACTCAGTATTACGGGGGAGAACAACACACAAAGTCAGTGTGACAGAGTTAATAACAACAACATCAAACAACTCAACATGACATTTAACATTAAGAATGTTGATTTTCGAAATAAATAACAACTGACATTACAGCACTCGGGACATTCCCATAAGCGCTCCACTCAAATCTCCAGCAGCAAGCGCAGAGTTCTAATTCTGATAGCACCAGTAACTGTCTGACTGTATGTCCGTATGTTCTTTTCCTTGAGTGTTGAACTTTGGCCAGGTAACTCCTCACAGCACCATTCTCCTCAGACCGTGATGATCTGTTTATGCCTCTACACTGTTCACTCGCTCTCAAAGGGCCCTTACAACATTTAGCTTGTCATGCATCAAGTGGTACAGAACCAGCCAGACTACTGCTTGTTCATTTCCCAACACACCGGCATGCCCTGAAAAAAATATCCTACTACCCTCTGAAAAACCACATTAACAACAAACAAACAAACAACTCAATACGAAAACAACAAGAAGCAAACTCAATATGACAGAGTTTAAAACAGCAACAACTCACTTGTATGTCTTGTAACATTCTCTGATTTTCAAACCGCCTTTGACAAAACTAATCAAATTCTCATCCTGTATAAATGTGAGGAAAGCCCGTATCAACAGACACTCTGCATAGACTAGTTCTGCATGAATTTCTTCTGCAACAGGAATATTTTTGAAAAAGTAAAATAATTTAGAAAAGAATACTTGCTCTTCATGTACTTATTTATTCTGTACAAGGGACAACCAAATGAAAACAGATTACAATGAATGAAGATTATTATATAAAACAACACTCCTGTGTGTGTTTCGGGACCCCATTGTGGGGAAAAACAAGAACAGACCCACTGCCTTCCCCAACAAGCAGGTCATAAGAGTTTACTAATTGGCAGCTTCCCTTTGAAACAAGAGTGCACCTGCCAGAGAGGAAAGGAACCAATTGTCTGTGTGCAAAAAAGCAGATCTGTAAAACTGATGTGCACCCAACACTCAAATTCTGGAACAAGACCAAAGTCCAGAGATGGATGAACAACCAGAACTTTCCACCGGAGTTGACAGCCGGTGAACGAACGAACGAACGAACGAACTTTATTTTCAAAGGGTTACAAATTAGGCACGCAGGCCTGTCTTACATTCGGCCCTTCCAAACTTCCATCTTTCACACAGCAGTTATATTCATGAAGCATGTTATATTCATGTAATAATATGCATATTATATATATGAAGTCAAAAACAAAAGCATGGCTGGTAAAATATGTACGCACGCTCACGCGCGAACACACACACCCACATACACACACAAGCCCAATGACTCACTTACACACAAACATATAGGCACTAAGTACACACATACATCAACATACATACGAACATGCACACACACATACATACATACATATATACATACATACATACACACACACACCCACCCACCCCCCAAACCCCCCCCCCCCCACCCACCCCCAACCCCCACCCACCCCCCACCCACCTAACCACCCACCCACACACCGACACACAGACACACAGACACACACACACACGTGAATGTGAAGAAGAAGGAGAAGGAGAAGGAGAAGGAGAAGGAGAAGGAGAAGGAGAAGCAGAAGCAGAAGAAGAAGAAGAAGAAGAAGAAGAAGAAGAAGAAGAAGAAGAAGAAGAAGAAGAAGAAGAAGAAGAAGAAGAAGAAGAAGAAGAAGAAGAAGAAGAAGAAGAAGAAGAAGAAGAAGAAGAAGAAGAAGAAGAAGAAGAAGAAGAAGAAGAAGAAGAAGAAGAAGAAGAAGAAGACGAAGAGAAGAAGAAGAAGAAGAAGAAGAAGAACAAGAAGAAGAAGAAGAAGAAGAAGAGAAGAAGAAGAAGAAGAAGAAGAAGAAGAAGAAGAAAGAAGAAGAAGAAGAAGAAGAAGAAGAAGAAGAAGAAGAAGAAGAAGAAGAAGAAGAAGAAGAAGAAGAAGAAGAAGAAGAAGAAGAAGAAGAAGAAGAAGAAGAAGAAGAAGAAGAAGAAGAAGAAGAAGAAGAAGAAGAAGAAGAGAAGAAGAAGAAGAAGAAGAAGAAGAAGAAGAAGAAGAAGAAGAAGAAGAAGAAGAAGAAGAAGAAGAAGAAGAAGAAGAAGAAGAAGAAGAAGAAGAAGAAGAAGAAGAAGAAGAGAAGAAGAAAAGAAGAAGAAGAAGAAGAAGAAGAAGAAGAAGAAGAAGAAGAAGAAGAAGAATAAGAAGAAGAAGAAGAAGAAGAAGAAGAAGAAGAAGAAGAAGAAGAAGAAGAAGAAGAAGAAGAAGAAGAAGAAGAAGAAGAAGAAGAAGAAGAAGAAGAAGAAGAAGAAGAAGAAGAAGAAGAAGAAGAAGAAGCTACAACATATCAAGTCAATACATTTGGTTTGCAGTGAGGCAGTTGGAAACTATATAAAGGAAGATAAAACATAGATGAAGGAGAGGGAGGAGAATATGCAGGAAGGAAGGGGAGACGAAGAATCAGCAGTAGAAGAAGGAGGAAAAATAATAAAGCAGAAGAAAAAAGAGGAGGAGAAAAACAAAAAGAATGGTTAACATAATAATTAGCACCTGTAGCTCTGGGGCTGCCAGTGCACTCTGTAATTCCAAAATACCTGCTAATATTCCAGCTGCAGGCAATCTGCCAGCAGACCGTTTTGCATTTATTTGAATAATGAAATTAAAAGCTGATCATTTAGAAAGCAATGGGAAACAAATGAATGTAAATTTGCCTTAAATTTGCACCAAATGGTGAAGCTGGTTCTATAATCAGGTAATCACGTAGTCACAATTCCAAGGTCACAGTAAATGGGTCACCTTGATAGTTGCTCCATTTCAGTGCCCACAAAACTACACAGAATAGCCATCACCTTGTGGGAAAAAAAAATGACACAGATGGCAGTCTCAGCAAAAGCCAGTAGCATACACATGCATTAAATGCATAAGGCAGATGCCAGAAGAACCGACACAAACAGTCTGACACTAGAAATGCAGTTCATCATCGAAGAAACCAGCAGTTAAAAGAAATCAGTGGTTGCACATGCAATTAATCACATAAAGCCCCCCCCCCCCCCCCCCCCCCCCCCCCAGTTCTTTGGTTCTGCAGCGTCCTGTAAATGATCTACAGTTACCACAACAGACGTACCTTCTGTGTAGTCATCATAATTGACTTTGGAGTTGAACTTTGTGAGGGAGCCAATAACTGAGGTTTTCTTGCGGATTTTACTGCAGAGATTCACAGACTTTTTAATGGCCTCAATGGCAACTTCTATGTCTGCCTGGGGGGAAAATAAGATCAACAAATGGTATCAGGTAATCGCAGTTGTAACTTTACAGCAAGTGGATCACCCCATAGTTGTCTCATTCCTGAGCACATAAAAACCATGCAGAATTTCGCTGTTCAACAAATGCACATGTATTTATTGGCACTTATAGATGCAGAAGGAAATGAAGGTTACAATTTTCAGAGCATGTATCTTTCCTGTTGCAACATATGGATGTAATTCATGGACTATCTTGCAGTCATTAAGGAAGAAAATGTGGTTTTTGAACTGAAAAACTAAAAACATTCACTAACTGGTGTCTATGCAGAATACATGAAATTAAATGGTATGATAGAATCACTAAAGTTGAGCTTTGGGAGAGAACTAAACAAGTTTCAGTGGATCAAGAGGTGAATAAAAAATGCTGGCGGATAGGACACCCGTTAAGAAAACCTGAGAACAATACTACTAGAATTTAAGAATGTTTCTAATTGGGAACCCACAGGGGTATAGAAATAAAGGCAGACCAAAAAAACACATGAAGAAGGGAGATAGACAGTGAAGTTAAAAAGATCGGGAGGACATGGGGAGAGCTGCACGCAATAGCGAAGGAGAGAATCATTTGGTGTGAGTTGATTGAGGGTTTATGCTCCACTGAGGGATAGAAGGAAGAAGAAGAAGCAAATTAATGATAATAACAGTTAACTTCGCCAACAACCACTAAGTCTTTGTACAATTGCTTGAATTTTTCTAATTATATCTACTTTTCAAAACAATAATAATACTAAGTATAGAATGCATAATAAGTCTAAGTGAAATACACAGTCAAGTTGAGTCAAGAACTGACATCACAGCACTCTGGGCATTCCCATGCATGCTCTGTCCTCATCTTCAGCAACCAGCGCAGAGTTTCAATACTGATGGTACTGGTCAAATCTTGATATATGTCCGCCTTGCCTTTCCTCTGAGTGTAGTGAGCTGGCCAGACCCTCTGGTTACACTGAGGTGCGGCATTCTCTATAGACCATAATAATCTTCTTTCTTTACTGATTCCGTTGTTTGTTCACAAAGGGTCTTGATCATATCTGCCTTGTCATGTATCAGCCAATCTGTCTGCCTGTTCATTACCCACCACGCCGGAGAGAAGATCCAAAGTATGCTCACTACCCGTGACCTTCCCAATGTAGCTTGCCTCTCTGCAGAAACAATACACAGTATTGTTAAATGAAAAAAAAACGGGGAAAAAAAAGGGGGGAGGGGAATCATAAAACAGTTGAGAGAAGAAAAGAAACAGCACACAGAAGATCCTTATTGCCCAAAGCTGCTCCAAAGCCTTGATGATGTCACTGGAGGAAGAAAGAAAGAAGTAAAATGATTAGGGGATTCTCTATCTCTTTCTGCAATACTAGTGGGATGCCTCATGGTGTCAAGGCAGGAAGAGATCTCTGGAATGGGACCGTCTTTTCGCTTCCTATAGAGTACTTTTCAGTGTCTTTGATACTTCTGAAGTCAAACTTGTGCATGGTTGACCTCTGGGTCTGTTATTGTTGTATCTATATATCATTGCTCTCTGTGATGCCCTGTCTGTTGTCAATCTTGTTCCTGTCTGTTAGTTATCAATCTTGTTCCTGTCTGTTTTCAATCTTGTTACGTAGTCAAACCATTTAATCTGTAGTCTACCAATAAAGTTCAGTATTATGAGATTCTTACGTAAGATAACACTTATACAACCTATCACTCGAGGTCTTGGTCAATCTTCTTCTTGTTCTTCTTCTTTTTCTTGTGCCTGGTCGCTGTGACCATGACTCTCCCCTCTTCTCTGTCGTCTGATGAACTTGTTGCTTATTATTTGATTTCCTGCTCACTTGTTTCAGTTTTTAGGGGTTGGGGGAGATTTTTTCTTTGTCTTAACGTTCACTGGCTGTAAGCTCCAGGGAAAGTTTTGGATGTTTGTCTACTTCTGGTTTTTGATCTTCTTCCAAAACTCGAGTTTTGTACGCGCATCAGTTTTACAGACCTGGCATATTTATGTGCAGACAGCTAGTTCTGCCTCCCAGGCAGATGCACTATGACTTCGAATGAAACACAGGTAATTAGTCAGCATGCCAGTTTGGAGTCAGAAAAAGGATACTGGTCTCTCCCCACCCCCCCACCCCGCAAAAAAATGTGGGCCCCAAAAAACCCACATGGGGAGACAGAGATACAAGACTGATATATTTTAGTTTATATATATATATATTTATATACCTATTGTGGTGTAAAGTCAATCAATTCTAACACAGATGAGATAGGGAGGGTGGGGGTGAGGGGAGGCTTTTCTGAAAAATGGAAACTGCAGTAGCTTTACTTTACTTTTTCTAGGTCAGCGAGGTGAAAGGGCCGAGTCTAATGGACAGGCTGATGTCAATGCATATGAAACATAAGCCAGCCTTGTGTGGGCAGCTATAGAAGATCAATCTTACCATGTCAAAGGTCATAACCGCTTGGATGTACAAAATGGTCCCGTATCCCAAGGCATGGTACATGCTGACGTCTGCCCTGGAATTAGAAATTTGGTCAAAATGAAAGCATTAACAAAGCAATTTTATCAGCAGACAAAACACAATTAAAAATCACCCAGTAGATCTTTGCACATCATCATCATCATAAAATGTCACCCCAGACAAGAAGCAGAACTAGACAGCTTTACAGTATTGCAATCATGAAAAATATGATGAGCCTTGCAGCTAAAAAGCATTCATCAGTACTGAGTTACGCTTCATGATGTAACCTCTCACGCCACACTACCCCCCCCCCCTCCCCCACAAGTAGTAACCCATAAGTGCTCCGTTCTTCTTCTAACTCAAGTATGAGGCCGACAAAGCTCAGCACAGTGCACAGGCTCTGTAGCACCGGCGAGGATCCTAAAATAGTTTGGGTAGATTTTTAACTCTAAATCTTGCCCGGCAGCACCATTAGGCTACTCTTTTCGATTTCCAAATGCCAAGAGATTTTTTTAACGTGCGCAACAATGCACACGGGTGACCGATCTCACTACTCAGAGACCAGGGGGAATTACTAGAAGTCCAAGTCCACATAAAGAAATTCAAGCCCTCATCGGGGATTGAACCTGGAGCCTCTAGTAATCGAGGCGGACACCATGCCTCAAGACCACGCAGACCCCCCTGAGTTACTTCCTGTCCGGCAGCTTACTGCTGAAATGAAACATGGAAGCAATGTAGAGCCTCTGCTGTTAAAGCACGGATGAAGATTCTGTGACAGGTTTCATAGTAAAGCTCCAAGATTTTATGTATTACTGTTTGTAATGTGGAAGGGGGAGGAGGATGTCGCTGCGATGCTAGACACTTGCCTGCGGTTTGGAAGGTCGTGGGTTCGGGTCCTGATGGAGCCAGACTTTCTAAAAAAAAATGACATTGGCCCCAAGAACGACCAAGCCTTGAGTGGGTACCAGGTGCAGTCCTGGGAAGTAAAGGAGGGTCTATGCGGTGCAACCTACATCAACCACCAAAGTGCTGACTGGTCTATAAAATATAGGTCTAGCCCTGTATACCCATTACACCTAAAGGCGTGGAAAAGGGTCCTTGACTTTACTATTGTCTGCAACTGTATCACTGTCTGTTTATGTCGCAAGCTTGTGAAGGCTTAGCCCAGGGATTTTCTAGCTAAAATGTTCATTGTGTCAGTGACGACTGGAATCAACAAGACCAATGACCACCACAGTAACACCAACATTAACACCAACAATCACAACATTAACACCAACAATCACAACATTAACACCAACAATCACAACATTAACACCAACAATCACAACATTAACACCAACAATCACAACATTAACACCAACAATCACAACATTAACACCAACAATCACAACATTAACACCAACAATCACAACATTAACACCAACAATCACAACATTAACACCAACAATCACAACATTAACACCAACAATCACAACATTAACACCAACAATCACAACATTAACACCACCAACACACCAACTACAACAACATTAGTAATATTAAAACACCACGCACACACACAAAACATGAATAACCACACCAACATTAAAATATTAAAAACACCAATAACCACCACGAAATCAACAACAATGACAAAGAACACTAACAATAACAACAAATACCAACAACCACACTAAATAATATTGAAACATCACCACACACGACAACAATAACCACTTACCATTCCCAACACAAACAACATAACACCAAAAAATAACAACACTAACAATATTAATAAAACTGATAACCACAACAATATTAAAACAACAACAACACTAACTATATTAAAACACTAATAGCCACCACATCAAGATCAACCACCATGCAAAAAACAATAACAGCATAAACAAACAACAACAACTCTAGCAGAAACAACAACCAATAGAACAACATCAACACTAACCAAGGTTGCATTCTGTCCTTAGCCTGTGTGAACTTATTGTTAAAGAACAGGCTGAGCGCTTGATCGGCTTCTCTGATGCATATATCCAGATGAACCCGTTCTTTGTTTGACAAGTTTCTGCAGAGGAACAACAAATGCAACAAGCATAAACATTATAGCTTGATTCAGTGGGTCCAGACAGGCTCCATACGCAAGCAAGTGGGCCAAGTCACTGCAAAGGTTCACAGTGCATGAACCTTCATCTTCATCCCTGGGCCTGTGGGTTTGCTGGCAATGAAAGAGCTGATAAATTTAGCTGGCTCTGCCCACAGCTGCAGATGGCCAGCCTAAGATTGTGTCAACATTGTTAACCCCATTAGAGAAAAAGGATGATCAAAATGAATGATGGGAGCATCACATCCACATAACTATTGAGAATATAAGAAATGGAGGCAAAGGCATGAGAGGCACACCGGACGTCAACCAGCACAGGATTGTAATCAAGTACTTATAAAACAGATCCATAGTTCCCCGTGGGGCCCTACTCTAGGGAAAACAAGAATAGACCCACTGCCTACCCAAAAGCCTGTTGTAAGAGTCGACTAATTGGGAGCTTCCTTCGAAGTCGGAGTGCATCTGCCTGAGAGACAAGGAACCAACAGTCTGCACACAAATGCGACAGATCTCTCAAACAGATGCACACACATCACTCAGGTTCTGGAACAGGACTGCAGTCCAGAAGTGGACGAACAACCAGAACTTTCCACCAGAGTTTACAGCTGGTGAACGCAAAGAAGAAGAAGAAGAGATCCAGAGTACAGAAGGCAAATGCTGTCACCTTCAGGCTTGCACAACTGCTTGGACACCCAAATATCTCCCTTCTAGCAAAACAGCAGATGCTTAATAGCATCTTCATCCTTTCTTTATGCTATCAGCAACAAAAATTAAAAATCAGTGCAGAAAATAACTACCTGTGAAATACGCTGTCTCCATAAGGTCATTAACAATAAGGGATAAGGTTTGGAATACCAGCAATAAAGAGAAAATTGGAACAAGACCCTGTCTGAATTATACTGAAAAAGAAGGAAATGGTTTGGCCATCTAGTGAGAATGAAGGCAAACCAAGCTGCATCTGACACATTTTAACAGCAGAACTCAGGGAGGAAGGTGAGGGGAAGACCAAGAAAGAAATCCATTACCCAAACCATCCGAGAAGCATGAGACACACCCAAAAAAAAAAACCCACAAAACCAGGCACTGGGTTACAACCTAGTATCAGTGAGACAACAAAAGAAGAAAAAGATAAAATAAACAGATGGTTGTCAAAGAACTAGACAGACAGTCCGCACACCCAGCACTGCAGATGATGATGATGATGACAAACTAACAGACACAAGAGATCTTCTTTTCTTCTGCTCTTTATTCCTCCACTAGAACGTAAGAAATTAACCAACATACACCAAGCCATTCCATCACTTCTCAACTTGAGCAGCTCATCCCAAGTTCTACCAATCTGTGAAAGACGGACTGCCACAGTTTGAAAGAAGCCAAACACAGCAAGCTATAGACAGGAGACAATAAAGGAGACTGCTAAGCTTTTAATTTATTTTTGCTTCCAAAAGTGCTTTGCTAATGCAGTTTCCACATATGGATGGTAGTTTATGATTTCACTGCCTGAGCTACTGAGTTTGGTGCTTGGTGCAGCCCTGTGAGCTGTTTTTTTTGCATGTGGAACGCCTTTCATTTGTGCAGCGGTTGTATTCAATATGGCCGGTAGCCGGTTTATGTGTGGGTTAGTGAAATACCTTATGTATTGATTCTACGTGCGTATAGCCAACTTATCGTGCCCGACTACTTCCATCAACGACACACTGCAGTTCTGGTGGCAACTGTTGGCTCTGACATGTCTAGCAACTGCTATATGAATTTACTGCGTACACATATTTCTGGATTGTGCTGGGACTAATTATTCACTACTTTTTCAAAAGGGACATTGGGAGACATTTCATTTGATATTTACTGGCACAGGAACCGAGCAAGTACGGGGTGACCCAATTGCAGTGAAGTTGAACCTCGACTAAGACTACGATTGGACTACAGTCACAGCAGACACTGTTCCCAAAACCAGCGGCACAATGCCATGGTGCCCTAGGACTGACGGCTGCCTACTACCAATCCCCCCTCCCTCATTCTCTAACTCTCTCTTTTCTAGTCACACTGTATCCTTTAAGGGGCCACGTTAGCGCAGTCGATAAGAAGCTCGTTTTCAAATCCAGCTGCGACTCACTGAGTCCATGGCCGGTGTTCGAAACCGGGCGGCTCATGGGGTTCACCCAGCCTCTAGGAAATGGGTACCAAAGTGATACTCTGGGGTAAATGCAGGGACGTTGCTGTAGCTACAGACTTACGTGCGAACAGTGACACAGGCAGACAATTCTTATCATCTGTCCGTACTGGTGGCAGAGCACTTATGGTTTATAACTGTGTGCAATGACGCTGGTTCACATCTCCCGACTTTACCTTTACCTTTTTTACACTGTATCCTACTACCAATCTTCCCTCCCTCATTCTCGAATTCCCTGCTCTACAGTATCCTACCAGACAACTAAGGATAATTTTCGTTTTAGCCACCTCAACCTGTAAACAGATTTCTTTGGTCGCATGATGAGAAAAGGAGCACTGGAAAATATTGTGATGACTGGAAAGATCATTAGTAGAAAAGGCAGAGGCAGATCATAAGAAATTATTGTGGATAGCTCAAGACACTAGCATGGAGGAATATCATCAGTAGAATTGATCCAGAACTCTAAAGAACAAGATCTGTGGAGATACATGAACGCCAGCTGGCAAGGCACTTGATGATGATGATCCTCACCACAGCCACACAAAAACCACACCTTAGAGAAGACATGCATTAATGATGGTATGGCACCAAACATTCTAAATGCCGAGAGACAGATCAGTGAGGTTATCAATGTGAATGACCCTGTAGTTGTCTTCTTTTCTGCCCTATATTCATTACCTGGCCTATTAAACTCTGTGCAGGTGCACACAGAACCAGTAGAATTTAACTAAGCTGCAGACAGGCAGATATATCCGCATTTATCGATATATCCACATTTATCGTACTGAGTCACAACGGGAAGTCACTAGATTCAGTATTCTAATCGCAAAACAAATCACCAGTTTATCTGCCTTTAATGGCAGTATGTAGCTCACCCTTATCTGTTTCAATTACCTCCTTCTCTCTCTTCACTACCCAAGCATGTCCCAAGAGGCAATTAAGGTAGGGCTGGGCTGGGCTACCTCATTCAGTCAAACACTACAGCCAAAACAATACAACGAGACCCTGGAAAGAGACCTGCACTGGTGAGGAGATAATGTCAATACAACCCCTAGAAATGTTACATACATTAGAAAAGCCCAGAGATAAATTAGTAAGGCCAACAAAGGTTATCATAGTTTGTTATCATAGTTTGTTATCACAGTTTTTTATCATATTTTGTTATCATAGTTTGTTATCACAGTTTGTTATCATAGTTTGTTATCATAGTTTGTTATCATAGTTTATTTCAACCTCATATGAGACAGCTGCTAAAAAAGCTGCTGACAGTGAAAACGGCTGAATCGTCTATAAAAACAATACCCCTTTCCCACCCCCTCCCCCCAAACAACCAACAAGAATGTGCTAGAAGGCGAGTAATTAGGAGTCTAATGAAAACTTATGTGTTAGTTCAAAGCAATGTTCCCCCATTGTAAATTTGAACAAAGAAGACACAAACAATAGATTGCACAATTAATTGCCGGGCATATATCGCTGTATCTCGTCAACCAATGGCAGAACGCTAGATTTCTCAAAGCTTCCGCGATTCATCACCTGCGCCCGGAACTCTGTATTCAGAAAGAAAAGGTTCTGTCTTCATGGCTGCCCTAGCACACAAAAAGGCAGTCATGTTTGATCGTTGTTGAAATTGTACTTTAGTTACAAAGGATTCACTTATTTGCTTCTTTAAGTAATTATTACTGTAGTATGTGACACCATAACATACAAAGCATACATGGGAAGAGAAGAAGGACGTAGAGCACGGGGTAGACCAAGAACAAGATGGAAGGATAACATCAGAGAAACTCTACAACAGCACGATGTGCCTATGGTCGAGGCAGCCAGAAGAGCTAGAAACAGAACCTTATATCTCCCTCGACACCCACAGCGGTAAAAGAGGAAGTGAAGAAGAAGAAGAAGAAGAAGAATTACTGTAGTATGCACCTGATGAGAAACAGCGAAATATGCCAGGCAATAAATTATGCAATCTACTGTTTGTGTCTTCTTTGTTCTAATGTGTTAGTGTGAAAGATACACATATCACAGCCTAGCTGTAAACCACAACACAATGTCCCAACCACCTTTATTTAAGGGCGAATGCGAAAGAAGCCATCCACACACCCACACAACTCAATATACCTGAAGCAGTTGAAAGGGCCGGTTATCATCACTTGTGACGGACAAGAACAGAACAGAAATATAACATCGGCAAAACAAAACACAACAACAACAAAAACACAGAGAAAACTGACCCTGATAGTGACAGGCTATCCACAGCATCTTCAAATTCCTGATAAGATCAAGAAGTGCATATTATGAAATGATGCCAGTATATCTGATAAGTGCTTGGCTTGGTGACTATCTAGTGCCAGTATCAGTCTAGTCTATATATAATTAACAAAGAGGCAATTTAATGATCGGCACTCATAGAAAAAAGTAGAAAGGCAGAAGGACACACCAGACAACATAACAATCGAAAGCTAAGGTTACCGTGCCGTCTAGGCGTCTTGTCAGGTTCTGATGTCTGTCGGATCCTGATGTCTGTCTGGTCCTGATGTCTGTCTGGTCTTAATGTCTGTCTGGTTTTGATGTCTGTCTGGTCCTGGTGTCTGTCTGGTCCTAATGTCTGTCTGGTCCTGATGTCTGTCTGGTCCTGGTGTGTGTCTGGTTCTGGTGTGTGTCTGGTCCTGATGTCTGTCTGGTCCTGGTGTGTGTCTGGTCCTGATGTCTGTCTGGTCCTGATGTCTGTCTGGTCCTGATGTCTGTCTATTCCAGATGTATATCTAGTCCTGATGTCTGCTGGTCTTGGCGTCTGTCAGGTCCTGATGTTTGCAGGTCCTGATGCCTGTCTGGTCCTGATGTGTGCCTGGTCCTGGTGTCTGCCTGTTCCTGGTGTCTGCCTGTTCCTGATGTCTGTCTAGTCAACAGGAAGGTTTTCCTTCTTAAACTTTTAAACTTTTGAATGCACCACATGTATTAACTATCTTAAATGTGTATCACACAACATTTGGTGTGTTTATTTAGTTTTTACGTTTGGTCTGAACATTCTGACAAAATATGGCTATATGTTCTAACAAGCAGCGCAACATATCCCTCTCCCTACTACGCATAAGAAAAACCAAATGAAAAGACCGCGAAATGGTGAGAAGAATAGGTAAAAAGGGATGTGGAAAAGGGGGGGGGGGGGGGGGGGAGAAAATAAGGGAAGATGAAGTAAGTAGGGTGAGAAAGAGGAAGAAGAAAGAGGAAGCTGAAGTAGAAGAAGTAAGATGAGAGAAGAAGAAGGGAGAAGAAGAAGAACGAACGAACGAACAAACTTTATTTTCAAAGGGTTACAAATTGGGCACGCAGGCCCGTCTGACATTCGGCCCTTCTAAGCACTCGTTTTCCGGAGTACCAATGCCTGTTATTTAAAATGCATGTTATAGATATAGAATAAAAATATACATTATAGAATATAATACATACATCATGTGTACACAATCTTACACACTCACAGACATATATATATATATGCTCTCACATTCTCATACTTGCACACTCATATACAGACGTACCTAAATATATACATCTACATATATACACAAACAGAAAAGACACACACATACATATATAGACATATATGCACACACACATTCCATACATACACACCTACACATGCATACACACACATACAATCACATGTACAGACACCCACAACCACACATTCACACTCACATGTAAACATACATATACACATATACATACACACACCTACATCTTTACACACATACATGCATACATACCTACACCCACATACTTATACATCTACAAATGCATACACACATCCACAAACATGAATACATACACACACCCACATACATGCCGACACACATTACATACATACCCACACATGCATGCATAGACACATATACAACCACCCATACAGATACTCACATACATACCTTCACTCATGTATACATACATTCATACTTGCCTACATTATGTACACACATACACTCATATACAGTCACACATACTTACAACACCTATACATAAATACACACACAAACAAACTTAAATATACATTCATATATCCACATGCATGCATACACACACACCCACAATCACACACACCCATATAATGCATACATATATACACACACATAGATACTTTTATACATACATACACATACATAATACATTCCCACATACTTACATACATGCATACATTCATAAATACATACACATCCACAGCTACATATACCGACAAACATGCATATACATGTATGAATACACATACACCCATAGACTTACAAAGATACATTTACATAGAAACATTCTCATAATACAGAGACATACATAATACATGCACCTACATACATATATGCACACATACATACATACATGGACTACATGTACATGCATACACACATCCATACATACACTCAAATACTTTAACATTCTTTCAAACATACACACATCCATACATACACTCACATACTTACACACATACATACTTTCATACTTACCTAAATACACACACACATGCATGCATACATACACACACATACATGCATACATACACCGACATCTTTACATACATACATACATAAACAGACACACATGCATGCATACTTACATATACAATCGCCCATACAGATACCCACATACATACATCACATGCATCGCACATACTATAGAAGAAGAAGAAGAAGAAGAAGAAGAAGAAGAAGAAGAAGAAGAAGAAGAAGAAGAAGAAGAAGAAGAAGAAGAAGAAGAAGAAGAAGAAGAAGAAGAAGAACAACAACAACAACAACAACAACAACAACAAAAGGAGGTACCTGCAAAGAAAGAGACTCATAAGCAGTAGTAACAGTCACAACAACAGCTACAGAATAAGCCAAAGGGGTAAGTAAAAAAGTAAAGATCCCTTTTCACGCCTTTCGGCGCATCGGGCATATGGGCAGAGCGTCCCATATTTTTACAGACTGTTAAATTAGTATCAATGTGATATTTCACCACGGTCCCATTCTGTCATTTTTTTATTGGGTCAGTCCCAATTTTTTAGGGGTCTCCCGGCTGTCCGGGCGGTACTCACTAAAAATGGCAATTGTCTCATTTGATAAAAATATAGGAGTGAGCTCGAGAATATAACAAACACTTACAGTTACATCTGTAGAACTGACTAGATTTAACAGTTCAGATACTTTTAATGTTTGACAAACGCTGGTCTAGATTACTAGTTTAACTCTCTGAGTCCCAGTGGGTTTAGCACCACAGTCCTAAGGGGTAATAAAGAGAGACATAAAATCATGTGTTGATTGGACTGCTAGGTAGGAACCTATTACCATATGATGTGTTTCTTGGGATTCAAAAGAGTTTACTTCTTATTTCTTTCACAATAGAAATGAGCAACCAACAGTGAACATCACTGTAAATAGAGAGATATCAGAAAAGGTAACAAGTTTATCCTATAATGGACACGTACTACAGATGATTGTAGAAGTGAAACATAAATTAAATATAAAATAGGAATGGCTTAAACTATCTTCAATAAGATGCTAAAATTATTAACAGCTAGAGAGAGAAAAAAAAACCCAATAAAGATGATAATCGCCAAGTGTTATGTACACTCAACCCTTCTGTATGGAGCAGAAACCTGGACAATGAACAGACAACTAAAAAATCAAACTCTCTGGAAATTTGGATTTATGGAAGAAAAGTAAGTTTTTCCTGGAAAAAAAAAAAATAAAATACAGAGTTTCTGGAAAGACTGCAAAAAAAAAAAAATTATTGAAAGAAACAAAAAAAATGGACAACTGAAAAAAATGTGGCCACATTAAAAGACATGTTTTTAAAAACCGTACTGGAGGGAAAGGTCGAAGGCAAGAGGTAGACAGCCATACATGGGGGTCTGTGTGGCAAAGTGGTCAAGCCGTTTGCGCCGCGCTCTGAAGGTCATAGGTTTGATTCACAGCTGCGTTGTTCAGTTCACGAGTTAAATTTGTACGGAGATCCCTGGGGATCGTTGCCGAAGCTACGGAGTTTGTGCTTTGTGCTATGCTCTCAGGAGACCGAGCCATATAGGATAAAACCCAGGGCAATGAAGTCGAACCTCTCGACTTAAACCTTTAACCTTTAGCCATACAAGTGGAAGGACAACATCAAAAGAGGGACAAACAGCAGTCTGAGAGAGTGTACAATCAAGACTTGCCAAGAGATAGAGCGTGTTGGAGATCCACTGTAGTCTGCCTTGATTGTGGAGATGGCTCCCGACTGACGGATGATTCTTACATCTCACAGTGACAGAGTGTCTGCACCGACAGAACTCCCTAGGGCTAAATTACTTAACTCTTTGAGTCCCAGAGGGTTTAGCATCAGAGGCCCAAGTGATGTTTAAGAGAAATGTAAAATCAGCATATCTTGCGTTCATTGGGCTTCTGGGAAGGATTCTATAAACGTATTCCTTTGGGACTGAAAGAGTTATGCTTTTAAGCTAAACACATATTGGAGAAGAAGGTGGGGGGGGGGGGGTAGTTAAGTTAAGACATCACAGCACGTTGGGCATTCCCAGACTCGCTGCATCCCAATCTTCAGCAGCCAGCGCAGAGTTCTACTACTAATGGTACCGTCACTGAGGGTAGTGAGCCGGCCAGACCTTCTGGTTACACCCAGGTGCATCATTCTCTCCAGGCTGTAATTTATAATCTAGTTTCTCTTCTGACTTCGTTACTACTTGGTACGTTAGGTGCAGAAGGAAGGGTCTATTACAGCAGCATTGAAAAACTGATTTCCCATAAAGGGTGCCGGTACCATTGCCTACGGCCAGCGGAAAAGCCCTCCTCTTATTAGACAATGGCTAACAATGTTGTCAGAACATCTCAGTTCGCACAATTGAACTACAATAATAATATATACGTTTTGTCAAATCAAAAACAAATACACATGCATTCTTTTCTAAAACAGTTGTTGCTGATACCTAGACACACAATCATTGCAACAGATGCCACTAAAAGACTTAACGACAGACGATACAGCTGCACAACACAACCAACTTCATTCTCCAGGTCCCGCCCTGTATCCTCTCTCTCCTCGGTAGCCATTTTGGTTGCTATCAAGCGGAGATAACCGTGCCTGGTACTCATTATGTTTGACATGTTTTTTTGTTTAGGCTTCCTTAGAATTTAGCATGAATTTAGAAACAAGAGTCTTGTTGTAAACAGAAGAAACACATAAGTAGGATTAATTATAAAGAAAATAGATCCTGTACAATGCGACATACAAGTAAATAAGACAATTCTTAAGAAAGCTGATACATTTAAATATCATGGTACACGACGGATTGGGAAAAATTATAGCAGAAGGCATGGTGCCGGGAAGGATAGGCAGGGCCCGACCTACACGAAGATGAGCACAGGATTTAAGTGACTCCTTGAGTGTGAAAGTGCATGAAGCGTGAGAACTGGCGAGAGACCGAATTTCTTTCAGGCAGACTGTCATGAGAGCGACGTTCTGCAAAAGACCTGCTACATGATGATGATGATGGCACACTTATAACAGCAGATGGAAGTTAGTTAGTTAGTTAGTTAGTTAGTTAGTTAGTTAGTTAGTTAGTTAGTTAGTTAGTTAGTTAGTTAGTTAGTTGGGATATGATCTTTGCACTCCGGACATGCCCATAGGTGCTCAAATCCTTCTCCTCGATATGAACCACAGCGCCCTGTAACTAATAGTGTCAGTTCTTTGTTGATTGATAATTCTTTTTGTATGCCTGGTATGTCTCTCGCTTTTGGCTATGCCAATCTTAACTCCCGAGTCTTTCATTCTGGTGAGCCATGTGGAATCGCTGTCTCGAAAGTCCTCCATCCTTCCCACGTATCTGAGGGCATTAATAATATCAGCATGATCCATGGGTTGAACTTTAGTAGTGAAGATCCAGCTAACTTATCCGTCCTTTCGTTTCTATCGACGCCAGCATGCCCCGGAACGAAGATAAAGACAGCAGATGGAAGATGTATAGGCCTACTATTAAATCAGTTAAATATATACTAGGTCAAGCAAGGAACACAGTTATTCAATATTAACTGTAACTTAATTCTACTAATGCTTCTTCTCTCTCTTCTTCCTTCCCTGATTCTCTTTTTTTTTCTCATTTTCTCTTTCTCCTCCCCTGTATTCTTTTTCTTGGTCATTTTCAAAATCTATTCAAGTTTCCCAGCCCATCTACACCATTTCTCAGTCTGATCTAGGTCGCAGGGTGTCATGTTGCACCGCTTTCTTCGAAAACATTATCTCGTGTGACCTAGGCTGAGGCTGTGGGCAAAAGGGGGGGGGGGAGTTAGAGTTAGTGCCAGTTCTTCTTGTTCTGCGGGACGTTGAAAGCTGTGTCGTCTTGCAGTATATATAACACACAGGCACACATAGGCGCTAATGTAATTGGAGGCAAGACAATATGACAGCCCTCCGTTGTAGAAGAGTCTGAGAAAGTATGAATGAAAGGTCAGGTAGTGTGTAAATGGGCCGGAAAACGTGAACATGGCCTCTTTTCATATTCTCCTCTTAACCGTAGGGGAGCTGCGTGGTCTCAAGGCATGGTGTCCGCTTCGAATGCTAGAGGTTCTGGGTTCAGTTCCTAGTAAGGGCTGGGATCTTTTCACGTAGACTTGGACTTCTAGTAATTCCCCCTATCTCTGGGTAGTGAGATCAGACGCCCGTGTGCATTGTTGCACACGTAAAAAATCCACTGGTAGTCGGAAAATGAAAAGAGAAGCCTAACGGCGCTGCCCGGGCAAAATTAAGAGTTAAATATCTACCCAAAGTATTTCAGGAACCTAGCCGGTGCTACTGAGCCTGTGAACTGTGCTGAGCTTCTTAGGGCTCAGACTTAAGTTACAAGAAGAACGGAGCACTTACGGGTTACCATCTGTGTGCCATGATGTTGATCCGTTGTTCAAACTTCATATTCTTGTTGCCTCTCAACTACTCCTCCTCACAAGACAATAGTAACAGACAATGTTTTGCGGCCCACAACATAGCAAACTCTAAATCTGGATGATAGACCAACAAGGCAAATCACATATACCTTGTTCAGCCTTGTGTAACGTCCGGTGCAGGCATGGTCTATTGCATGATTTCAAACACGCTGCAGTAACAGCTGCATCAACCATTCAGGTTAGTGTGTAGTTCCGGTTCACTGACAGTCGCATACCGTGTGTAAATTCAGAATATCAGCACGCTGCGACTATTAAAACACTCTCTGAATGTGTTTAATGGTATTTTACTGTTTCCTCGCGATCAGATCGAAGGTATTTAGTGGAAATTAGACCTAGAAAACCAAAATGAACGCTAGCTAATTTAAAAATCAGATAGGTAATGTAGCAATCGATTGCGCGACGATACTGCTGCACTCTTTGTTCTTACTGCAGACAGCGTTAGCTAATAGAACTGAAGCAGGAAGTCACAACACATTCTGTCAGGATCTACTTTTGGTGAATGAACACCTGTAAGTGTATCTAGAGTGCAATCAAAGTCGTATTAAGCATATAAGTTGCCTCAACGGTTTCCATTTGATTAATTAGAAAAATATGCCGCGTCATGGTTCGATGGTTTTGTTTATGCAAGACAGCATTCATTCAGCGATCGGGCTTTCTAATAAGTGCTTCAGTCTCTTTTATATCATATAAAGCATTTGCTCTGCCTTTTTGTCTGTCTAGCTCTGAACGTACATGCAACTGACCGTTCTAACAGTACTTATATACTGACTTAGAATTATATAAATACACACACACACACACACACACACACAATCGTGAAAGATAAATAAAAGAAAAGATAGAAGATAGTAAAAAAAAAAAAACCCCACAATATATATGTCGGCTTTACAAAACCACCTACAATAAACAAACATATGACGTTGCGGCAATTAGCCTTCATCAGTAGAGCAAAGACAATAAACAAAGTTCAACACACACACACACACACACACACACACACACACACACACACACAAATGAACTGACTGAAATGACTATACTACTGTATTTAAATACTACATAAACAAATAAAACGAAATAATAATAATAATCACGACAGAACTGTATAAAGTAAGCAATACTTACCTAGACTGCTCTTCTTCTTCTTTCGTTCGCCACCTGGACTGCTCTGAATTGTAAGCAGCTTATGGTCGTTTTACTAGCTCCCTGTCTGTCTGTCTGTCTGTCTGTCTGTCTGTCTGTCTGTCTGTCTGTCTGTCTGTCTGTCTGTCTGTCTGTCTGTCTGTCTGTCTGTCTGTCTGTCTGTCTGTCTGTCTGTCTGTCTGTCTGTCTGTCTGTCTGTCTGTCTGTCTGTCTGTCTGTCTCTCTGTCTGTCTCTCTGTCTGTCTGTCTCTCTGTCTGTCTCTCTGTCTGTCTGTCTGATTGTACACACAAACGTCCACTAATTAGATATCCTACTCCCTATGTGGGTTCAGGAGCCACGGGTTTTTGGAGGGATGGGGGGTGGGGGGGGGGGGAGAACAGACCCATTGCTTCTAACAAGCATGTCTTAAAAGGCGATTAATCGAAGATTTTAGTGAAACTGAATGTGTTGGGCTGAAAGGCGCCGATATCACGAATATATCACGAAGTAACGTAACAACCACAGAAGAAGAAAGCAACGAAAAAGAAGACGAAGAAGAAGAAGAAGATGCCAAACGACCCATTTATCAAACAGTTTTGTTGTTGTCTGCTTGATTATAATTGTATCACTTGTCCTTAGCTTTCAAACTATCGCTTCGCGCTTACACACACCTACTGTCTACAACTGGCAGCCACGCACCACCCTATGTACCCACCGACTTGCCTAACTACCTACTTTGCCACAATCGGTTAACACCTGTGAAATGAGATGACCCACGACAGTCGCCATCTTAACCTTTCGAGGCTTAATGATAAATTAATTGTACCATCAGATCCTGACTTACTTTACAGTAGGTCACGAGATCATGACCTACTTTAGAGTAGGTCATAGTCAAATAGACTGTGGAATTCCCGCATTGAGAAGCAGTCGATCTAATGATTTCGTCTTCTTGCTAAAGTGAGACCATAATAGCTACCAACACATGGTTTGGTCTAAAATACATCTCTTTTGAGAGATAGAGAAGATGGATCCAAGGAGAAGATGCGTTGTGGACTTTAAAGACATTATAAATCCATGGAAAAATAATGGCCAGTTACATTGCTGTCTTAACGCATCCGCCCGTTAGGCCCCATACTAATCTGCGTATGTCAAGTAAATTGCCTGTAGGGGCCCCAACACTTGTTTTCCCGCCCAAGACGTCTCTAGTCAAAGCCACCCATTGAGACGTGGACAACAAAATAATCCTTCCCATAGTGCCTTAGTGGCATAACTGGAGGTGTTAACAATTGTGGGTTTTAGGTCCCCTTTCCACGCCTTTAGTCGGATTGGGAATATAGGGCTAGACCTATATTTTTATAGACCAATCTGCACTTGGTGGGTTGTGTGGTCAGCATCACCCTGGGCGCCTTTACTTCCCAGGACTATACCGGCACCCACTCAAGGCTGGATCGACCTGGGAGTCAAGGTCATTTTTGGGGAAAAAATTTAGCTTCGGTAGGACGCGAACCCACGACCTTCTAATCCGCAGGCGGGCGTCTTGCCACCACCAACACCACGGCGACTCCCAAATGTAAACTGTGAATGCCTTATATTTAACTTATACTTTCGCCTCTTTCTCTCACCAGGCCACACAAAGCGATGAGATACAAGGATGACTACATACAGGACATTGCGCTCCATCTACCACAGACATATCAGAGGGACACTCCTTATCGCAGTGGCAATACTGACTATATTCCTAATGTTAACATGGAAACCACACTTCATCAAAAAATTCCACCTATTTTGTCCATCAGAAAGACACCAAAGCCTTTCTGAAATATTCCGTATTGCCGGAATAAACGTGATACCATCCGAATTACAGAAACCGGAAAATAATGCGACGGCAATTAAGGGCGGATCCAAGATCGGTCATATTGTGGTCGACCCTTATGAACACGAGTGTCTGAATATCAAGACTCCGGACAGAAGAGACGCCTATGTTATTTGTATACATGATCCTTACAGGGATTTGATTGTATCTGGACATCTAAAGGTAAAATGTTTAGACAGACAAATTTGGGGATCTAGTGGTTAGCACTTAGGAATATGTGCATAGAAACTAAGTAAAGACGATGACCTTTTTCACGTCTACGGCATATTAGGTATATAGTTACTTGTTCATCATCATCATGTAGCAGGATCTTTGCAGAACGTTGCTCTCATCACGGTCTGCCTGAAAGAAACTCAGTCTCTCGCCATTTCTCCCGCCTTATGTACTTTCATACTCAAGGAGTCATTTATATCCTGTGCCCATCTTCGGCTGGTCTGCCCCTCCTTTCTGGAACCATGCCTTCTGCTATAAAATTTTTCCAATCCGTTTTGGAGCTTGATATGACCAAAACATTTCAGTTACTTGTTACTTATTGAAAATATCAACATCCTAGCATATTGATCCAACCAATTCGTTCTACGCCCTCCGATGCAGCAGCCATCGCAGTGTGTGCACGGTCA